>CM038639.1:36298854-36478854 GCA_021554675.1 Leuciscus idus | reverse complement strand
TGACCTTCTCGAGGGTCAACAGGTTGATCTCGGACTGCAAACGGACTTCGGGACGAACGCTCTGCTGATCCCGGAACTGCTGAAACTCCTTCTCCAGAAGCTTGTGTTTGTTCTCAGACTCCTGCATCTTTAAGAGTGGAAACAACATGATCATTGAGATCATTGCAAAACATTCTCACCCAAGTTAACCCTGTAAAGCTTGACATATAGTCCAAAAACATTATTTCTTAACCTTAATAAACAAAACCTAAATATTTTATAATAATTTAATACATCAAGACAAGCTTTTATGGCTCATATTGTTTGATATAGTGAGAATATGGAGGAAAAAACATCTCCGTTATGTTCAGAGGAATAATATGCAAAACTATGCAATTTGGTGCAGATGCTGATATTAACATTTATATTCTAATGGCTTGTAATGAAAATCATTGAGATCTTTATGACAGCATAGCAGATACTTGCATAAAATGCATATCAATATCAATATCTGCCAATAATATGTCTTTGTAAGATATTTAAATGCTTGATGATCAAAGCTCTGTAGTTTTAAAGTCCCCCTGTTGTTTATGTGTGTATGTGGTGTTTTTAATCTGCTTTAAGACAAACCATGTGTAAGTTCATAAGTCGACAGCATTGCTGAGTAAAACTGCAGTGAACCAAAGACAGTCTCAAACACACGCTTTGAAATCGCTGGTGTTTCTGACGTCACAAACTACCTTGTAACCAATCAGATCAACGTGTGATCGTCAACCAGTGGATCTCTGAGCTGAGTGAGTGAGTGGAGGCGGGGCTCATTTGCATATTCATAGAACCACACATACTAAATGAGGCAAAGGGGTCGAGTTACATTCAAGATATTTTAAGACATGACGACTCTTTTCAAGGAAAAAACATTTAAATATGTCATTTTGGGTTTTCAAACATGAGTTTTAAGGTATAAAATTAAGTAAAGCTGCTTATTGAAGTATTTTTAGTACATATACATTTATTTATTTTAAGTATTTTTAGAATAACTTGAATATAGTAAAAAAGTATATATTTATAATATTTAAAACATATTTTAAGTATTTTAGCATCACCTGAAAACATTAAAAATGTTTGAATATATTTAGAATATTTTAAAAATATTTAAGTATTTTAGTATAACTTGAATATCTAAAATAATTTTTGTATATATTTTTTATATTTGTAAAATTTTTAAAGTATTTTTAGTATAACCTGAATGTATTATTTTTTATTATACATGTATAATATTTTTAAAGCATTTTTAATATAACTTTGAGTAACTAAAAAATTTAGTTAAAATATCACTAACAATATCAAAGTTATTCTTGAGTTTACTTCATTAAATCAGGTCAGATTTGACACAGAAAGACTCGCTGAAGGAGGACGTTTGTACAATTACACTAAAAGACTTTTACTTGACAAAAGAGTGTAAATGATCGATCACTGAGACCGTAGAAATGTGTGTATTAAATATAATACAGGAGCTTTAAAGGGTTCAGTCGTTAAATCTGATGAAATACTCAGACATTATTCACAGCCTCACTTCTCACATTCAGCTCTGAGGTGAAGCAACACCGCTTACACTGAGAGAAGCGCTGAGAGCCGCAGTGTGTGTGTGTGTGTGTGTGTGTGTGTGTGTGTGTGTGTGTGTGTGTGTGTGTGTGTGTGTGTGTGTAACACGTCTCCGTCGAGCAGCGCATCCATCAGCTCGCGAGCCGCTACCGCTGAAACACTTGAAGAGTGTTAGACAGCGTCCAGTCCAACTAAAACCTTACAAGCGCTCTCCATTCCCCGCTTCTCTCTGACAGGAAGCAGACGCTGCCAGATCTGACACTCCATGTTTGGTGTTCGCAAACGAGGAGATTGTGTCCAGAAAGAGGAGGATTCTGCCTGGATAAACCGGTTAGTGTGTGTCGACGCGGGACAAATGTATGTTTACACGTTCCTGACACCAGAGGGAAGGCGATATATACGCCGGAGCGCTCTCATCTTCTCTTTTCGCATGTCAGAAACCTACTTTGCTTGATTTGTTAGCGCTGTGGCGGGCCAGATGTTTTCTGGGAAGAAATGAGACGGCAGGCTGAAGTATTTCAGCAGTGGGCTGTCTGAGAGCCGGAGACGGAGAGATGTTCTCCCTCAGAGGCAATAGGAAACAGACGCTGGATCTCACGACAGAAGAAAACTCAGCTTTGGGTCTGGTGATTAATTACATCAGTGATAACGAGAACTCCTGGGAACATTCTACACGCCTGAAACATGCCAATAACAAACAGTCACTATTATCCTATAAAACATATACATATATATACACACACACACACACACACACACACACACTACCAGTCAAAAGTTTTGGATCGGAAAGATTTTTAATGTTTTTAAAAGAAGTCTCTTCTGTTCACCAAGGCTGCATTTATCTGATTAAAAATAAAAAAAAATTAAAATATTGTTAAATATTATGACAATTTAAAATAACCATTTTATATTTTTTAAAGTGCAATTTATTCCTGTGATCAAAGCTGAATTTTCAGCATCATTACTCCAGTCTTCAGTGTCACATGATCCTTCAGAAATCACTCTAATATGAGGATTTGATCCTCAAGAAACATTTATGATTATTATCAGTTGAAAACAGTTATTAACATTTTTATTTCAGGATTAGTTGATAAATAGAACGTTTTTGAGCATCAAATCCGCATATTAGAATGATTTCTTCTGATCACAAGAATGATCACAGGAATAGATCACATTTTAAAATAGAAAACAGTTATTTTAAACTGTCATAATATTTAACAATAATACAGTTTTTTTTTTTTTTGCCTGGGAAAACCCAGACAAACTTCCGGCAAATTTAGATTTGCTCTGCATGTATTCTGGCAAAGAGCCCATTCAAGCCCATTTCTAATCCGTCCAAATCGAGGCACCAATCAGAAACGTTGAGGCGGGCTTTACATGATGACGATCGCTCTGATTGGTTTTAGGTCTATCCAATTGCGCCCAGAGGCATTTGAGCGCCGCCGTTCAACTTTTAAATGCATTATTATATTCAAATTGCAAACACATGAGGACAGTCTCCATGAAAGACCCACTGGCAGATGAACGTGCTGCTATATTTCTCTCCGAAACGGTAGGAAATGAAATTAGATTTAATAGAGGATTTTAACTGTGACGAGATGATTGACAGGGCAGTTTACGTGACAGGACGCACGCGACAGATCCGTCCGATAAAGATGAGGAAGTAGTATGTCCCAAAGCTTGCCTACTTTTTTGCTACACATTCAAAAGTAAATACCTTTTCTTCACAAAAACAGTACATACTTTTATGGCGTAGTGTAACTTAGGGACGCAGCATATGGCTTTACACGATGACGATCGCTCTGATTGGTTGTAGGTCTATCCAATTGCGCCCAGAGGCATTAGAGCGACGTCCGTTGGCGACGCCCCTTTGGAAATGAGTTATTAATGAAGCTTTGCCAGATCATAACTCAGTTACTACTGAGAATGGTCTGGTTTTAACCAGGCTATTTTTTGGGGGGTATTTTAAATCAAATATATGCAGCCTTCGTGAGCAGAAGAGACTTCTTTTAAAAATCCAAAACCTTTGACTGGTAGTGTATATATAGCAATAAATTAAAGTGCGTCTTAAAAAAAAAGAAAGAAAAGACAATAGAGAAAAAAAACATATAATTCAACAAAAACGCTGCAAAACATGATGATGCGACATAAGCAGATCTAAACGTGATGCTGCCATGTTCACATTTGATTTTAATCGTGAAGTCAGAATAGATTTAGTTGTAATTGTGCAGGAGCATTTTGTGTCTCTTTATCGCCTCAAGCCTCCAATATTGTCTGACCCTTATTGGCAACAAATGAAATCCAGACTCAACATATGAAAGTGTGTCTTCAAAACCAGATGACATCCAGACTCTGCAATGCTTTCAAGAAGCGGCGACACAGATCTCAGATCAGCACACAACCTTCATATATTATTAGGGATCGCCGATATGAAAAATGTGTCCGATAACCGATAAATCTTTATATTTGAAAGCCGGTAACCGATATATTGGCCGATAAATCCAAATCCAAATGTTTATATTATTTTTGAGAGTCTGATTACAAAAAGATCGCAACAAACTGAATTATTAATCCAGGACTGAATGTAGGCTTATTGTTAAATAACAATTTGACAGTGATAATAATGTAGCTAAAAGTTTAGCTAAAGCTTCAGCCGGTAGGGTTGGGAAATAGCCAATTGCCAAATAAATCAGAATTTTTGGGCTAAATGGCGATGTATGGTATAATCTGAGTATTTAATTATTATTTTTCTATTTGAATAAAAATTTTTTTTTTTATATTTAATATCCTGATCAATATTGTCCTACAAACAATGTTCATATTGAAGGTTATAAAAGGTTAAACATAGTGTAACCTTGCTGTCTATCTGCAGTCCATCCAAAAAAGGGGTCAAATCACATTACATTCTGACATTGCAACATTACAATCTAAAAACAAAATAATGCTTTTTAAAGAAGTAGTTAAATTGACTAAACTAAAAAAAAAACAAAGCTAATATCATAAAAATACACATGTAGGTTTGAAATTCTCTAGCACACTTATGTTCACCAACAACAACAAATATTCAACAACAAATGTTTTAGCTAAATATATTTATAATTTAGTGCTAATGTATATTTTAGTCAGAATAATTGCGCTCCTCTTCTATAGCGCTCCGTGTGTTCGGCGCTCATGCACGCGCCGGCGCTCGTTCACGGAAGTTTAGCTTGCAGAAAGCTCGTCCACTCATGACAGCAAACTGGACTTTCTAACATTTACAGATGGAGAATATGTCCGTGAAATGTAAGTTATGCACTGAGGAAATTATTGGATGTCTCTTCAGCTTATGGCTAAATATTATTAGAGGTATATTTGTTTCCACCAATCGCTGCACAAGTGAAGTTTACGATGATGATGAAAGCATGTTAGTGCGAGCCCTCCCGGAACACATAGAGAATGCATTGCAGTGCCTGCAGTTCAAAAAAAAAAAAAATCTTTGAATGTAAGTCTATGGGAACACTGGGCGATTCTCGGCCATAGTGAAATCGCCCAAAAAGAGGCGGTACTCCACAGAACGTGACTTGGCGCTGATTGGACTATATCCAGAGGCAGAACAACAGTGAGTGACTGCTAGCGTAACTCTGTGGTTGAATGAGATTGTGATTGAAAAAGTCCCTTTCACACTTTGGTGGTGCGTCGCCCGATCGCCCTAATGAAGAAACCGCTGCTGGTTTTTACAGTTATGTGTAACTGACTGTTATGTTAACCTCATAAAAAGATTTCCTTTTCCTTGAATCCCTCCCTTGTCTGGCTTATGCTACGCTAAGCAATGTCTGAAACTGTATTTTGAGCACTTCTTTCCTTCTATTCCTCATTGGTAAGTCGGTTTGGATGAAGGCGTCTGCTAAATGACTGAATGTGAGTCGGTTTGGATAAAGGCGTCTGCTAAATGACTGAATGTAAGTCGGTTTGGATAAAGGCGTCTGCTAAATGACTGAATGTAAGTCGGTTTGGATAAAGGCGTCTGCTAAATGACTGAATGTAAGTCGGTTTGGATAAAGGCGTCTGCTAAATGACTGAATGTGAGTCGGTTTGGATAAAGGCGTCTGCTAAATGACTGAATGTGAGTCGGTTTGGATAAAGGCGTCTGCTAAATGACTGAATGTAAGTCGGTTTGGATAAAGGCGTCTGCTAAATGACTGAATGTAAGTCGGTTTGGATAAAGGCGTCTGCTAAATGACTGAATGTGAGTCGGTTTGGATAAAGGCGTCTGCTAAATGACTGAATGTGAGTCGGTTTGGATAAAGGCGTCTGCTAAATGACTGAATGTGAGTCGGTTTGGATAAAGGCGTCTGCTAAATGACTGAATGTGAGTCGGTTTGGATAAAGGCGTCTGCTAAATGACTGAATGTAAGTCGGTTTGGATAAAGGCGTCTGCTAAATGACTGAATGTGAGTCGGTTTGGATAAAGGCGTCTGCTAAATGACTGAATGTAAGTCGGTTTGGATAAAGGCGTCTGCTAAATGACTGAATGTAAGTCGGTTTGGATGAAGGCGTCTGCTAAATGACTGAATGTAAGTGTGAGTCGGTTTGGATAAAGGCGTCTGCTAAATGACTGAATGTAAGTCGGTTTGGATAAAGGCGTCTGCTAAATGACTGAATGTAAGTCGGTTTGGATAAAGGCGTCTGCTAAATGACTGAATGTGAGTCGGTTTGGATAAAGGCGTCTGCTAAATGACTGAATGTGAGTCGGTTTGGATAAAGGCGTCTGCTAAATGACTGAATGTGAGTCGGTTTGGATAAAGGCGTCTGCTAAATGACTGAATGTGAGTCGGTTTGGATAAAGGCGTCTGCTAAATGACTGAATGTAAGTCGGTTTGGATAAAGGCGTCTGCTAAATGACTGAATGTGAGTCGGTTTGGATAAAGGCGTCTGCTAAATGACTGAATGTAAGTCGGTTTGGATAAAGGCGTCTGCTAAATGACTGAATGTAAGTCGGTTTGGATGAAGGCGTCTGCTAAATGACTGAATGTAAGTGTGAGTCGGTTTGGATAAAGGCGTCTGCTAAATGACTGAATGTAAGTGTGAGTCGGTTTGGATAAAGGCGTCTGCTAAATGACTGAATGTAAGTCGGTTTGGATAAAGGCGTCTGCTAAATGACTGAATGTAAGTCGGTTTGGATGAAGGCGTCTGCTAAATGACTGAATGTAAGTCGGTTTGGATAAAGGCGTCTGCTAAATGACTGAATGTAAGTCGGTTTGGATGAAGGCGTCTGCTAAATGACTGAATGTAAGTGTGAGTCGGTTTGGATAAAGGCGTCTGCTAAATGACTGAATGTAAGTCGGTTTGGATGAAGGCGTCTGCTAAATGACTGAATGTAAGTCGGTTTGGATAAAGGCGTCTGCTAAATGACTGAATGTAAGTCGGTTTGGATGAAGGCGTCTGCTAAATGACTGAATGTAAGTGTGAGTCGGTTTGGATAAAGGCGTCTGCTAAATGACTGAATGTAAGTGTGAGTCGGTTTGGATAAAGGCGTCTGCTAAATGACTGAATGTAAACGTAACACGTCACTTCTCAGATACTACAAGACTGACAAACGCTGATCCGGCATGTAAAGTTCAGGATCACACCTCTATATCACTAGATTACCAGTAAACCACTTCACTTAAGAACGGGTGGATTAGCGAGTGTTGACAGCAGTCAGTGATCCAGCAGGCGTGACCTCTTGACCTCACGACCCCAGAGGTCACCAGGCCCCTCCCAGCTCACGCTTCCAGAAGGGCAGAGATCATCTCATAGGTCGTGTCTGGTGTGTTTGCTGCATTTACCTGCTGTCGCTGCCGGGTCAGCTGATCCTCGAGCTGCCTGACCTTTGACCTCTCCAGCTCCACCTGGTGGTCACAGTCCTCTCGCAGACGCCGGCTGCTGTCCTGTAGCTCTCGCATGCTGAGCTCGTGTTCAGATCGCATCTCGCGCTGGAGTCTCTGTGTCTAAACCAGCACAAGCACAGTCAGACACTGGTTCTCTGAAGCTCCCAGGCTAACGTTTAGCAGGACAGCGACGCCTCACCTCGGCCTCAGCGTGAGCCAGCGCTCGCTCTCTCTTCTCCAGATCAGACAGTGTTCTCTGTAGCTGTTCCTCCAGAAGACTGTACTCCACTTCCTAGGAAACAACAGCTCATAAACCTCAGTGAGACGAGACGCCTACAGATTCCCACAAATCATTTCATTCAGGTCTTCATTTGCTCTCCGTCATGTTTCTCTAGTTAGTGGTCGGAAGATTAATCAGCAAAGCCGATATTCAGCATTTTTGTAATTATCGGCATCAAAAGCAGGACTTTTATTTTGACAGCACTGAGAACGCATTCTCTATCCTTGTTCGTTCACTGCCTCTGATTTATGGAAGCTTGTTTCCACCATGAAGAAATACAATGAAAAAAGGGAATTGCTGTTTTTTCCTCTTGCAATTACGAGTTTACATCCACAATTCCAACTTTAGAGTTTATATCTCACTATTCAGAGTTTATATCTCACTATTCAGAGTTTATATCTCACAATTCCAAGTTTATATCCACAATTCTGACTTTTTTTCTCACAATTCCAAGTTTATATCCACAATTCTGACTTTTTTCCTGTCAATTCCGAGTTTCTCACAATTCTAACTTTTTCCTCGCAATTCTGAGTTTATATCTCATAATTCACACATGTCAGATTTGAGAGGTATAAACTTGCAAATGCAAGAAAAGAAAAAAAGTCATAACTTTCATTTTTAAAAAGTCAGAATTCCTTTTTTTATTTCATGGCAGAAACAAGCTTTCATAACGTTTTACAAATCTATCTAATAAATTATTAGACACAACAGTTAAAGTAAACGGTATACATTTTTTTTTTTTTGCATTTCTATTATTAGTAGTAGAGAAAGTCTTTGAAAATAAACATTTAATTCCACAACCCTTGGTGAATCACGCTGTGAGATCTAAATAAATATTATGTAAAATAAAAATTCATTTCATTTCAGCAATTGTTATTTATGTGTTTTTACTATTTATAAATTAAGTAGCGATTTCTATCGGCCATGATCGGAAAAAATCAATATCAGTCGACCACTAATCCCGATCCCGTGGGACTTTGTATGATCAGATCACATGATGAGGTCTTTCATGCTCTTCTACATCTGAACAACAGCAGACCGTGACCAGAGGATCATAACAGCAGATCAAACTACTAATGCACTACTGTGAGGAACAGAGCCATGCAACAAGACAGCCTGAACATTCCTCATGTGACTTAACCCTTTATGCAGTCAGAGTGTGTGTGTGTGTGTGTGTGTGTGTGTGTGTGTGTGTGTGTGTGTGTGTGTGTGTGTGTGTGTGTGGACCTTCTTCTTGATGAGAGCCTCTCGTTGCTGATCTCTTCTTCTCCACTCCTCCGCCAGCGCCTGCATGTGACTCAACTCCTTCTGCTTCAGCTGAACACACACACACACACACACACACACACACACACACACACACACACACACACACACACACACACACACACACACACACAGGCTTCCATCATGTTTTTTAAGGCCAGAAAAGTAACTTGTTGAGGTCAATTTGTAGAGTAAGACACACGCCTGCACATATATATATATATATTCAAACACACATATCTATAGACTTTCACAGATTCACCTTTTTGAAGTTTGAATATCTCACAATTCAAACTTTATTGCAATTCCGAGTTTATATAAACAGTATAATATTTTTTTATCATAGTGTACTATTAGCAATAGAAAGGCCAACTATATAAATCTTTCTCATCTCTCGTCAGCGTTCAGCAAGTCTGCATATATATTATTTAAACGAGTCTTTGAAAAGCTTCTCCTGTGGCATTAGTGTTGATATCAGAAGCACAAGCTCATACACATTATGCTAATTTGAACAGTAAAAGACTAAACGTTTAACCAGAGACTGATGAACTGATACCTGATCATCAAACATGTCCTCCTGCATCTCCTTCCACATCTCCAGCTCCAGCGCTGCCTTGTACTCCAGGGTTTCTCTGGGTCGCGTGAGTGTTTCTGACCCACCCTGACCCTGAGGAGGAGCCACTGCTGCCTGCAAACAAACATTACCCATAATTCTCCTATTCAAGCCGCATTAACATTCACACTCCAGGAACTGTATAGCTCTCCTGTAGCCTAAACAGTAGAGCGCTGGCACTTGCAATGCCAAGGTCATGGGTTCGATTCCCATGGAGAGCAAGAACTGATAAGAATGTAAATGTAAGTCTGCCGAATGCATTAATGTGAACGTGAACATCTGATACAGCACCTGTGAGGATTCAGAGACGAGGATTTCTTGAGCTTTCACAAAACCCAGATCTTCAAGAACGCTCACATAACAGAGTTCAGCCAACTTCTCAGACCTGCGGACACAGAGCTCAGTTCAGCCTCTACACAGACTGATCAGAGGAAAACAAGATCCTTAAAGTCCCCCTGTGGTGTAAATCCAGCTTTTAATGTAGTTTATGTGTCTATGTGGTGTTTTTAATCTGCTTTAAGACAAACCATGTGTAAATTCATAAGTCGATAGCATTGCTGAGTATTTCCTCCTTAAAACTCCAGTGAACCAAAGACAGTTTCAAACACACGCTTTGAAATCGCTGGTGTTTCTGACGTCACAAACTACCTTGTAACCAATCAGATCAACGTGTGATCGTCAACCAGTGGATCTCTGAGCTGAGTGAGTGAGTGGAGGCGGGGTTCATTTGCATATTCATAGAACCGCGCATACTAAATGAGGCAAGGGTGTCGAGTTACACTCAAGATATTTTAAGCCATGAAGAATTTTTCATTTTGGTGAAGTTTGTTGATCAAAGATGAGTTTTAAGGGATAACATTATTGACTACAGGGATTAAACAGCCCAAAAAGGATCATTCTGTCATCATTTATTCGCCCTCATGTCACTCCAAACCTGTATGGCTTTCTTTCTGCTAAACACAAAAGAAGATCCTCAGCAGAATGCATCAGTGTTTTTGTCGGTGTCTAATGTTCTCTGGCTCCCAACATTCTACAAAACGTCGTCTTTTGTGCTGGGAAAAAGAAGAAATGATGACAGAATGTGCATTTTTGGGTGAACTGTCCCTTTAAGAGAAACGCCCTCACTTAGAGATTTCACAGAGTGTGTTTGGAGGCCGCCATCTAGAGGTGAGACCTGTGCGCTGCGGGGACTGAGCCGAGACATGATCCAACAACTGAATATAGTCCTGTAAACTCTTATTAATCGCACACTGATATACTAAAGGTGGATATACGAGTATGTTTAACTTTATCTGCAGGCATAAAGTACAAACAACCGTAGCTCTGTACTCAAAGCATTCATGAATTACAACTATTAAAGGGTTAGTTCACCTAAACATGAAAGTTCTGTCAGTAATTACTCTCCCTCATGTTGTTCCAGACCCGTCAGACTTTCGTTCGTCTTCGGGACACAAATGAAGATATTTGTGATTGAATCTGAGAGCTGGATCATTCCTGCATAGGCTTCTGTTATTGAAAGTTAGTAAAGACAATGTTTAAAATAGTCCGAGTGACTACAGTGGCTCAACCTTAAGTTTATCAAGCGACGAGAATACTTTTTGTGCGCAAAAATAACGACTTTATTCAACTCTTCATTTTCTTCTGTGTGCCTTTGAGTGAGTTATACGTCAGAACGGAGGCTCTCTATTGGCCGACGCTGGTCATGTGTGTGATGCTGGCCAATAGTGAGCCTACATTGAGCCACTGTAGTCACTTGGACTATTTTAACAATGTTTTTACTAATTTTTCTGCGCCTGCAGGATGAAATGACGAACCCGTGAGCTTTAATGATGGGAATCCTCTCAGTCCAGCTCTGTCTCCAGCGCTGCCGGCCCGACGGGTCCAGGAACCGTGTTCTCTCTGAACTGAGGAGACGAGAGAGGTGAATACTGACAGAACCCAGCAGAACATCAGGAGAACTGGGCTCTCTGTGCCACATCTCCACCAGCAGAGGGACCCTGAACACACAACAACAACAGATCAACAAGTGTTTTGTGTTTTCATCATAGGCAAGGCAAGATTATTTATATAGCACATTTCATACACTATAATTTACCATATCTTTATGTACACTATAATCATCTTTTACATTGTAATTCTTTTATTTTTAATATTTGGCTAGTTTGTGCTGCTGCGCGTCCCTGTGTGTGTAATAAGCAGAGTGTGTGTGTGTGTGTGTGTAATTAGCAGAGTGTGTGTGTAATAAGCAGAGTGTGTGTGTGTAATAAGCAGAGTGTGTGTGTGTGTGTAATAAGCAGAGTGTGTGTGTGTAATAAGCAGAGTGTGTGTGTGTGTGTGTGTGTGTAATAAGAAGAGTGTATGTGTGTGTGTGTGTGTGTAATAAGCAGAGTGTGTGTGTGTGTGTGTGTGTGTGTGTGTGTGTGTGTGTGTGTGTGTGTGTGTGTGTGACTTCAGACGCACTGACAGCCGGAGAGCATGTGATCTCACCTGAGGAACGTGTCCTGAAGCTGATTGGGCAGAGCGGCGAAGTCAAAGGCACAGAAGGACTGTGGGAGAAACACCTCTGTGTTCTTCTTCACCTCCACCGCTGGACTCGTCATGATGGGAGACGCACTGCCGAAGAACTGGTACGCGTATCTGCAACCAGAGGAACCCAGTCATGACACGAGTGACAACACTTCAGTCTGCTCACACTCCCAGAGTTCCCAGAGTCACCTGGGTTACAGAGGACTCGCATTTTCACTTCTGTCACCACTGGCTTTTGTCTTGGTTAGTCGGGGACATTAAATTTAATATTCCACAATATTATTGATCTCCTGCACTGACACCATTATATGAGAACTGAACTGAGCTGGACGATGACATCACAGTTTAATCCAGAGCGGCGATATATATATATATATAAATGAACTAAATTAATAACTTTTTTACAACAGAAATGAAGCATCTCTGAACTTACTTAAGCTGGACTGAGACGCTATTCTCTTCTAGAAACAAACTTTGCATTATTCTCCTGTTATCTCAGTAAAGCTGCTGTGAAACTCTGTGTTGTGGAAAGCGCTGTATAAATAAAGGACACTTGATCTGACCTGAGGACACAGTTGACCGGGAAGCTGGTCCTGAGATCCCGAACGCTGCGCAGGTCCAGAGAGAAGCAGAAGTGATGAGCCGACGCCGGGATCGAGATCTTAGGAGCAGAAACAGACACTGAAGAATCATCAGCTTCACCCGGAGAAACACGAGCAGGAACATCTGAAAACACTGAACACAGATGATGATGATACGGTGTTATTATGATGCTGTATGATCACACACACACACACACACACACACACGAGTAAACAAACTACAAATGTCTTATATGACACTGAGGAAGAACATCATGTTTTGCAGTGCAGTCACAGTGAACTGAACGAGATGTAAAGACCAAAATAAAGCATCTTTCAATGCATATGTACTAAAATTGGTTGATGATATATATTAAGACGTATGAATTAGAGGTCACTCGATATTGGATTCTGCTGATATGATTAGGCCTGTCGCGATAGTCAATAAATCAATTAATCGCACGATAAAAAAAATGAGCTCGATCATTTTTCCGGCCGTGATAATTCCATTTGCATGCTTGTTTGTTTTCCTCGTCTCTCTCTCTCTCTCTCTACCAAAGAGACTGGATGACCACTCTCGGTTCCTTAACGTATGGGAGGAGTGTGATAACCCTCTTGTCAGTTGCATGGTCTCTGTGTGGGGAGGCGGCGCCGCGGCGCTTGTCAGTCACATGGTCTTTGTATGGGAAAGCGCCGGGCGGGACTGCTTGCGGCGACTGCCGGGAGAGAGAGAAGACGCTAGTTCTTGGAGGAAAAAAAAAAGAAAAAGATGGAATTGGTTTCAAAGCCAAACACGACAGAGAGCCCGATCTCATGAAAATGCGTATCTATACCACGAATGTTATTTCTCGTGCCATTTATACGCCAAAAATAGTTTTTGCGTGCATATGATACGCACTTTATGGAGTGTAATACGCACGCACTCCTCACCCCTAATCCTAACCAAGTATTTAGAGTGCGTAGCATATACACGCAATAAAGTGCGTCTCCATCGTCCTGACAGTAGGCTACACAATCACTCGGGCGTTTAGTCGACAAAGTAACAGGAGGACAGTGCAAAATGGTGTGATATGGCCTGTTGAGGCTTTTTTTTTTAATTGTTTACAAAGGTCCTAACCGGCAGTTTTGCCTGTTATGGAATGTATAACTATTTATGTCTGAGCCTAAGGTTTAATATTTTTTGAAGTGTAATTTTGTTTACATCCATTTTATTTATTGTTTTTGGTATTTATTCAAGTGAATTTTTTTTGTTAACAGACACTGAGAGTCCATTGCTTTTATTGTTTTTGGTTGTTTTGTTCATTTTTTGTGGATATTTAAAATGTTTTCCGTTTTCAATGTTTAATATTCTTTAGAAATAAAAGTTTATAGATCTTTGAAAAGGTGTACCAGCATTATTATGCCATTATTATATTAGATGAAAATGGTCTCAGAACGACAATATTATCGTTTATCGCAATAATTTCTTGGACAATTTATCGTCCAGCAAAATTTGTTATCGTGACAGGCCTATATATGATATAAAACAAGCCCGAATTACACTGGGACTCTTATTTTGAAACACATCTGTTTTGCTACTTACAGCTGCTCAAACGGGGAGATCAAACACGCACTCATAACTTATTACAATATACAGGCCATAAAACAAACATTGTCATAATTCATTACCAGTAGATGGTCTGCTCTGAAACCATGAGGCTGTGGATCACGCAACAGGATTCGATGACCTTAAATTTGATTCAAATTAACTTCCGCGGAAACCCTGTTTAAATCATTCTGATGAACACATTTTTGTAGGAAATAGTGTATAGTTGAAACTGTGGTGTATATTAATGCTCTTTCATCCCACAGACTCTACATGTGCGGCTCGATGGTGTTTTAGGCCCCCAATGGCTCCTTAGAGGCAGCTAACCCTACCCTCAACCTTAAACCTACCCATCCCCTCGCTGCCTGGAAGGCGCCGTTGGGGGCTTAAAACACCAAGTGCCACATGTGCGTGAACCATAGACAAATATATGTGCGTAGTGTGCGTGACGTCACTCATAGTGTTTCTGACGCCCAAAGTGGGCGGAGCCGGCCATCGCGGCCGCGCGTCACTCGCGGATAAAAGTAAATGTGCAGTGAGGCGGATTAACTGAGGTGACGGTCTGCAGCCGGTCCTTCATTTATACAGCGCTTTACACAACACAGAGTTTCACAGCAGCTTTACTGAGATAACAGGAGAATAATGCAAAGTTTGTTTCCAGAAGAGAATAGCGTCTCAGTCCAGCTTAAGTAAGTTCAGAGAAGCTTCATTTCTGTTGTAAAAAAGTTTAGTTCATTTCTGTTGTAAAAAAATTTTGTTCATTTATATATATATATATATATAGCCGCTCTGGAGTAAACTGTGATGAGCGGCTAGTAGTGAGTGACATCAACGGCAATCCACCTGTCACTAAAGTGGCCACGCCCTTATTTATGCAGAACTTTAAGGCTTAATATAATTTAAACGGATGAGTTATAAAAACATTCAACCTGCCTCACAGTCGTCATGAAGGGCAACATTAGCTATATAGACCAAAACCACTTTTTGCACCAGACTGTAAACATGTGTTTTTCTGCTGTAAAGTTGGGCATTTTAACATGGGGGTTTATGGGATTGAGTCTCTTCTGCAGCCGGCCTCTAGTGGCCAGTGGATGAACTGCAGTTTAAGTCACTCAGTGTCGAGAGAGAGAGAGACGGGAAGGTTGCGCTTGGCGTGAAAACTTGCCATGTGTTGTGGGCGGGGCCTGTCTGTCATGATCTGTGGGCGTTGCCTGTCTGTCATGATCTGTGGGCGTTGCCTGTCTGTCATGTGTTGTGGGCGGAGCCTGTCTGACATCACTGGTCAGACTCTCGGCCTCGCTCTCCGAGTGCTCAGGAGAAGCAGCCGGAGACAGAAGAGGCCGGTCATGTGACTTCCTGTCAGGTGACCGCCTGTCGGATGACGGGCTCATCGGGACTCTGTGCTCCTCAGAGGGACGTTCACGACGGCCGGCTGGAACGGGGCCTTTCTTCACTGGAGTTTTAGGTCCGTTTTCAATGTCTAACTGTTTAAAAAAAAGATCTGTTAAAACACTGAAAGAATAAGATGGTTTTAGTTCCCTACAGTCAAACCAAAACTTATTTAGACACTAGATATAATTTGTGATATTGTTTCACTAGTGTGATCAGGACACTATAGTTCATTTCTGTAAGTGAGGAGAGCAAAATAAAAGTAAACTGTGACATATTATACCCAAATATTCTTCATACAGTGACTACCAGTGACATTATCCACACTTTGAGCTGATCATGTTTTGCTGAAGTGTTTTGTCTTTAATTGCTAATGCTCTTTTTACACACAGACTGAATAAAATGAAGCATTGCTTGGTGATTGGTTGAGCTAAACTGGTATTATCTAATTGTGTAGTTAAATTTAACAGCTGACAGATATTCAACATAATTCATGTGTGAGACAGTCTAACAGAAGGACGGACAAAACCAGTCAAATATCAACTGAGTTCTGCTCATATTTTATTACCATTTTCTAAACTATAGCGAATAAACTGTGATAATGTGAGAAATGTTGAAGATGTCTGAATAAATGTTGGTTTGACTGTATAATAACTGTGCAAATGATGCGTCTCGTCTGATCACCTGATGACTGACATCCTCGGCTCTCAGTGTCACCGAGACGCCCACCGTGGGATGGAGGTCCGGCGGGAACGGCTTCAGGTCCGGTTTGACCCGGTTCGGGGGCTGAAGGATGAAAGCGCCCTCTATAGTGGCCGAAAGTTTGGTCAGATCAGTGCCACTCTTCATTAAACCGGCCAGACTGACGTCAGTGCTGCCGAGAGACTGGTTTCCACAGCAGAGATGGATCTGTGTGCAAAACACACATTCATCACTATTAGTCAAGTCACATTTATTTATAAAGGCTTTATAGGAATTAATAATAAGACTTCAAAACAGAAACAGCCATTCACTGCCATTATAAAGCTTGGAAGAGCCAGGATATTTTTTAATATAACCAGAGAATGTCTAGTAAGAGGAGAACTTCCACTCTCGGTAAACTGGTTGCAGTTCCACTCTGGCTCCACATGAGGGCGCTCACAGGACGAGTGCAGGATGAATTGAGGTCTATGGCGCTATACCCCTCAAAATCCACTTTTCTCAGGATATAATTGTTTGTCTAGTAATTTGAATGTTGTATTCGAAAGGAGATGTAAAGAAATTACACATCTTATTTGCTTTAAAAAGTCTTTTAAAGTGTCAATGACGTCATACACATCGTACGACCAGAGAGATACTGCTTTACGGCAATCCTTCAGTCACTTTGGGGCTTCCGCGCTCTGCACTTTCTTTTCTCTCGAGGCGTTGACAACACAGCTGACACAGGTAACTACACAACACAGCTGACACAGGTAACTACACAACACAGCTGACACAGGTAACTACACAACACAGCTGACACAGGTAACTACACAACACAGCTGACACAGGTAACTACACAACACAGCTGACACAGGTAACTACACAACACAGCTGACACAGGTAAACACACAACACAGCTGACACAGGTAAACACAACACAGCTGACACAGGTAACTACAGAACACAGCTGACACAGGTAACTACACAACACAGCTGACACAGGTAACTACACAACACAGCTGACACAGGTAAACACACAACACAGCTGACACAGGTAAACACACATCACAGCTGACACAGGTAACTACAACACAGCTGACACAGGTAAACACACAACACAGCTGACACAGGTAAACACACAACACAGCTGACACAGGTAACTACACAACACAGCTGACACAGGTAACTACACAACACAGCTGACACAGGTAACTACACAACACAGCTGACACAGGTAACTACACAACACAGCTGACACAGGTAACTACACAACACAGCTGACACAGGTAACTACACAACACAGCTGACACAGGTAAACACACAACACAGCTGACACAGGTAAACACACATCACAGCTGACACAGGTAACTACAACACAGCTGACACAGGTAACTACACAACACAGCTGACACAGGTAAACACACAACACAGCTGACACAGGTAAACACACAACACAGCTGACACGGGTAAACACACAACACAGCTGACACGGGTAAACACACAACACAGCTGACACGGGTAAACACACAACACAGCTGACACGGGTAACTACACAACACAGCTGACACGGGTAACTACACAACACAGCTGACACGGGTAACTACACAACACAGCTGACACGGGTAACTACACAACACAGCTGACACGGGTAACTACACAACACAGCTGACACGGGTAACTACACAACACAGCTGACACGGGTAACTACACAACACAGCTGACACGGGTAACTACACAACACAGCTGACACGGGTAACTACACAACACAGCTGACACGGGTAACTACACAACACAGCTGACACGGGTAACTACACACAGCTGACACGGGTAACTACACAACACAGCTGACACAGGTAAACACACAACACAGCTGACACAGGTAAACACACAACACAGCTGACACAGGTAACTACACAACACAGCTGACACAGGTAACTACACAACACAGCTGACACAGGTAACTACACAACACAGCTGACACAGGTAACTACACAACACAGCTGACACAGGTAAACACACAACACAGCTGACACAGGTAAACACATCACAGCTGACACAGGTAACTACACAACACAGCTGACACAGGTAACTACACAACACAGCTGACACAGGTAACTACACAACACAGCTGACACAGGTAACTACACAACACAGCTGACACAGGTAACTACACAACACAGCTGACACAGGTAACTACACAACACAGCTGACACAGGTAACTACACAACACAGCTGACACAGGTAAACACAACACAGCTGACACAGATAAACACACAACACAGCTGACACAGGTAAACACAACACAGCTGACACAGGTAAACACACAACACAGCTGACACAGGTAAACACACATCACAGCTGACCACGGGTAACTACACAACACAGCTGACACAGGTAACTACACAACACAGCTGACACAGGTAAACACACAACACAGCTGACACAGGTAAACACACAACACAGCTGACACAGGTAACTACACAACACAGCTGACACAGGTAAACACACAACACAGCTGACACAGGTAAACACACATCACAGCTGACCACGGGTAACTACACAACACAGCTGACACAGGTAACTACACAACACAGCTGACACAGGTAAACACACAACACAGCTGACACAGGTAAACACACAACACAGCTGACACAGGTAACTACACAACACAGCTGACACAGGTAACTACACAACACAGCTGACACAGGTAACTACACAACACAGCTGACACAGGTAACTACACAACACAGCTGACACAGGTAAACACACAACACAGCTGACACAGGTAAACACACATCACAGCTGACACAGGTAACTACACAACACAGCTGACACAGGTAACTACACAACACAGCTGACACAGGTAACTACACAACACAGCTGACACAGGTAACTACACAACACAGCTGACACAGGTAACTACACAACACAGCTGACACAGGTAACTACACAACACAGCTGACACAGGTAAACACAACACAGCTGACACAGATAAACACACAACACAGCTGACACAGGTAAACACAACACAGCTGACACAGGTAAACACACAACACAGCTGACACAGGTAAACACACATCACAGCTGACCACGGGTAACTACACAACACAGCTGACACAGGTAACTACACAACACAGCTGACACAGGTAAACACACAACACAGCTGACACAGGTAAACACACAACACAGCTGACACAGGTAACTACACAACACAGCTGACACAGGTAAACACACAACACAGCTGACACAGGTAAACACACATCACAGCTGACCACGGGTAACTACACAACACAGCTGACACAGGTAACTACACAACACAGCTGACACAGGTAAACACACAACACAGCTGACACAGGTAAACACACAACACAGCTGACACAGGTAACTACACAACACAGCTGACACAGGTAACTACACAACACAGCTGACACAGGTAACTACACAACACAGCTGACACAGGTAACTACACAACACAGCTGACACAGGTAACTACACAACACAGCTGACACAGGTAAACACACAACACAGCTGACACAGGTAAACACACATCACAGCTGACACAGGTAACTACAACACAGCTGACACAGGTAACTACACAACACAGCTGACACAGGTAACTACACAACACAGCTGACACAGGTAACTACACAACACAGCTGACACAGGTAAACACAACACAGCTGACACAGATAAACACACAACACAGCTGACACAGGTAAACGCAACACAGCTGACACAGGTAAACACACATCACAGCTGACACAGGTAACTACAACACAGCTGACACAGGTAACTACACAACACAGCTGACACAGGTAACTACTCAACACAGCTGACACAGGTAACTACACAACACAGCTGACACAGGTAACTACACAACACAGCTGACACAGGAAAACACACAACACAGCTGACACAGATAAACACACAACACAGCTGACACAGATAAACACACAACACAGCTGACACAGATAAACACACAACACAGCTGACACAGGAAAACACACATGCTAGAAGAGCTTTTGTTTTGTTGTTTTAAAAGACCATCAAGCTGTATCTCTGGTCGTAATCAGTCCTTCACTGACCAATCAGCGTTCATTAGCAGAATGCTAGCGAGTTATGGGCAACAACAACTCAACCTGTAAGATATCGAAAGGACATAAGTACTCGTTCATTCAACTTTCGACCTATAACCCATGTTGAACTTGCAAAACCTACAATCAAATCTGAGATTTCTCAACAGCAATCGGGTAAAAGAGACAAATTTAGCCGTCTAGCCCCATAAACTCCCATTCATTCTGCACTCATTAGTGATCGCCCCCAGTGGAACTCTGGTGGAACTACAACCAAAACTCAGTACAATAGGACTTAATAGGGAGTGGCCAGGCTCTCCGTAGACGGGCTCTGAGATAACCTTGATTGTGTTCGTCTGAAAGAAGAAAGTCATATACACCTAGGATGACTTCAGGGTGAGTAAATCATGGGCTAACTTTCATTTCTGGGTGAACTATCCCTTTAAGTGCTGAGAACTCATGATTTACTCCTACTTTCAAACTTAAGCCTAAAGACGGGCCCTGGTCTACACGATGGTAATCTTCACCTGGAGACACGGCTGCTGGCTGAGGAAGAGTCGAAGGACTCGCTCGCTGCTGCGAATGCGTACGGACGCTCGCTCCGGCTCGAAGTTTGGACTGATGAGGTTCTGGAACGGTTCGCTGGTGACGTCGTTCCCCAGTAGAGTGTAGTAGAAGAAGAACTCGGACCCCTCAACGGACAGCTTCGTCGAGCTGGAGATCAACTGAAGAACAGAAAATATGTCATATTATGTTAAGTTTTGTTCTCAGGCTCTACTAGAACAGGTTTTCCTGCTTGAATGTTGATTTATTTTCCTCATATTCTCCATTGTTGCGGCTCCTCTCTTCCCAGTCTGTCAGTAACGCTCTGTTTACTTCCTGTCTCTATGAAGCCCCTCCTTCTGAAAAGCACACTGTGCTCTGATTGGTCGGCTGGAGCAGTGTGTTGTGATTGGTCGAGCGCTTCGAGTGTGTTTGGGAAATGTCCCGCCCCTTACCATAACCGCCAGTTTAACACACTACTAACTAACTCAACCAGGCCCCGCCCCTTTATTCTGTGCATGAATTATTACAATGAGGAATATTGTGACGTGTTCGTTCCCGGAAGAAACTCAAGACTACAATGGAGGCGTTTCAGGAGTTCAGGAACACTGACACTGAGATAGAGAAGAACTGGAGCTTCTTCAAGATTAAACAGCAACATCACACACTGAACACAGATGAGGATGAGGAAAGCACATCAGATCCAGTAATGAGAGTCATGTACCTGCTCCAGTTTAGTAGCAAACGCCACCGTTACCGACAGCACATATATGTCAGTGCAGAGATCTTCAGGTCCGATCTGGTGAACAGCTTCTTCCTCGTTCAGAACCGCAGTGAGTTTGGCAGCTTCGAGAGGAACCAGCGCTGGAGAACCTGCGGGACCGAGAGTTTACAGGGACATCAGCAACAGAACGCTCGCTAGAGGCGACAGGAACCGGAGACGCTTCAGCACATTAACCAGCATGAATGTGTGTATATATGTGTGTATATATATATATGTATATGTATATATGTGTGTGTGTGTGTGTGTGTGTGTGTGTGTGATTCCACCAAATCAACTGTGGATCCGTGCACACTCTAAAGGCTAATATTACCCACAACCCACTGCACTTTGGAGGAGGAACTACAAACACGAGTAAAAAGTGTTAAAAAAAACTACAAAACATGGCGGATATGCGTGATGATAAAAGTTTTAGATAAAGGGTTTGAGTGACTAATCAAAGTTTAACCTGACAGAAAAATATTTATTTAAAGTTATACGTGTTAGATTTAATCTGAAATAACAATGTTATAAAGATCCGTTTGGCCATTAACTTTTAAAAGCATCATTATGCATTAATATGAGGAGAGTCTCCGCATGAAAGACCCGCGACTGCAGATCAACGAGCTTCTGCTTTTCTCTACGATACGGAAGAAATGTGGAGGATTTTATCTTTGACAAGATGATTGACAGGTCAGTTTACTGTGATAAGATGATTGACAGGTCATATTACTGTGATAAGATGATTGACAGGTCAGTTTACAGTGAAGGAGAGCAACCGTTAAACACGCAATTGTATGCCGTGATAGTGTGTGTCCTAAAGCTTGTCTACTCTTCTGATACACACTCAAAAGTATGCACTTTTTCTTCACAAAAAGAGTACATGCTTTCAGGGCGTAGTATAAGCAGGCGAACTGAGACGCAGCTTCAGTCTCATATGTGACCCTGGACTTATGGGTCATTTTTTTTAAATTGAGATTTATACACCATCTGAAATTTGAATAAATAAGCTTTCCATTGATGTATGGTTTGTTAGGATATGAGAATATTTGAAAATCTGCAAAAAAATCTAAATATTGAGAAGATCTCCTTTAAAATTGTCCATTTCTATTGGCGATTGTGCAGCATTCACTCACAAAAATACATTTTTGATATATTTATGGTAGGAAATTTACAAAATATCTTCATGGAACATGATTTTTACTTAATATCCTAATGATTTTTGGCATAAAAGAAAAAAAATTGATAATTTTGACCCATACAATGTATTGTTGGCTATTGCCACAGATATCCCTGTGCGAGTTAAATCACTCACATATGTGAACCACCAGTCGGTTTCAGATCCAGGGTCACATATGTGAGTGATGTACTCGCACTGTAGAGGGTTGGTAGGACATGATGCTTTGCAGCCCATCAACAGAAGCAGAGAACATGAGGAAACTGGGAAGGAAAGAAGACATGAAAGCAGGAAGATTAGCTGTGTAAGTGCAGTACCTGCTCTCGGTGGAGCTTTCTTAGCCTTGAATGTCTCCGCGGTCGGCTTCGTGTCGTTCTCTAAGATCACACCAATCAGGAGGGCAGGTTTGAGTTTCGTGTATTTGCTGCTGAGCAGAGGATGCCATTTAGGAGCCTGAAGAACACACACACACGACTTACAAATACAGGAAAACCTTACGTGACACGTACACTGAAAGAGTCTCTTCTGCTCACCAAAGCTGCGTTTATTAGATAAAAAATACAGCAAAAACAGTGAAATATTATTATGATGTAAATCATCTGTTTTCTATGTGAATATATAGTAAAGTGTAATTTATTCCTGTCAATTTTCATCATCATTACTCCAGTCTTCAGTGTCACATGATCCTTCACAAATCACTCTAATATGATGATTTGATGCTCAAGAAACATTTATGATTATTATCAGTGTTCATATTTTTGTGGAAACTGATACATTTTATTTTTCAGGATTCTTTGATGAATAGAAAGTTTCAAAAGAACAGCGTTTATTTAAAATAGAATCTTTTGTAACATTATAAATGTCTTTACTGTCACTTTTGATCAGTTTAACGTGTCCTTGAATAAATAAAAGTATTAATTTATTTTAAAAAAAATGTTACTGATCCCAAACTTTTGAACTGTAGAGTATTTTATATTAATTCCCAGCGAACACGGGATGTTCTCAGAACGTTCTGTCAGGATTCTCACAAAGTTATGAACAAACGTTCTTCTAGTGACGTCGATTGAATGTTTGCTTAAAGGTCTTAAATTAATGTTCTCTAAACTTTAGCACAAAAACCTTATTTAATAATTTGCTGCTCAAGAAACATTTATGATTATTATTTAAATTTGTTGCTTAATATTTTGGTAGAAACCAAACCAGGATACACTACTGTTCAAAAGTTTGAGGTTAAGAAAATTCATATTCATCAAATACACATGAAATTGACCAAAAGTGACATTAAAGACATTTATAATGTTACAAAATATTCTATTTTAAATAAACGCTGTTCTTTTGAACTTTCTATTCATCAAAGAATCATGAAAAATAAATGTATCACGATTTCCACAAAAATATGAACACTGATAATAATCTCAAATGTTTCTTGAGCATCAGATCATCATATTAGAATGATTTGTGAAGGATCATGTGACACTGAAGACTGGAGTAATGATGCTGAAAATTCAGCTTTGATCACATGAATAAATTACACTTTACTATATATTCACATAGTGATAATAATATGTCCCTGTTTTCCTGGATAAAGCCTCGCTGAGCAGAAGAGACTCTTTCACACACATTTAAAGTTCTTATCGATTCCAAAGATTGAAAGATCAGTGGTTTCTGACCTGCTTGATGTCCTGCACGGATCTGAGGTCGAGGACGATGTATCCCACACTCTCTCTGGCACCCGAGCTGGAGTCCACGGCGTAACACTGCAGTTTGATGGGTGTCCTCTGGAGCCTGTGGGAAGCAGACAGAAGAAGTGTTTCCATTAGCCTTTACATTAAAATGGTAAATGGACTGCATTTATATAGCGCTTTCAACAGACCCATGGCCACCAAAGCGCTTTACATGTAGCCTCACATTCATTCACTCATACACCGACGGCCATGCAAGGCGCCATCCAGCTCGTCGGGAGCAGCTGGGGTTAGGTGTCTTGCTCATGGACACCTCGACACTTGTGCGACACGAAACACACACCTGTGCTGGTGCAGATACACACCTATGCTGGTGCAGACACACACACACACACACCTGTGCTGGTGCAGATACACACACACACACACACGTGCTGGTGCAGATACACACACACACACACACCTGTGCTGGTGCAGATATGCAGATACACACACCTGTGCTGGTACAGATACACACACACCTGTGCTGGTACAGACACACACACACACCTGTGCTGGTACAGATACACACACACCTGTGCTGGTACAGATACACACACACCTGTGCTGGTACAGATACACACACACCTGTGCTGGTACAGATACACACACACCTGTGCTGGTACAGATACACACACCTGTGCTGTTACAGATACACACACACCTGTGCTGGTGCAGATACACACACACCTGTGCTGGTGCAGAGACACACACACCTGTGCTGGTACAGATACACACACACCTGTGCTGGTGCAGATACACACACACCTGTGCTGGTACAGACACACACACACACCTGTGCTGGTACAGATACACACACACCTGTGCTGGTACAGACACACACACACACCTGTGCTGGTACAGATACACACACCTGTGCTGGTGCAGATACACACACACCTGTGCTGGTACAGACACACACACACACACCTGTGCTGGTACAGATACACACACACCTGTGCTGGTACAGATACACACACACCTGTGCTGGTACAGATACACACACACCTGTGCTGGTACAGATACACACACCTGTGCTGGTACAGATACACACACACCTGTGCTGGTACAGACACACACACACACACCTGTGCTGGTACAGATACACACACACCTGTGCTGGTGCAGATACACACACACCTGTGCTGGTGCAGAGACACACACACCTGTGCTGGTACAGATACACACACACCTGTGCTGGTACAGACACACACACACACACACACACACCTGTGCTGGTACAGATACACACACACCTGTGCTGGTACAGACACACACACACACACACCTGTGCTGGTACAGATACACACACACCTGTGCTGGTACAGATACACACACACCTGTGCTGGTGCAGAGACACACACACCTGTGCTGGTGCAGATACACACACACCTGTGCTGGTACAGACACACACACACACACACACACACCTGTGCTGGTACAGATACACACACACCTGTGCTGGTACAGACACACACACACACCTGTGCTGGTACAGATACACACACACCTGTGCTGGTACAGATACACACACACCTGTGCTGGTAAAGATACACACACCTGTGCTGGTACAGATACACACACACCTGTGCTGGTGCAGAGACACACACACACCTGTGCTGGTACAGACACACACACACACCTGTGCTGGTACAGATACACACACACCTGTGCTGGTGCAGACACACACACACACCTGTGCTGGTACAGACACACACACACACCTGTGCTGGTACAGATACACACACACCTGTGCTGGTGCAGACACACACACACACCTGTGCTGGTACAGATACACACACACCTGTGCTGGTAAAGATACACACACCTGTGCTGGTACAGATACACACACACCTGTGCTGGTGCAGAGACACACACACACCTGTGCTGGTGCAGACACACACACACACCTGTGCTGGTACAGACACACACACACACCTGTGCTGGTACAGATACACACACACCTGTGCTGGTGTAGCGTCCGCCGGTCGAGCTCCCAGGCCAGTTCAGTGCAGAACTGAGGATGTTCTCGATGCTCCACCGCATCTGTGGCCAAAGTCTCTCCGTCGAAACGAGCCTCAACGACCAGAGCGAGCCGAGGACTTCTGGGAAACTGGCGGCCTGGAGACACAAAACACAGTTCAGGTCCTCAGAGTTACTCTAGACTCTAGTCTAGACCGTTTCAAAGCAGCAAATACAGCACAACTTCAGCTGGAAAACCACTCAGATCAATCCAGTTCAAGTTCTGTTAGTGTCAGTGCAGTGATATTGATATACTATGGTTATATTCATCGGTTTTGCTGATATATCGGTCCCGATAGTTGATTGGTGGAACTATCGTTATCGGCATAAATCCACACCGATAGTTTTTCCGGCTTGCGTCCGTTGCTGGAGCGGCTGAGAGGAGTGTGATGTCATTCCCCAGAGCCAGAGCGCCCTCTAGAGGACAAACACAAGCTGGCACATTTATGCAATATTAATGCTCTGGCCATCGCAGATATGACCATCCTTAAGCGTGACTCTTAGGATTTATATGAAATGATAACACTTTACAAGATTACAGTTTTAGCATTAACTAAGGTTAATAAATGTTGTAGTATTGTTCATTGTTAGTTTGTTAATTTCAACATTTACTAATACATTTTGAATTGAGTTTTAATTTTTATTTTATCTGTTAACCTTAATTAACGTACTATGAACTAACATGAATGATCAAGGTACAACTGTCTTGCTCAAATATTAATACATGCTGTAAAATATATAGCCTATATTTTGCATAATGCATATAGTTCATGAACTTGCAAAGTGTTACCTCTGAAGTTTATGCATGTCTCTGGGTTATAATAGCTAAAGATACATGTACAAATTTAATGTTTAAATTAATTTCTGTAAAATTCGCTCTGTAGAACTTCTCATTTTAATATATTCATATTTATATATTTCTTTCATTTAGTACATTTCAGTTCAGCACTGCATTACTTGGAGTGTTTTTTTATTTTTATAAATATAATATACATGGTACTTCAACACACTATAGAGAATACTGTGGTATTACCATGTTAATTACACCGATTGTACTTTTATTAATGACATATTTATCAGCAAAATACACATTTAAGTAGTTTTAGAATTAATGTGTAGTCATATTCCTAAATAAAAAGTTGCAATTCTGACTTTAATGTCATAATTATGACATAGAAATTCAAAATTATGACATATTAAATCAGCATGATGACAATATGAAATATGAAGTCATAATTATGATATTAAACAAACAAAATTGAAATTCTGACTTAAATGTCATCATTGACGTAAAAAATCGTGAAATCAAATGACAGTCAAAAATATGACACGCCGAAATTATGACATACAACTCAAACTTATGACTTAAAAAGTTTTAGTCAAAAGTTTAATGTCATAAAAAGTCGAAATTGTCTTTTAATGTCACTGTCATATATATGGTACTTCAACGTACTATGGAGAATACTGTGGTATTACTATATTAATTGCACTGCACCGGTTGTACTTTTATTAATTACATATTTATCAGCAAAAATACACATTTATTTAAATACTTTTAGAGCTAAATGTGTGTGTAATGCGTCGAGAGAACACGTGACTGATGTGATTTAACACCATTAATCGTTCATATGACACCGACTTCACTTTGTTTATATCGCAGGAGTTTGAGTGATTAATCTGTTACCTTCGAGGATGGAGACGACGATCAGCAGCTGCTCTGCTTTAGACACCATGTTAATCTCGCGGTGTTAATCAAACACTCTCATGATGATCCTGAGGAGATTTCATCTGATGTTTACTTTCAGCGCGTCTGTTGTGTTTAAATCACGAAGGTAAGGTAACTGTCAGTCTGCGTCACTTCCGCCGGAAACAGCAGCGTGTTTGTGTGTGCCTCGCGCTCCCCCTGTAGGACGGATGAACACATCACACATTCACTAATAACTCATCTTTTGTCTTTTTATTGAAAATACCTACGGAAAATACATTTATGAGTGGAGGCCATAGACAGTATGGTGGAGGCCCATTGCCGCCACATAAGATAAAAGGCTTGTGTAGATCATAATTATGACATCAAAAGTCGAATTTATTACGAGTTTGTGAGATGAAATTGAAAACTCGAAATAATAAAGTCGGAATTATGACACTACAAATTTATGAGATTAAATTAAAAACTCGAAATTATGACAAGTCAAAATTATGACATACTAATTATGAAATTATGATATAAAAATAATATTAAAAGGTTACAGTTCTGACTTTAACAATGAAATTTTAATTTATTACGTTTATGAGATGAAGTTGATAACTAACTAAATTATTACTTAAAAGGTCAAAATCATGACATAAAAAGTATATTAAAAAGTTAAAATTGCGGCTTAAATGTCATAATTATGACATAAAAATCATACAAATGATTAAAATTATAAAAATGCACGTACAAGTCGCAATTATGACTTAAAAGGTCATATTCTTAAATAAACATTTGAAATTCTGACTTTCAAGATTATGACATAAAAACTAAATTATGACAGTTGAAATTATGACAAAAAGTAAAAATAATTAAATATGAAGTAATAATTATACAAAAATAACAAAAAATTTAAACGTTGAAATTCTGACTGTCATAATGACATAGAAATGTAAAAATATGACATATTAAGTCAAAATGATGACAAAAATTTAAAATATGAAATACGAAGTCATAATTATGATATTAAAAAGTCTAAATTCTGAAAGAAAATGTTGATATTGTGACTAAATGTCATAAAAAGTCAAACATTTTCCTCACAAGTATGAATTGCTCATAATTTCAACTTTTTCATTTCATAATTATCATGACTTCATATGTCATAAGAATGACTTTTTATTTCATAATTGTGAGGCGGTGTATTTTTCCATTCTTCACACACACACACACACACACACACACACACACACACACACACACACACACACACACACACACACACACACACACACACACACTCTCTCTCTCTCTCTCTCACACACACACACACACACACACACACACACACACACACTCTCTCTCTCTCTCTCTCTCACACACACACACACACACACACTCTCTCTCTCTCACACACACACACACACTCTCTCTCACACACACACACACACACACACACACACACACACACACACACACACACACACACACTCTCTCTCTCACACACACACACACACACACACACTCTCTCTCTCTCTCTCTCTCTCTCTCACACACACTCTCTCTCTCTCTCTCTCTCTCTCTCTCTCTCACACACACACACACACACACACACACACACACACTCTCTCTCTCTCTCTCTCTCTCTCTCTCTCTCTCTCTCTCACACACACACACACACACGGTATAAACTCCACTTACTTTCACATTGTAATAATTTCCCACAGAACTAAAGGATAAAAACAACCTTGACTGTTTATTTGGATTGCCAAACATGTTAAGGCAGAGACAGTATAAAAAGCAACTGCAGTTTTGATGATCCAGCAGACATGAAGAAAAGCTGAGGAACCACTGACGATCTGTCCAGAAAACCTCTCGTAAACATGATGAGTTATGCATCATCATCATCATCATCATCATCATCACTACTGAAGGAACAACGCGGCCAGACATTGCACTCATCAATACAAAGGTACATAAGCTAGTTATAGTCGCTTCGGTAAACTCTGTACAACTATGTACATCACGATAATACTGTATGGCACTGAGATGAGCAGTCGATGAACATCCACTTTATACGATACAATAGATTAATGGCTGTTAATAACAGTATATTCATGTTAATAAGTCAATGCAGAGCGAGCCACCGTACTTACAGTCACTTATAATCTATTGCAAACCGTCCTTTAGAGGTGAAGAGAGAGCAAATACATTCAACATTATGGTTACACAACGATATAAGTGCATACAAACAGCTAGATGGAGCATTTACAGGCTTTCTCCACTGCAAACTCCTCCATTCCTACATTCATCAGATCAGCCGCTTTCCCAGAGGAAAAGTCCCAGAGTCCTCGTGTGCGTCGGGAACGTCTCACATCTTTCCCTCGTTTTCTGTGGAGATTAAACTGACGGTCAGAAACACTCACACAATCAAAGCTTGAAATTATGATAAAAATTCAAAATTCTGAAATAATCGAAATTATGATATAAAAAGTTTATTAAAAAGTTAAAATTCTGATATAAAAATCATAAAAATGACATAAAAAGACAAAAATATGACATACACATCGAAATTATGACAAACAAGTCAAAATTATTACTTTAATGTAATAATTTTTACATAAAAATTCGAATTTATTATGTTTATGAGATGAAGTTAAATGAAGACTAAATTATGGCTTAAAAAGTCAAATTTATGACATAAAAATTATATTAAAAAGTTAAAATTCTGATATAAAAATCATAAAAATGACATAAAAAGACAAAAATATGACATACACATCGAAATTATGACAAACAAGTCAAAATTATTACTTTAATGTAATAATTTTTACATAAAAATTCGAATTTATTACGTTTATGAGATGAAGTTAAGTAAGTTAAATGAAGACTAAATTATGGCTTAAAAAGTCAAATTTATGACATAAAAATTATATTAAAAAGTTAAAATTCTGATATAAAAATCATAAAAATGACATAAAAAAGACAAAAAATGTGACATACACATCGAAATTATGACACACAAGTCGAAATTATGACTTTGATGTAATAATTTTTACATAAAAATTCGAATTTATTATGTTTATGAGATGAAGTTAAATGAAGACTAAATTATGACTTAAAAAGTCAAATTTATGACAAAAAAATTATATTAAAAAGTTAAAATTCTGATATAAAAATAATAAAAATGACATAAAAAAGACAAAAATATGACATACACATCGAAATTATGACATACAAGTTGAAATTATGACTTTAATGTAATCATTTTTACATAAAATTTTGAATTTATTACATTTATGAGATGAAGTTAAATGAAGACTAAATGATGACTTACTGTAAAAAGTATATTTAAAAAGTTAAAATTCTAACATACTAAGTCGAAATAATGATATAATAAAAGGTACATTAAAAAGTTAAAATTCTGACTTAAATGTCATAATTATGACATAAAAAATCATAAAAATGACAGTCAGAAATATGCCACACATACAAGTCGCAATTATGACTTAAAAGGTCATATTCTTAAATAAAAAGTTGAAATTCTGACTTTAATGTGTGATTTTGATTTTATGACATAAAAACTAAATTATGACATACTACGTCGAAATGATAACAAAAAGTCAAAACTATGAAATATGAAGTCATATTTATGATATTAAAAGTCAAAATGCGTAAATAAAAATGTGAAATTCTGACTTAAATGTCATAATCATTTTGAACGTTCAGAAATAACGTTTTCATATCTGTTCTTCGAACACATTTTTGTAAACTGGGTAAACGTTAAACTCAGATTAAATGTTTAATTGCTTCAAATGTTTGTTCCGACTCCATTCATTTTCTCCATATTTAAAAGGTTACAATTCTGACATACTAAGTCATAATTAAGACATAAAAAAAACGTAAAAATGACACACATGTCCTAAATCCCTATGGGAGGAATGAATGTAAAGCACTTGTGTGCGGACACTAATGTGTTGCGTTGGGTGTGTGTTCTCACCGCTGGAACAGGTTTGTGTTGTCGTCACTTGCTGGTTCGCAACCAGAGCCGCTGAGCTCAAACCTTTAGGATCAGAGATCACAGAACATTACTATCAACTCTTCCCCGGTCTACGTTCACAGACACATGATATTATTAGCCACAATTATTATATATTCTCACGCAAACAGCAGAGTTGTTTCTAAAGATGCTGGACTGAGTTCTGAATGTTAAGGCCCCGATTTATTTCAAGCAAAACTGAAGAACGAATTGGTGTGACATAATTTCGAACAAAACCAGGATTCGTTTTCGGGTTTTAAAAACAGCTTTCCAAAGTGAAATTTCTGAAAAAGGTTTGCTCCGCTGGGAAACACCTCTGATCTGCCATTGGTCGGTGCCGATTACATAATAGGTGGGTGTGGCTCTAAGGCTCCGCCCTCTTTGGGTGTAAATCTTCTCCGGTTCATTTGTGACCCTGGACCACAAAACCAGTCACATGGGTCATTTTTTTAAATCTGAAATAAGACAATATTTGGTCGAGATATAACTATTGAACATCTGGAATCTGAGGGTGCAAAAACATCTAAACATTGAGAAAATCTCCTTTAAAGTTGTTCATTTATGTTGACGATTGTGCAGCATTCACTCACACACATACATGTTTAATACATTTACGGTAGGAAATTTACTAAATATCTTCATGGAACATGATCTTTACTTAATATCCTAATGATTTTTGGCATAAAAGAAAAATCTATAATTTTGACCAATACAATGTATAGTTGGCCCGTGCAACTCGAGAGTGGTGACGTGGTTCAGGGTCACATTTCTTCTTTTCAGTCGGTCAAAGTCAGATGTGAGTAAAAACATGAACACAAGAAAAAATGTTAGACGAACTTCCAACTAAAACATTCAGGAAAAAAAATCAGGATGGGTTAGGGTTGTTCAGGATGGGTTGGGGTTGTTCAGGATGGGTTAAGGTTGTTCAGGATGGGTAGGGGTTGTTCAGGATGGGTTAGGGATGTTCAGGATGGGTTAGGGTTATTCAGGATGGGTTAAGGTTGTTCAGGATGGGTAGGGGTTGTTCAGGATGGGTTAAGGTTGTTCAGGATGGGTTAGGGTTGTTCAGGATGGGTTAAGGTTGTTCAGGATGGGTTAAGGTTGTTCAGGATGGGTAGGGGTTGTTAGGGTTAGGGTTAGGGATGTTCAGGATGGGTTAGGGTTGTTCAGGATGGGTTAAGGTTGTTCAGGATGGGTAGGGGTTGTTCAGGATGGGTAGGGGTTGTTCAGGATGGGTTAAGGTTGTTCAGGATGGGTTAGGGTTGTTCAGGATGGGTAGGGGTTGTTCAGGATGGGTAGGGGTTGTTCAGGATGGGTTAGGGTTGTTCAGGATGGGTTAAGGTTGTTCAGGATGGGTTAAGGTTGTTCAGGATGGGTAGGGGTTGTTAGGGTTAGGGTTAGGGATGTTCAGGATGGGTTAGGGTTGTTCAGGATGGGTAGGGGTTGTTCAGGATGGGTTAAGGTTGTTCAGGATGGGTTAGGGTTGTTCAGGATGGGTTAGGGTTGTTCAGGATGGGTAAGGGTTGTTAGGGTTAGGGTTAGGGATGTTCAGGATGGGTTAGGGTTGTTCAGGATGGGTTAGGGTTGTTCAGGATGGGTTAAGGTTGTTCAGGATGGGTTAGGGTTGTTCAGGGTTGTTCAGGATGGGTTAGGGTTGTTCAGGATGGGTAAGGGTTGTTTTTGGGTAATTTGTTGCTAAAAAAAAGCTAAATTATCTGCCAATGGTGTAAGAAAAATAATGTTAATTCAAACAGAAAAATTATGTTAATTCAAACAGAAACAAGATTATTTTTCTCACCCCACTGGCAGATAATTTAGCTTTTTTTTAAGCAAGAAATCAATGAATTTTGATTTATATTCCCAGAAAACAAGACATAATATATTATGTTATTTTACTACTTTAGTAAAGACATCTTTATTTAAGAATATTTAGATATTTGGACTGGAAACAAGACAAAAATACCCAAGTAAGAAAAGCATTTTTTGCAGTGTAATAAGCTCAGCTAAGTATTCTGGTGCCGTATTAACAGTGTTATTAATAACTATTAATTAATAAGTATTAATAGTGTAGTTCCGTTGTTTTTGACCTTTTCACCTTGAAAGGGGTCGTACTGGCCGGACACCAGCGTGTAGCTCATGCCCAGGTGAGTGAGGTGATGTGTCTGAAGGTGGCGTCCGTACGGGACCGTCTCTCTCTCCCGCTCAGTGTCTCGTTCCTGCTCCGGGGATCCTCGTTCTCCAGGCTGGAGAGGGAAACACACAGCGGAAACACTGAAATACTGTGAAGACAATGACATTCTTCATTTGTTTTATGTGGTTTGAAGCCATACGCTCTTTAAAATAAAGGATCAAAAAGGGGGTTTTCACAGCGATGCGATCCCAGACAGCAACATAGTGTCGGTCCAGATCCGGTACGCGTTGATTCCCCATGTACCAGATGTGGGCCGGATCTGGGCCGAAACTATGTTGCTGTCTGGGATAGAAGATCCATTTTTGGTTCCCCAAAGAACCTTACAGTAGGCGCGTTTCCATTACAGATTTGCGCAAAACTTTTGCGTTTTTTTTTCTAAATGTCAACAATGACGTTTCCATTAACGATGTTATGCGACTAAAACATTTATTTTTTCCTCTCGCGATCAGTAAAATCATTCCAAAAACCATGGTGACGGACGTTGGTAGGATTATGTACTATATCCCAGCCACTGCACTGGCCATTATTATTAATGGAAGGAGATGTGTGTGTGTTTCCAAGCATTAATGGTAAGGAACAACCCTTATTATACTTGTGAGCGGCTCATATGAGGAGTTTCTGGGTGTTTCTCCCTCATTTCTGCTTCCAGGTCTTGATTGTGGCATTTATTTGAGGTTTAGAATCCATTATTCCTGTAATTCTTTTGTCTTATATGAATTTAATAAAGAACTCTGTCTTGTATTCTGTCCAATCACACCGCGTCGTCTACGTCAGGTGACCTGTAAATGCGCAAAAACTGTTTCCATTGCAGTTTTGCGAAATATTTCTTTTTCGAATTGCCTGAAAAACCTCCTCATGCGAGCGGGAAAACTTTTTTGTGATAAATGGGAGTTTTTGCGAAATTGACGTGTTTCCATCGGGCGTATTTTCAATTCGCAATTTCAATTTGCGCAATTTGAAGGGTAACGGAAATGCGGCTAGTGATGAGTTCTTAAACTAACCTTTTTTTCTTACATTTATTTTCCACTATAAAGAACGTTTTGTGGAATGGATGGTAGAGGTTCTTCACGGAACCGTAAATGCCAATAAAGAACCTTAATATTTAAGAGTGCACATTTCCCGACAGGACACATATTTACAGCGTGAAGCACCCACATGAATCCATATCAATATGTCTGATATATATTAGAATCTTAAAACAGTCCTGCTCTTTAAAGCCAATCAAAGACTGTCTTCAGTGCCTCCGTCTTCAGGTTTGTCGACATTGGGTTGGCTAACATGTCTATGGAAAGCTTTGGGTGTTTCCTTGAAGGTCTAGAAAATCAGTAGCTTATCGTAGCGTAAACCCAGCAAGCAATTGCCATCATTTCACCATCTCGGGTAACTATAAACCCGATATAGCTCGGCTATGAGTAACCCACTTCTGGACAAAATAACCTTGAATTTGGTTACATGTCGCTTTTGCCAAAATAACTTGCGAGATGTTTGATATTCCATCATGTAAGGAAAGTCAATAGTGATGACAAGGTGTGTGGTTTCATTTCTTTGACGTGTCTAGTTGATGACTAGTCTAATCTTGGGCTATGGTTTAGACGTCTATATAATTTTCACTGATAGCCCAAATTTTGACAAACAAATGTCTTGTTTTAGCCTAGACATCATGGCTGTGTTTAGACGCTATTAGACGTATTTTTAAACAAAAAAAAATTTCTTGCTGGGAAATGATCAAAACTGAAAAGCTGAAATTGTTTACAGTGCCTTTAATCAATTAATGAAACTTTTGTGTTCCATAGTGTGCCAACAAATCCCAATTCCCAACAATTTGCCAGCATTTATTTGATGTCCTCTACTGTTCTGGATGTTCATTAAGGAACTATATATACAGGACAACTTCAGCTTCACACAGTTTGTTCAGATCACATGTAGGTCTACATTTGACTCTGTGGTGGCCAATAAGCCCTGCCTTACTTATAAATGATCCAACCGTCTTTTACTTGCTGTTTTGTAGTGGGATACATACAACAGGAGATTTGCCATGATAAGGCAGGAGAGGATGCGACAGGAGCTCTAATGCTGTCGAATCTGTCACTGGTTTGCTGCTTTGAGCTGCTTCTGAATCCTCTCTCCCAGCCGTCTTCCCATACAGAGGGTAATGGAAACCTGGAAAGGAAAACACACAGCTTACTCTCAATACAAACAATCCAAAGCCTCTAAGGAGCTGAGTGAGGGAATACTTCTCTGACACTCCAATCCTTTATTTGTAAAGCTTTGTACGGTAACCCCCGTTCTTCCATGCGAACACATGCTTTAACCCTACAGAATTATTGACACTACACTGTAAAAACAAATTACCGTAAAATTTCCAGTAAAAAAACGGCAGTTGTGTTTGCCAGAAATCTACCGTAACATTTTAGGTTTTACAGACTTAAATTTACAGTAAAAAGCCGTATTTCATTATCTGATATAATGTTAATTTACCGACTTATTGAAGTACTAATATCTGTTTTGTACCATTGTAATACACTGACAACCACCAATCACAGCGCTGATGAGTCTCATGATCAATCACAAGCAGCTTTTCCACAAGATAGTTATTAGTAATATATAGAAGCTGCACAGTGTCATTCACACACACACTAAACACCAACTTTAAAAATGCTGTAAACATTAATTTAACACCATTAAATGTAACATAAAACCCTAATGTACATAACTGATTAGAAAAACCTAAGAAGAAACAGTTATTTCAACAAAAATACATCAAAAGTGAAGTGTCATGCAGGGAATTGTGGAAAAATTGTCTTTTTCATTTCCAAAACCTGTAAATTTAACTGTATTTTACTGTAAAATTACATTAAATGCACAATCTATCGCAGTTATTCACCGTATATATAGTACGGAAACTTTCTGTTAACCAATTAACAGTTTTTCCACTGTGGCATTTTTACGGTCTTTTACCGTTAAAATCACGATGATTTTTTACAGTGTACCCTTCCCCCCATGGTCACAATTGTGGAGTCATATTTACAGATGATTACCTGGGTAATTGTGCACCAGAGCTGGAGACATCACCCTGTACGCATTGCTGCTCGCCTCGCACAGGTGTAAATAGGGGTAGGAGTGTTGAAACTGGAGGAAGGATTGCTGGGGTGACGACGCGGGCCCTCTCGCGGTCTGCGAGTCTTCAGACATCTCGTCCACAATCTCGTCCCCATCCGCTCGGGTACTTTCCTCTGAGACCTCGGCAGCCGTCTCGCACTTGACGTTCTGGAGTTCGGTCTCCAGCCTGGACTCGGACTCTACAGGCATGTGCCAGTCTTTCCCCTTGTCTGGACTGAGAATCATTTCCTCAGAGATCTTGTTGACCTCTTGATTTTGCTGCTTCACATATTTGGACTGATAAGAGTGGCTCCAGGACTGAGACTCTGAAGCCTAAACCCAGAGGAACATCCACCGTCAAACAGTTTCTGCTCTGACAACCAATGCAATTACACACCTTACAGGGAAGCCCTTTGTTATGAAACAGTAGCCCTGTGTTTAATGCGTTCACTGAAAATTTCAAAAGGATCAATATGATCTCAATCATCAAAAAATCCTGGCAATTCGATCATTTGATGATTAAGGATCATACAGAATCTCCACTCATAACAACATGCGTTGAACGACTTATCCCAGCATAACCAAGGACTTTTCTAGAAGTCTGTTAATGTCTTTAAAAGAACATTTCCTCAGTAAATGATAAGTAACATCAGTAACTTACATTTAGAAATGTTACATTTGTGTCCACATTTGATTTTGAGTTTGAGCTCTCCAAACTGAGGTCTTCAGATTCCTTGAGGACCCCTTGTTCTTTAGTCACAGCATGGATATGAGACGGCTTTCCCTGCTGCTGCTGCTGAAATGACAGCTGCTTGTCCAACTCCACATAGATGAAGCCAGGTTTCGCACAGCTAATTTTAACAGAGTTTGCCCCCTTATGAATCGACTGAGGAGAGCTCATAAACTGTTTTTGCTCATCCTTCGTTCGTTCCTTTTGCTCGGCTCCTCGCCTAACTTGACCTCTACTCTGCTTGCTATACTGTATTTCCTCACAGCACGCCTCACTGAGCGGCCTGTGGGAGCTGGGCATCATCAGAACCTTCTGGTCCACGGGAACACCCCGGCTGTACTGTCCGTAATACAAGGACTGAGCCAGCGCTGTGTGCGTTTCGTACTGAATCTGCGATTGGGAACTTGAGTGGCTAGACGATTCTGAGCTTTTTACATCCTCACTTGAATCTCTCAAGTCATCCTTCGGTCGACCGTAAGGTGAGGCCACCTTGTGGAACGATGTGGAATTGGCTTGCCCAGAGTGCATGTAACCTGGGATACAATGGGATTCATAACCATGGCCATGAGATGTGGACTGGACCTCTTTTCCTGGGGTCACCGTGCCAGCATTGGGAATTTTGGGAATGATGTTGGCGTTCGAATCTTGCGTGGAGTTCCTTCTAGATCTCGAGTTGGATCCGCCGTCCTCAGCTGCGTCGGATATGTCGGAGTATGCAGGACTGTTTGTTTTAGCAGTCACTCCAACTCCATCACCGTTTGTAAGAGGGCCACAGTCCATTCTCGCAGAGCTCCCGATGGAAGGACTCGGTGCGTTGTCTGAGAAGGTGTACACCTTGTCGGCCTCGGCTCTGATACTCGCCATGCGGCTTTCCTGCGTTTCACCTGGACCGTTCACCACATCTTGCTTGCTCAAGTGCTCTTTCAAGAGGCTCACAGGAAAGTCTTTCCCGATGCTCTTGGCATCGTCCGTTTTGGCGTAAATCGGGTCGCTTTTGGGACTCTTGCAATTCCTGTCCTTTAATCGATGCTTTTCCTTTCTCTTACTCTCTTTGCTCAGGACTGCAGTGGTGTTGGCCATGTTAACTTGTGCAATAATGTCCAGCTTTGGCTTAATGGGTTTCAAGGAGAGGTTCTTGGCTTTTGTGAGGGTAACAGTTGGAGAGGCCTGATGAGAAGAAACATCTGGGATTTTAGTAGAAAATGCAGTGGGGGGAATAGCGGTCAGCTTCGGAGGAGCAGGAGCAGCATTGATTAGTCTATTGATTCTAGACTTAGCCGAGCATCTCTCAGCGAACCCACTTTCCTTCTTTACTTTGCTACAGATGTCCCTCTTTTCAATAGCACCCTCCGCTTCGAGCTTAGGCATCTCGACAGATGTGCTACGATCCGTCATGAGGCAGTTCTCAAGGACGACAGACATGTTGGAAATGAGTGGGAGGTTGCTCAGATCGTCTATGGATCCATCCTTACTTGTCAAGTTCTGGCGTATTTTTGCATTGGCCATGGGACTGCCTTCATTGTTGAGCAATGCTTTCCTGCTCTTTGGAGAACCGACTGCATTGAGTTTATAAATGCTTCTGGGCTTCTTGGAGACGATGTTCTCAGAAGAATCAAAAGGTACAGAGCTGAGTGCTTCATCAAAATCTGAAAGTCTGTCTTCGCTTTCCACCTCAAACTCTTGCTTGCTGTCATTGTTCAGGTGAGCGTGCGACTGGTGGTAACGGAGCCCGTTGATATGTTTGTACTTCTTGTTGCAGTTCGGATGTGGACAGTCTATTAGCATTGGGGAGGCGCAAACCTGATCAAGAAACACAGGGTCGGATTTACCCTGAGGGGTGGAAGGAGCACTCCTGGATTTGGCTCGTATCCTTTTCCCATTCCCATTCCGAATGTCCTCCGAGACCAAGCTCAAATCTAGATCCGCTGGGGCTTTGCTTTTTCTTTTTCCGCATATAAGTGGATTGGATTTGATGTCCTCCACGTAGTATCCAGGTGTTCTACAGCCACTGAGGTTCAGACTCCCTCGTCTTCCTTTGCTGCCGATTCCCACACCACGTCTCTTGTGAGTTAGTCCTCGTATCTTAGAAAGACTTGGGTCAGCATTTGGTTGATCTGGAATGCCAAGACGCATCCGTTTACCACGTCCACGTCCACAAGGCATTTCAGAGTCACTCATTGGTGACTCACAAAACCTAGTTCAAAACAACAAGGAGTCATGAGTGCATGTAAATAAACACATTTCAAATGAATGATCTAAACAGGTTTAAACTTAGGCCTAAAAGGGACAGATTTACTAACAGCTTGTGTCACGCAAACCCTCTGTTGGTGTTAAAAAAACCAAGAGTATTTAAATAAATCATGCAACTTGATTTTACTGGAACTTTACTGGTATTTGCGCCATTATTTAAAGTCCCCCTGTGGTGAAAATCCAGCTTTTAATGTTGTTTATGTGTCTATGTGGTGTTTTTAATCTGCTTTAAGACAAACCATGTGTAAATTCATAAGTCGACACCATTGCTGAGTATTTCCTCCTTAAAACTGCAGTGAACCAAAGACAGTCTCAAAAACACGCTTTGAAATCGCTGGTGTTTCTGACGTCACAAACTACCTTGTAACCAATCAGATCAACGTGTGATCGTCAACCAGTGGATCTCTGAGCTGAGTGAGTGAGTGGAGGTGGGGCTCATTTGCATATTCATTGAACCGTGCATACTAAATGAGGCAAGGGTGTCGAGTTACATTCAAGCTATTTTAAGGCAAGATTTATTTAAGGAAAAAACGTTTAAATATGTGTCAATTTTGTGATCAAAGATGAGATACAATTAATGACTACGGGGGGCTTTAACACTCGAAAAAGCATGTCTTAACTCATTTTGCGCTCGCCATGCTGCGATAGTTACTTTGTGTTGCTCTCGGTAGATTGTGTTGGTCCTTATGTAAATTAGCTGCTGCATCTGTGTTCTTTAATTTGCATATTGTCCTACAGTACATTGGCCTTGCAGAACATTCCTATCTGCGCTTTTATGTGATTTCGGCCTCACACTAGTTTGCCCTGTTTGGTAAATCCGGCACCTTGGATCTTCAGTACACACTGCAAGTCAAGTATTCAAGAAGAAAGAAAGGAAAGTGTATTACCGTGGTGGAGCCCAGTCATGCTTGGTACAGTCCAAGAGAGTTCCCACATAGGTCCTTTTTCTCCATGTGACATTCACAACTAGAACCCCTGGAATCAAAGAGAAACATTCACAATAATGAGTACCTCTGAAATATATAAAAAAAATATAAAAAAATCCACAATCACCAAATAAAAGCATTCAGGTTTAGCCCAGAAAGTGAACTCTTGAAAATAAATGTTCCAAATGATGCCAAAGAAGAACCATTTCTGGTTCCCCAGAGAACCTTTCAGTTTGCAGTTTAATTTCTCTTAGCATATAGAGCATTTTAATAATATAAAGAACCTTTTGTGCAATGGGAAGATTCTATAGATGTTAAATGCTCTTCATGGAGCCAATAAAGAACCTTTATTTCTAAGAGTAGGTCTTTTATTGTATTTTCGAATGGATTCATTCAGCGTTTGATCTCGGTGATGGAAGTTAAGATGGTGGTCTGCAATTTTAATTTGCTTAATCAATATGCAACCAGTGTCTCCTCTTCCTTCAAATGATTCAGTCTCACAGCTGCTTTGAAAACGCAGTCCTGTGGAGCTAATGACAAACTCGCCCTTACGTATCCAGTTAAACCAATTTGAATGCAGCCCTTCATAATGTGGTGAAGTAGAGAAAGAGATGATGTATTTCTGTTTTAAATGTGGAAAATTGCACAGAATAACATGAACAGAAAGCTCTCACCTTCCTCAGTCTCATGCCACACAATGCCCTCCAGATTGACACTCGTTCCGGGTTGACATGGCTCCATGTAGCTGGACTCGAGGGCTTTCTCGGCTTCGTGTGTGTTTGTTCCGACTGACCGTGTCTTAACACTCAACTGGAGAGAGAGAGAGAGAGAGAGGGAGAGGGAGAGGGAGAGCGCAAACACAGGGCCAGCTGAAGTAAAATGCAGTTTCTTGATGCTCAATTTGATCAGAACTCGCTCTGATAATGTTGATCAAGCATATGAATATCCAATCAATCACTTAATCCTCCTCATGCAAGGAAAACACACAAATGGCGATGACAGCATCATCATGTCAGAATGTCCCTGTGAATGCTGAGCGGTGTCACTGGAATCAATGCAAAATGAAAAAGACATCTAGATAAGTGTGCAGGGACAATAGAGCAGAAGGGGGCGGAGCCTCTCGCTGTGTTTTAAACTGTAAATAACACACGAAAAGCATCAAACGAGCCAGTATGTCTTTGTCCAAAACAAACAGGGGGAATTATGTTGCTTAGGTTTCCAATGGCAACAGACATGACGGTTTTCACAAGGGCTGCATGCACAACAAAGGAAATGGCTGACAAACAAAAGAAAACCTGATATTGCAAAGCAAACCAAGCAATGCGACGGAAGGTGTTTAGGATGTTCAGGAGCCTGTAAAGACATGCGTGTCGCTCATAAAGAAGCACGTTTGGTGCATGAGAAGAAGGCTTGATTCTCACGCACACAGACAGTGAATCCGCCATCAGCTCACACAGTCTCGCGCTCGCTTCAATATCTGTTATTATGCGCGTGTCAACTTGTGCACCGATGTGAAGGTGTGTGAAGGACAGATGTTTGCTTACCGTGCTCGAGTCGTCAATGTGTTCAACAATAGCCGTGTCCATTCCGCCTCTGCAAACGACACTCTCGGTTCCGTTCTCGGAGAGCGGGCCGAACTCATCCCCGTGCTTCTCTTTCCGCGTCCTCGCCTGCTCCTTCTCTCTCCTCACTCCTTTGCTTTGGGTTTTGCCTTTCTTTGCGTCTTTGCTGGCTCTTGCGCCCGCGTCGGGGCTGCTGTCCACTGGTGCTGAATTCATCTCCGCGACGCGTCCTTGAGCCTCGCGACGCTTTCCGACGCACACTTTAGGAATTCCGCTCACAATCTCTCTCTCACAATTCCTTCGTTTCAGCTTGAATTTCTTGGGCTCTTTGCAGAGGAACGGGAGCTCGGCGTGCGCAAGGCCCGCGCTCGCGCAATGATATTCGAGCTCTTGATCGCGACCTTCCGTCGAGCTATTAACGCTTAAAACGCGATTCATCTCCAATCTCTGTCGATCCTTCTCCAAATCCGCGTCCAGGTCGATGATCAGATTCCCAACCCCGATCTCCCAGTCATCCCCACTGTCGTCCTGGTCTCCGTGTGTCCTGATCCTGTGATGAAGGGAGGAACTCACTGACATTCTCCTCCACACGGGATTTCTGACAGAAAACGGTGATGAATCCTAAATCAAGTGATGGGAGGGTATTAATCACACACTGGTGCTAATGGGAACTGAGTGAGCGTGGAGCTGCTGAGATGCTCATGACTCTCCACATTAAAACTCATTAAAACAGATCTGCAGCATGTGTGATAATAAAGCTGTTAAACACTCTGAGTGACGGAATGATTGTGTGTGAATGATCCAGGAATGTGTTTAACCTGTCACACTTATTTCTGTTACTTGAGTTTGATTTATTGAACTATACACTGGGAAAAGAGGATGTGCATTTGCTAGCAAGAATCTGATCAAAGAACGTTTCCCGAACATTACAGTTAAGTTATGAAAACGTTATTTTGTCAATGTTCTAGTTATTCATTTTTTATTTTTTTTATTTCTTGTAATGTGAACGTTAGAGAAAACTTGAAGGGAATTTTTCTCATTTTGCAAGTATTATGGGAACATTACTTTTGAATGTTCTCTCAGACATCTGAATAAAGTGGTAGCCTATTTAGTGACAAAAAACATTAGAATAACATCAAACTAAAATGTTTCAAAAAACATTATTTGAAAAATGGATAAATAGCATTTTTTGTTCATAAATGTTAGTCAAAGTATCTAACACTATCTACAAAACATATTTTTAAGTTTATTATACACACTCTCTCTCTCTCACACACACACACGCACACACACACACACACACACACACACACACACACTCTCTCTCTCTCTCTCACACACACACACACACACACACAATAATGCAGGAAAACACAAATTATAAAGTTAAAATCAAGGCCATTTATTTAATGCATTGCATTTTCCAATGTTCCTCCAGTTTAGGACAGTGTTTCGTCATTTGCATTGAAAGCCACGACTCTCTCCATGATTATGAGAATTATTAAGTGTCATTAGTTCTTAGATTCTGCCAAACAGTTTTTAGAGTTCAGTAGAGAACATCCGCCGGAGTGGAGAAGAGTTCAGTAGAGAACATCCGCCGGAGTGGAGAAGAGTTCAGTAGAGAACATCCGCCGGAGTGGAGAAGAGTTCAGTAGAGAACATCCGCCGGAGTGGAGAAGAGTTCAGTAGAGAACATCCGCCGGAGTGGAGAAGAGTTCAGTAGAGAACATCCGCCGGAGTGGAGAAGAGTTCAGTAGAGAACATCCGCCGGAGTGATGGAGATACACTGGGATACGGTCTCTGTTCAGAGAGTCTGACTCAATGTTCTGGATCAAGCGAAACGCAGGTTGTGTTAGTGTAGAGATGGACATCAAACGCATTTCAAGCATCATTTTATCTGTTTGTTTAAGTGTCATTATTAAAAATATCTACAAATAAACTTGAACATTTCTGTAACATTAGTTCAGCTCAATATATTAAATATAAGATTTAGCGACATTGAACAAATCTGGTCAATATACAGATGATTGTGCCGGAGACTCGCTCTCTTCAGGAGTAGAAGGTCAGAACACTCTGATGGTTTCCCCGAACGAGGAGGATCGGTGGGAGATCTTTAGAGAGCGTGTCCAGCCAGGACATGTAGAGCGCGCTGGACACCGTTCCCTTCCTGGCCAGCGGCATCGTTCTGGGATCAGACAAACCAATCAAACCATCAGACAAACCAATCAAACCATCAGACAAACACAGAGTCAGGTCACAGGAGACACGTGTGCTTCATACAGGCACATACTGTACAGTTATTCAGACATCTTCAACATTCCTCACATTATCACAGTTTATTCGCTATAGTTTAGAAAATGGTAATAAAATATGAGCAGAACTCAGTTGATATTTGACTGGTTTTGTCCGTCCTTCTGTTAGACTGTCTCACACATGAATTATGTTGAATATCTGTCAGCTGTTAAATTTAACTACACAATTAGATAATACTAGTTTAGCTCAACCAATCACCAAGCAATGCTTCATTTTGTTCAGTCTGTGTGTAAAAAGAGCATTAGCAATTAAAGACAAAACACTTCAGCAAAACATGATCAGCTCAAAGTGTGGATAATGTCACTGGTCAGGGCCGGCCCGAGGCATAAGCGAACTAAGCGGCTGCTTGGGGCCCCCTCGCCACCAGGGGGCCCCCAATCGAAATATTTTTTTTTTTTTACATATTAATTAACTTAAACAAGTAACATAAATGAATGAAAGGATTAATAATTCAAGACAAGAAAATTCTGATTTCATGATCAATATACCTGCCTACAACTGCTGCTGTGTCTGCCAGTGTTTGAGTCATGCGCATAACCTCGCGTGCATAGACAATTTGTGCGCAAAGTCACGGTAAGGTTAAGCCATGTCACAAAAATTTGATTTGATCAATGATTTATCCTTTAAATGTAATGATATTCAGAACAGAACAAGAATAAAAAAAGAACTATAAACAAGCCAAAACGAAATAATTTAAAGCGAAAGTGAAAGTAAGCGGCGTTGGGCTCACGTATCTCTCAGAATCAAAATGTTTCAACATTCGCGATGGATTTGGATGGTAAACTATTCTTTATCATAGGCTTTGTACTTCACTCACGTTCCAATATCAACGGAAAAAATCATCCTCTTCACACGCGCAAAAATGTGCTGGGAAACATCACAGTGGAAGATTACAAAGCTGGAATATGTTGTGTGTGTGTGTGTGTGTGAGTCGCGGGCGCGATCGAACAGTAGAAACATAAAAACATACTCCGTCATGTTCATACAAGACATCATTCAAACTGCAAAGTGTTGCAAAACGTTGGAGGATATTTTGCAAATATTTTTTTTAATATGTTTTGTGACAGTTTGTTTTTAGAAGTTTCCAAGAGTTAGTAAAAGAGTACAGAAAAAGTTTAAACTTTTTTAAGTATCTATTTTTTTATCAAGTATTTATTTTGTATTAATAACCTCATTGTATTAATTTATAATGTAACATTATAGCGTGACATTGTGTCAATAATCGTCAAGCACAGGTGACTCTGCGTGGTGGGAGGGGGCCCCCAAATCAAATTCTGCTTAGGGCCCCCAAAAGGCTCGGGCCGGCACTGCTGGTAGTCACTGTATGAAGAGTGTTTGGGTGTAATATGTCACAGTTTACTTTATTTTGCTCTCCTCACTTACAGAAATGAACTATAGTGTCCTGATCACACTAGTGAAACATTGTAAACAATGATATCTGGTGTCTGAATAAGTTTTGGTTTGACTGTATATTCAGATGAAGTGATTTGTGTGTGTGATCAGTGCTTACATGACGATGAGGTTGGCTGTGCTGGAGTGTTCCTTCAGAAGCTCGTTCAGCCTGATCTGACGATTCGACTACATGAAAGAAGAGAGAACTGATGTCACTTACATTATCTCAGACATTATTTCTGTAGTCATCAGTCTGACATGCGAATTCTTTAGATTTCTACAGAAATATCCTTCAAACATTCTTTGTGGAGTCTCTCTGCAGGCGTACAGCACTCGCAACCAAATCATTAAAAAAATCAGCCAATCAGAAGAGTGTGTGGGCGGAGTCTCTCTGCATGCGTAAAGCACTCGCAACCAAATCATTCAAAAATCAGCCAATCAGAAGAGTGTGTGGGCGGAGTCTCCTTACATCGACATGTTTCTATGGTGGCCCTAAACGGACAAACGCGTTTCCTCACTGTGTTGTTTCTTAGTGCAAAGAAGCTTCAGCTAAAGTCAGCGAATAAAACACTGACACAATGATGAACAAGTCACAATAATATTCGCAATAACATATCGTTTTACTGAATAATTAAGTAAACCTCATTTCTTGATTGATCTTTGTAAAAAAAACTCATTGTTTAACTGGCTACTCTCTGCCGTCTCAGACGACGACATCACTTCCTGTCGGCCACCGTAACATCTGTTGGGTGCAGTTCACAACCTCACCACTAGATGCCGCTAAACATCACACACTGCACCTTTAAGTGATGGCAACCTGACCTTGGCCCTGTAGAGCTCCAGCTCATTATCTGTGATCCTCCAGGGCTCTTCAGTCTTCAGTTTCTCAGCGGCTTCTTGCTCCATGTCGTCTTCCCTCAGTCTGTACGGCTCAATCATCTCCTGAAACATCGCCTTACTGAGGACACAATCACACAGTTTCTGAAGGATCCCGGTGCAAAACATGCATTACCAGTGTTGGGGGAAACCATTACAAGTAACTCGAGTTACGTAATCAGATTACTTTTTCAAGGAACTAGTAATGCATTACTTTTAAAATTTACAACAAAATATCCCTGTTACTTTTTAAAATAAGGCTTTTCTCAAAAAGTAAAGCAATTCATCTTTTGCAATTAACAATTAGCAATTTGCGTTTTAAGGGAGTAACGCAATATTGTAATGCATTACTTTTCAAAGTGACTTTCCCCAACGCTGCTCATTATTGACCAATGGATCTAAACTTACTTGTGCTTCTTCGGCTTGATGTTGATGTCTCCAATAACAGTGATGTCAGAGAAATCAATCCTGAACTTACTGAGCAACGCCGCCATTCTGTGCCAGAGCAAAAGCTTTAGTAGTGTTCACTACATGCATACACTGCAAACATTAGATTTTTACTCAATATTCTTGTCTTCCAGCTCAAATATTCTTAAATAAATATATACATTTACTAGAGAAGAAAAATCACTGAATATATTAAAGGGATACTCCACTTTTTTTGGAAATAGGCTCATTTTACAGCTCCCCCAGAGTTAAACAGTTGAGTTTTACCGTTTTCGAATCCATTCAGCCGATCTCCGGGTCTGGGGGTCCCACTTTTAGCATAGCTTAGCATAATGAATTGAACCGGACAGGACCATTAGCATCTCTCTCAAAAAAATGACCAAAGAGTTTCGATATTTTTCCTATTTAAAACTTGAGTCTTCTGTAGTTACATCGTGTACTAAGACCGACGGAAAATGAAAAGTTGTGATTTTCTAGGCTGATATGGCTAGGAACTATACTCTCATTCCTGCGTAATAATCAAGAAACTTTGCTGCCGTACCATGAGTCCAGCAGGCGTAATGATATGACGCAGCGCCTGAAAATAGTCGACCCTATAGTCTACCGAGCTGGGGACTATTTTCAGGCGCTGCGTCATATCATTTTTAAATAGGAAAAATATAGAATCTCTTTGGTCATTTTTTTGGAGAGAGATGCTAATGGTCCTGTCCGATTCAATGATCTATGCTAAGCTATGCTAAAAGTGGTACCGCCAGACCCGGAGTTCGGCTGAATGGATTTGAAAACGGTAAGACTCAACTGTTTAACTCTGGGGGAGCTGTAAAATGAGCCTATTTCCAAAAAAAGTGGAGTATCCCTTTAAGTCACGTTTTCTGAGTCAAAATGAAGTGATTTGTACTTAAAACCAGAACAAATATCTGCAGTGCCAATGTGTTTAGAAAAATAAACTTAATTTAAAGTGAAGGTTTAGTGTGTCTAGTGCACTAGCTGATTATCTCCAATTTAAAACTGTTTTATTTGATAAACTACCAGTCAAAAGTGTGAACTTTTAAGGCTTATACTTAAATGTTTAAAACTAATTCTGTAGACAAATATAAACTGACTAAAATAATTTGTACACACAAACCAAAATGAACAAAGTTCATCCAGCATGTGTGGAGCCGTCAGTGATACTCACGCTCTGCGGTCGTGGTCGATCCGGTTTATCTTTCCTCCGATGAACACACGGATCTTGCAGTCGCGCCATTTCTTTTTGTTGGTTAGCAAATACGGTATCAAAAGAGTCAAGCCTACGACAGCGAGGTGTTAATAACTTATTAAAGTGACACACTCTCACAGGATATAATGAAGGCATAATGAAACAGTCAAACCAACATTTATTCAGACATCTTCAACATTTCTCACATTATCACAGTTTATTCGCTATAGTTTAGAAAATGGTAATAAAATATGAGCAGAACTCAGTTGATATTTGACTGGTTTTGTCCGTCCTTCTGTTAGACTGTCTCACACATGAATTATGTTGAATATCTGTCAGCTGTTAAATTTAACTACACAATTAGATAATACCAGTTTAGCTCAACCAATCACCAAGCAATGCTTCATTTTGTTCAGTCTGTGTGTAAAAAGAGCATTAGCAATTAAAGACAAAACACTTCAGCAAAACATGATCAGCTCAAAGTGTGGATAATGTCACTGGTAGTCTCTGTATGAAGAATATTTGGGTATAATATGTCACAGTTTACTTTATTTTGCTCTCCTCACTTACATAAATGAACTATAGTGTCCTGCACACACTAGTGAAAAATGTAAAAAATTATATCTAGTGTCTGAGTAATTTTTGGTTTGAATGTACATTCAATCAAAAGTACATTAAAGTTGAAATATCACTTGACCTCCGTCGTCGAACAGCCACCAAACATCAATCGTCCCTTTGCTCTGTTTCTTCTGGAACTGCTGGCTGGCGTTGAGGAGTCTCTCATCCGCAGAACTGAGCGGCAGGCGAAGCTTCTTCGTGTCTGTCGTTAGAGAAGAGGAGTTTACCAGATGCAGATTCCACAAGAGAACTGACAGTCATCACGAACTTGAAGTGTTTTTGAATATGTGAAGCGAACGTTTCATTGTATCATTCTTCAAACAATATGGAATGTTAATTTTGAATGTTCTCTGAACGTTCTGAAACAAGTAGCAAATTAAAAAAATTTTATATGAACATCCAAACTCTTGATTGAACGTTTTATTAAAGTCCTCCTGTAGTCAATAATTTTTCCACCCTCAGAACAACATTGTTTCATGAGAATAAGAAAACCAGGATTCGCCAAAGTCCTCGTCTTTGATCACCAAAATGACATATTTCAATGTGTTTTCCTTGAACAAAATTCCTTCATGCCTTAAAATATCTTGACTGTAACTCGACACTCTTGCCTCATTTAGTATGCGCGGCTCTATGAATATGCAAATGAGCCCCGCCTCCACTCACTCACTCAGCTCAGAGATCCACTGGTTGACGGTCACACGTTGATCTGATTGGTTACAAGGTAGTTTGTGACGTCAGAAACACCAGCGATTTCAAAGCGTGTGTTTGAGACTGTCTTTGGTTCACTGCAGTTTTAAGGAGGAAATACTCAGCAATGGTGTCGACTTATGAATTTACACATGGTTTGTCTTAAAGCAGATTAAAAACACCACATAGACACATAAACTACATTAAAAGCTGGATTTACACCACAGGGGGACTTTAACGTTACTGGAAGAACGCTTGTTTCATTACTTTGAGAGAACATTGCCAGAACTTTGAAGGACATTTGTAGTGTCATAATACAACTGAGTTCATGACCTCTGACCTCTGAAGATGAGCGGGCTGCTTTGACAGCTGGTTGCTATAGATGATGGTTTGGAGGAATCGCTGTCGAAGTCTTTGATGTTGATGGACACCAGGAGATCCTTCATTCCCGGCGTTTTCTCCTGCGAGGACAGAAACTCATCTGGAGAAAGAGCAGTGGCGTTAAGATCCCTGATGAAGAGACCGATGAAGTTTACACTTCAGAAACTGGAAACTCCACCTTGAATGTGAGAGATGTCGAGACCTTCCTTCAGTCTCAGGACAACCACCCCGTACTGCAGGTCGAACGCATCACTGGGAATATGAGGAAATAATCAGCATTCATAAACACCTGCTCTAGTAGAGCCCGAAGACAGCATCAAGACTTCGAGAACGGGCAATATATGGAGTCTTTAAATGGTTGTAATTCATGAATACTTGCTTCGTTTTAAAGAAGACACTCAGATTATTGCAGCATAGAAAGTGTAAAAATGTATATATGTGTAAGTTTACAGTAAATTAAATGCACTGAACTAAACTAAAGATATATTTTAACTAAATAATTTGGCCTCTAAAAAAATGCTGCATGTCTAATCAATTGTGTTCAAAACTTTAAGTTGAATTTTTTTTGCCACTAAACGGTTTTAAATTAGCATTTCCATATTTTCACAGGATGAATTTTAAATGTGTGCAATGAAAAAGAAGTGTCAGTGGGAGTTAAGGTCCTTGCACACTGAGTCCCAAATTCGTGTCCCTCACGTTTTGTCAAGTTTACACTATGAAACTTTTGTCCGTCATAAAAAAATTCAGATCGGGTTCAATTTTCTGCGTTTTCCGCATCCATAGCAAGAAGTTTGAATTGTGTTTTGACAACTCAGAGCCACCGAACGACGAATACGAAAAACCGCATACGAAGATTTCGGCCTCAGTGTGCAAGGGCCTTTAACAGGTTAAAGATGAAGACAGAAAGAGACTCGCTGGATGGTGTTGATGTAGGTGTCCACGTCCTTCATCTCGCCGTCCCTCCAGTTGTTCTTGAAGCCGAACACTAGTGTGTTTGGTTTCAGGCGACCCAAACCAGCGGTCTGTCAATCAAACCACAGCAGTTTCACTCTTACACTCCACTAACACTGGTGGACAAACTCTTTTCAGTCTGTCATTGTCTGTGAAATTTACTAGAAATTTCTAAGAAAACGGCAAGAAATCCATAAAATTACATGTGAAGTTTCTGAGTAGAAAAATTGAAACAGTATTTTCTTGTAAAATACACTTTATTTACAACTTCAAAATATAGTTTTTACACTGAAAAATGATTGTTCTATTTAGTATTTCTGCACAAACATTCTTAAATTAAGACACATTTAATGGATAAGCAAAATGACTGATGATATTAAGACTGAACAATGCATCAAAATGAAGTGAGAACAAATATCCGCCAATGGAGTCAGAATTTTTTTTTTTTTTTCTCACTCCATTAGCAGATTTAAGCATGAATTTGCTTAATTTTGATGCATTTTTCATTAGACAAGACTTCATATCTTCAGTCATTTTGCTTCTTCTCCAGTAAATGTCTCTTGATTTAAGAATGTTTGGATATTTGTGCTGGAAAACGAGACAGAAACATCATGTTTGCAGCTCAGGAGTGTTTTAAACGGGTTCTGTGTGAAGCCGTCTCTCAGATTACACTGATTCACTCTTTATCAAAAATGACATAATCTGTCATATTTTCCAGGTGTGTCCTGACCTGTAGGAGATACTGGGCTCCTTGTCTGAGATCATCAGCAAACACAGGAGTGTAGAAAGCTTTGATTCGGGCCTTCAGGAGCCAGCGCTGATAGCGGACCTGCTCGTTCATCATCTCCTTATAGTTGGGCCGCCGGTATCCCTGCAGGAGAAGGACAGAACAACTGCAGCTTTGGTTGAGGAAACTGCAGAAACGTACAATATACACAGTATTTTAGTCTTGTTTTCCAGTACAAATATCGAAACCCTTTTAACCCTCATTTACGGCTCACACTCACAGCTGTTCAGAAACCAGGGAGAGTCGGATCCAAATGTAACCATTTATTAACAAACATAAGCTAAAAAGTAAATCCAAACACAGGGAAAGAACAAAAACACATAACCAGAGGATAACTGGGAACAGGCGAGGGTAATCAATCACTGAGGCAACAAATGAGGGTAACTATAGAAACACAGGAAAACAGGAACTAAAAATCCAATAGATAAAAAACAAAACACAAACACAGTAGTAATTTTGTTCAATAATATTTTTTGTATTTTGAATGAATTTTATGGTAGTATTTATGCTATGGTAATATTTATGCAATAATTATGATCTATTGTATTCCATAAAATAAAAAATTCTAAATAAAATGATAATAATTTGTCAATTAACCCCTTCATTGCTGTGTGCTTATTTCTGCATCATGTCGGATTTGTTGATTGTACCCCCAAAATTCTCTGTTTTTTTTTCTTTTTCTCATTCATATCTATGGTGGTCAGTTTTGATTATGAGGAGCTCAAGCGTGACTAATTTTTAAGACCATTTAACCTTCGAATCATTTCCAGGATTTTATTCTGAGTTCACACTGCAAGTGCTACAAAAGTCTCATTCTGATCAAGTAAAACACTTTAAAAAAACAAAATGTAAAATTTGAACGAAAAACACTAGATTGTTAAATCAAGATACATTCACTTGAGAAGCAAAATAACTTACATTAGGTCTTGTATACTAAGAAACTAAGTGAGTTTATGCTAAAAATCAAGAACAGATATCAGCCAATGGGGTCAGAACTCCTTCCGTATTAAGATTATTTTGGTAACACTTTACAATAATGGTGTCGTTTATTCAGCTAACGTGAACTAACAATACTACAGCATCCAGTGCATGTTCATTTCAGCATTTAATACATTTATAAGGTCAAAAGTATCAGTTTATGTAGTTAATGCACTGTGAACTAACATGAGCATGAATATAATATTGCTTCTCTCTTGATTTAAGAATGTTCAGATATTTGTGCTGGAAAACGAGACAGAAACACTGAGGAAGAACATGTTTTGCAGTGTCATATTGAAGAAGAGATGAAGTGTGTGTTGTTGAGGTGACGTACAGAGCGCACGTGTCCGCACACCATCAAGCCTGAGTTGTTGGTGAAAGCGTGTACGAGATACATCAGCGCCGGCCGAGAGTTTGGGTATCCGGACATGACGAGACACTGAGGCCTGTGGGAAACATCACAACTTCACGTCTCTGTAGAGTCACGTTAGTTTAGTCCAAAGTGTCTACACTCTAAATATGGTCAAATATGGACAAACCCAAACTTGTAATGTAATTTAAAAATGTAACCCAACGGCTGGGTTTGTCCATATTTGACCCAAAGTTGGGTTGAAACATCCCAGAGTGTATGTTTATTTTTGAGTTGTTTTACACATTGGTCACTATAACTGATATAATGGTCTTGTTTATGGATTGTGATAATGGTTTATTGGAAATGTAACAAAAAATGTAATTTTATTAGGGAAATATCATATACATAAAGCAAAATGTATGTTAACTGAACTAAACAGTAGACTATTTTCAACTGACTTAAAGTTTTCTTTGACTTCAATACAGAACAATCGCAAAGCTGTTGAAAATGATACTTGATGTTTTGATGTATGATTGATTTTTTGATAAAAAATGCAGAATTGTGACCTTAATTTTTTATATATTGAAGTGTTTTGACTCTGTATTCCCCTATTGTTGTTGTTGAATGATTCTCTCTAGAGTCACACATCTGTGTGTTCGTCTGCTTCACCTGAAGTTCTTGATGTGATCCTCGACACCCGTCAGATGAAGAGAGTGTGTCAGTGCTTTATTGTACATCAGCGCTTGTGTGGACGAACCCCAGTTCACATCTGAAGCAGAAAGACACAGTTTAACGTCTGACACTCTCGCTTAGGATGATTTTAAAATATAATCAATAACACTTTACAATAAGTACTCACATTAGTTAACATTTATTCATTTGGAAGATGCTTTTAAGTCAAATCAAGTCAAGTCATCTTCATTTATATAGCGCTTTTAACAATGTGGATTGTTTCAAAGCAGCTTTACAGAGATAAACGTATCATTTAAGGTAAACTTTTATCCAAAGTTGCGCATTAAATTGATCAAAAGTGACAGTAAAGACATTTATAATGTTACAAAAGATTTTGTTTCAAATAAATGCTGTACTTTTAAACTTTTTATTCAACAAAGAATTCTTAAAAATAAAATGTATTTCCACAAAAATATGAACTGTGTTGAACATTGATAATAATCATAAATGTTTCTTGAGCATCAAATCATCATATTAGAATGATTTCTGAAGGATCATGTGACACTGAAGACTGGAGTAATGATGCTGAAAATTCAGCTTTGATCACAGGAATAAATTACACTTTACTATATATTCACATAGACAACAGATGATTTACATTGGAATAATATTTCACTGTTTTTACTGTATATTTGGTCAAATAAATGCATCTTTGGTGAGCAGAAGAGACTCTTTCAGACACATTAATAATCTTAATCATTCCAAGCCTCTCACAATATGTATCTTAAAGTCCCCCTGTGGTGTAAATCCAGCTTTTAATGTAGTTTATGTGTCTATGTGGTGTTTTTAATATGCTTTCACTAGTTCACACTTACAAATAAGTTAGATAGAATAAATGCGTATTTGGCGTGCTGTCCGAGGAGAGGGCTCCGGGCTCGGTATTCGGCCCGAACCCAGAGTACTCCCCCCGTATTCCTGGCTGTAAAAGATTAAGCCAAGAGTGAGGAGTCGGGGTGGTGGAGGGATGCTGGAAAACTGTCAAGGAATATTAGGTGAGTTGACAGTGTGGATATATATATACTTCTTGTCATGCTGATTAGGGTAGACATAATTGTTTGATGACGAGTAGATTGGATTGATTATTTGAACGTGCTCCTCCCGAACTTTGTTTATAAAACATAATTTAAGACGAACCATGTGTAAGTTCATAAGTCGACAGCATTGCTGAGTATTTCCTCCTTAAAACTGCAGTGAACCAAAGACAGTCTCAAACACACGCTTTGAAATCGCTGGTGTTTCTGACGTCACAAACTACCTTGTAACCAATCAGATCAACGTGTGATCGTCAACCAGTGGATCTCTGAGCTGAGTGAGTGAGTGGAGGCGGGGTTCATTTGCATATTCATAGAACCGCGCATACTAAATGAGGCAAGGGTGTCGAGTTACAGTCAAGATATTTCAAGGAAAAAACGTTTAAATATGTCATTTTGGTGATCAAAGATGAGTTTTAAGGGATAAAATGATTGACTACAGGGGGACTTTAACAAAGCGTTGCACAATCTGAAGTGAAAGCAGATCTGACCTGGTTTCTTATAGCTGACGTATATGTAGAGCGCCAGGACGATGCCGTTGGTGACCAGCGCCGCCCACCAGTTGATCACGAACATCACGGCGCAACACAGCACGGCTCCGGCCAACGACACCCACTTATTATAGTATTTGAAGCTCGGACGCCACCCTGTCCAGATGTGCATCAGCATGATCAACTCCAAAAATCACAGAAATCACCCCCAATACCCTCAAATAGGGCATTATTATTATTTGAGCGGATGGCAATTTGTAGTGGAAACCATAGTGGACGTTACTGAGTGCACTCATTCAATCCCACAATGCACTGCAATAATGATGTACGCTCAACGGCTGTCCGAATTCACGCACTCGTTTTCATTCACTCCTTCAAGTGAACAGTATTAGTGGACTAACGCAGGGAATCGTGAATGGATTCGGATTCAGCCGCTGACTTTAGAGAAAATGACACTTGCCTGGAGAGTTGGCCAGCGACGCGTGGAAAACAGAGAAGTTTATCAGTGCGTACGAGGCCAAGAAGAAGTTGGAAATGATGGGAGCGATGATGTTTAACTCCGCTGAAACACCAACACACGTGATTTAGACACACAGAACTAACATGTATTCAGACATCTTCAACATTTCTCACATTATCACAGTTTATTCGCTATAGTTTAGAAAATGGTAATAAAATATGAGCAGAACTCAGTTGATATTTGACTGGCTTTGTCCGTCCTTCTGTTAGACTGTCTCACACATGAATTATGTTGAATATCTGTCAGCTGTTAAATTTAACTACACAATTAGATAATACCAGTTTAGCTCAACCAATCACCAAGCAATGCTTCATTTTGTTCAGTCTGTGTGTAAAAAGAGCATTAGCAATTAAAGACAAAACACTTCAGCAAAACATGATCAGCTCAAAGTGTGGATAATGTCACTGGTAGTCCCTGTATGAAGAATATTTGTGTGTAATATGTCACAGTTTACTTTATTTTGCTCTCCTCACTTACATAGATGAACTATAGTGTCCTGATCACACTAGTGAAACAATATCAAAAATTATATCTGGTATAAGAGTGAAGTGGAGGGTGATTTACCGATCAGAATGAAGGCCAGGCCGATGACGAAGGTGAGGACGTACGCACGCAGAGGCTCTTTGTTCTTTCCGTATCCTTTGGCAAACACATGTAATCCAGGGTAGATTTTATCCTTACACAAGGCCTGCAGAAGCACACACACACACACACACACACACACACACACACACACACACACACACACACACACACACACACACACACACACACACACAATCATGTCATAAGATAAATGACAGAAAATGCATCATCATTTGCTGTATGCATTTGGCAGATGCTTTTAACCAAAATGGCTTACATTGCATTCAAGCTTTTAAAAATTTTTTCACTTCATGCATTATCCTTACGAGAGTGTTTACATCTAACAAATTGCCTCGTTCGCTGCTGTATCTGATGATGATTTTGCAATAAATTACCCAAATGCCATTTACCATTGTGCGAAAATCAGAAAGCACAAGCTTTTGTATCAGGTTGCCATGTTGAAACCCTTAAAGTAACAGTAGAAGATAGTGAAATTATGAGTGGAAATCTCCTCAAGTGTTTAGAAATTGGACAGTCGACGTCATTAACATTGACATTACCACCCATGTGTAACGGACATGTGTAACATGTGTAACGGACAATTTGCAGATGCAAACGGCTTACGTAATAATGTGTTTTTCTTTGGCTGCATGTCACATTATATATTACTCATTATAGCTGTTCAAAGTGATTCACACATTCAGCAAGATGCTTTTTTTAATTAAATACAAATAATCATCACATAAGATGAAGTTCTCAGGACTTTGGCAAACGTTCTGTCAAGGTTCTCTCAAAGTTATGAACAAACGTTTTTCCAGTAACGTTAATAAAACGTTTGTTCAAAGTTATCTAGTCTTTAATAATGTTCTCATTATGAGTGAATGGAAGGACAAATATCAAACATTTCTTAAATCAAGATCCATTTACTAAAGTAGCAAAATGACATAAGATATTAAGTCTTGTTTTCTGACGAAATAAATAAAAATGAAAAATAATCTTGTTTCTGTTTGAATTAAGATTATTTTTCTCACCCCATTGGCAGATAATTTTGCTTTTTTAAGCATCAACTCTCTTAATTTTCATTAATTCCCCCGGAAAACAAGACATTATATCTTTTGTCATTTTACTCATCTAGTAAATGCATCTTGATTTAAGAATGTTTAGATATTTGGACAAAAATACTAAGTAAGAAAAGCATGTTGCGTGGACATGGCCTCAGTTAACCTCTGACCTCAGTGTCTCAAACAAAGAGAAGGATCTGAAGTCTGACCTGGAAGACTTTAGGAGCGCTGACCAGAGACGCCAGCGCCGACGAGAGCGTAGCGGAGAAGATCCCAGCGGTGATAAGCGGCCCGAACCCTGACACCAAACTCATCACCTGACAGAACCACACATCCATCAGTAACATCACAGAACCACACATCCAACAGTAACATCACAGAACCACACATCCATCAGTAACATCACAGAACCACACATCCAACAGTAACATCACAGAACCACACATCCATCAGTAACATCACAGAACCACACATCCAACAGTAACATCACAGAACCACACATCCATCAGTAACAGGGCCGGCCCGAGGCATAAGCGAACTAAGCGGCTGCTTGGGGCCCCCTCGCCACCAGGGGGCCCCCAATCGAGTTTTTTATATATTTTTTAATATATTTTTACATATTAGCCTAATTAACTTAAACAAGTGACATAAATGAATGAAAGGATTAATAATTCAAGACAAGAAAATTCTAATTTCATGATCAATATACCTGTCTACAACTACTGCTGTGTCTGCCAGTGTTTGAGTCATGCGCATAACCTCGCGTGCATAGACAATTTGTGCGCAGTCACGGTAATGTTAAGCCATGTCACAAAAATTTGATTTGATCAGTGATTTATCCTTTAAATGTAATGATATTCAGAACAGAACAAGAATAAAAAACTAACTATAAACAAGCCGAAAACGAAATAATTTAAAGCGAAAGTGAAAGTAAGCGGCGTTGGGCTCACGTATCTCTCTCATTAGAATCAAAATGTTTCAACATTCGCGATGGATTTGGATGGTAAACTTTATCATAGGCTTTGTACTTCACTCACTTTCCAATATCGACAGAAAAAATAATCCTCTTCACACGCGCCAAAATGTGCTTGGAAACATCACAGTGGTGCTGTGCTTACGCTGAATGGTATGAATTGTTATACTGACTATTTAAACAGAGCAGTGTAATTTTTATGGTTGACTATTTTATTATTATATTTTATTACGGCTATAACGAACAGGCTGCGATGTCAAGATGGCAATGCTGGAATGTGTGTGTGTGTGTGTGTGTGTGTGTGTGTGTGTGTGTGTGAGGCGCGGGCGCGATCGAACAGTGGAAACATAAAAACATACTCCGTCATGTTCAAACAAGACATCATCCAAACTGCAAAGTGTTGCAAAACGTTGGAGGATATTTTGCAAATAATTTTTTTTTATATGTTTTGTGACAGTTTGTTTTCAGAAGTTTCAAAGAGTTAGTAAAAGAGTAAAGAAAAAGTAAAAACTTTTTTTAGTATCTATTTTTTATTAAGTATTTATTTTGTATTAATACATAACCTCATTGTATTAATTTGTAATGTAACATTATAGCGTGAAATTTGTGTCAATAATCGTCAAGCACAGGTGACTGCATGGTGGGAGGGGGCCCCCAAATCAAATTCTGCTTAGGGCCCCCAAAAGGCTCGGGCCGGCACTGATCAGTAACATCACAGAACCACACATCCAACAGTAACATCACAGAACCACACATCCATCAGTAACATAACAGAACCACACATCCATCAGTAACATCACAGAACCACACATCCATCAGTAACATCACAGAACCACACATCCAACAGTAACATCACAAAACCACACACCCATCAGTAACATCACAGAACCACACACCCATCATCACAGAACCACACATCCATCAGTAACATCACAGAACCACACACCCATCATCACAAAACCACACATCCATCAGTAACATCACAGAACCACACATCCATCAGTAACATAACAGAACCACACATCCATCAGTAACATCACAGAACCACACATCCATCATCACAAAACCACACATCCATCAGTAACATCACAGAACCACACATCCATCAGTAACATAACAGAACCACACATCCATCAGTAACATCACAGAACCACACATCCATCAGTAACATCACAGAACCACACATCCAACAGTAACATCACAAAACCACACACCCATCAGTAACATCACAGAACCACACACCCATCATCACAGAACCACACATCCATCAGTAACATCACAGAACCACACACCCATCATCACAAAACCACACATCCATCAGTAACATCACAGAACCACACATCCATCAGTAACATAACAGAACCACACATCCATCAGTAACATCACAGAACCACACATCCATCATCACAAAACCACACATCCATCAGTAACATCACAGAACCACACATCCATCAGTAACATAACAGAACCACACATCCATCAGTAACATCACAGAACCACACATCCATCAGTAACATCACAGAACCACACATCCAACAGTAACATCACAAAACCACACACCCATCAGTAACATCACAGAACCACACACCCATCATCACAGAACCACACATCCATCAGTAACATCACAGAACCACACACCCATCATCACAAAACCACACATCCATCAGTAACATCACAGAACCACACATCCATCAGTAACATAACAGAACCACACATCCATCAGTAACATCACAGAACCACACATCCATCAGTAACATAACAGAACCACACATCCATCAGTAACATCACATAACCACACATCCATCAGTAACATAACAGAACCACACATCCATCAGTAACATCACAGAACCACACATCCATCAGTAACATCACAGAACCACACATCCATCATTAACATCACAGAACCACACATCCAACAGTAACATCACAGAACCACACATCCATCATCACAGAACCACACATCCAACAGTAACATCACAGAACCACACATCCATCAGTAACATCACAGAACCACACATCCATCATCACAGAACCACACATCCATCAGTATCATCACAGAACCACACATCCAACAGTAACATCACAGAACCACACATCCATCATCACAGAACCACACATACAACAGTAACATCAGAGAACCACACATCCAACAGTAACATCACAGAACCACACATCCAACAGTAACATCACAGAACCACACATCCATCAGTAACATCACAGAACCACACATCCATCATCACAGAACCACACATCCATCAGTAACATCACAGAACCACACATCCATCAGTAACATCACAGAACCACACATCTAACAGTAACATCACAGAACCACACATCCATCATCACAGAACCACACATCCAACAGTAACATCACAGAACCACACATCCATCAGTAACATCACAGAACCACACATTCATCAGTATCATCCCAGAACCACATATCCAACAGTAACATCAAAGAACCACACATCCATCAGTAACATCACAGAACCACACATCCATCAGTATCATCACAGAACCACACATCCATAAGTAACATCACAGAACCACACACATAACCACACATCCAACAGTAACATCCCAGAACCACACATCCAACAGTAACATCAAAGAACCACACATCCATCAGTAACATCACAGAACCACACATCCATCAGTAACATCACAGAACCACACATCCATCAGTAACATCACAGAAATCTCAACAAAACTTCTTTCAGACACATTAACTATCTTAAAGTCCCCCTGTGGTGTAAATCCAGCTTTTAATGTAGTTTATGTGTCTATGTGGTGTTTTTAATACGCTTTAAGACAAAGCATGTGTAAATTCAAGTCGACACCATTGCTGAGTATTTCCTCCTTAAAACTGCAGAGAACCAAAGACAGTCTCAAAAACACGCTTTGAAATCGCTGGTGTTTCTGACGTCACAAACTACCTTGTAACCAATCAGATCAACGTGTGATCGTCAACCAGTGGATCTCTGAGCTGAGTGAGTGAGTGGAGGCGGGGCTCATCTGCATATTCATAGAACCGCGCATACTAAATGAGGCAAGGGTGTCGAGTTACATTCAAGATATTTCAAGGAAAAAACGTTTAAATATGTCATTTTGGTGATCAAAGATGAGATAAAATGATTGACTACAGGGGGACTTTAATTATTCCATTCTTTTGACTAGTAGTGTATGCATTCTAATATAACCATGATAAGTATATAAGCACATCTCATGCCTGTGTTTGGCGTCACACACACACACACACACACACACACACACACCTACCTGGAAGTCGTTCTGAAGCCCGTACTTGCAGCCTCCCTCTCTGCAGATGGAGAAGTCGTATCCGAGCGAGCACGAGGCGTCGGTGCAGTTCTCCAGCGATCCCACGATCGTGTCGTTATCATCGCCTGTGGCGTCTCGCACGATACAAGAGCCTGAAGACACAGCAAACACCCAACGTCACGTCTGTTCCCAGACTCCAGACGGCGGTCGGAGGAAGAACACATTACCGTTCGAGAAGGCGACAGCGATGTAAACCACTCCCGTTATGAGGATCGCCAGGAGAGTTCCTTTGGGAATCGCTGACTGCGGATCCTAGACACGGGCAGATGTTACAAACATCATCTCTTATGAAATATGATGACAAAAATCCACAGAATCTCAAATATAACCCTTGTGAGGAGGTACATTTCGGCAACCAAAAATGCAGTTGAAATGAGATTATTGACCGAAACAGTGATGTTTAATTACCCAGCGAACCGTCAAGTTTATGATCAAACGTTCTTCCAGCAACATTAATAGAACGTTGGTTCAAAGTTATCTAGTCTTTAATAACGTTCTCAAAATGTTAGAACAAAAACATTATTTATACATCATTCATGGAAAAAATTATTCTGTAACATTTCAGTTGGACGTTCATCTAACTTTTTTAAATGTTACTAATGGTTTCAGAACTTTCAGAGAACATTCAAAAGTAATGTTCCCATAATGTTTGAAGACTGGAATGTTCCCTTAACGTTTGCATAACCAAGAGGGAAAAAAAAAACGTTTTTAAAACGTTTAAAAAAGTGGACATATTGTGTCTCTTTAATGTGTGTGACAGAAGAACCGATGATCTCTTCCTCTTTACTACTAGTTACAGCAGCAAATCAACATCAGTGAACATCAGAAGGAATGAGGAAAGATACAGAACAACTTCCTGAACTCAATCATGTCTCATATACAGTAATCCATCAATCAGTGTTTCAACCGCAGAGAGACGTCAGTAAAACAGCTTCAAACGTCACATTACCTCAGGCATCAGTGTCCATAAACTCCAGTCAGCTAGAAATAACTCTAGAGGAGCGTTTGATTCATATATGCACTATATTACACATTCATGCTATTTTTTACTTTACCTGTGGTCTTCCATATTTAATGCATGTTCGAATAAATTAGACAGCCAACGTTTAAATGTTTATATAGCAACAAATTGGAATAGTAACAACAAATTTGACAAAAAAATGCAACTTAAATGTTTGCAAAACTCAGTTTTTATTTGAGAGTTGATTATTTAAAATAAATTTGATTAAATTAACTTTATGTTTGGTTTTGGTGTTGTGTTTTGGCTGAAAACTGTAATCTTGGTTTGGTGAATAATACTTGAGTGCATCAGTTGTTGAGCGAGGATCATCTCTCACCGCCAGGTCTCCGGATATATTTGCACCGGCTAGGATCCCTGTGGCGGCCGGGAAGAAGATGGCAAACACGGAGAAGAAGGTTTCCTCGTCTCGGAAGTCTGGACCCATGTTCTCCATCATTATGGCAGCTTAGAGACGGACAAACACAGGAACGACACAGCTTTGAGTATGAAGGACCAGCATTAACACGGGGCCAGTTAGAGACCATCAGCATCTTACACCCACAACATCATGACACATTCTGCACTCATCTATATGCATCATATCTGTCATAGCGTGCACATGAAAAAATGATGAAGGCACATGTTTAAAAAACACAATGAGCGATGAAGAGCATGTAGCTCTATATATTAACTATTAAAATTTCATGCAAATTTTTTTTCTTACAAAAATACATTCTAAATTAAAGACCCACTGAAACCCAAATGTACATTTTTTAGCTTTGAGTATGAATATGTTCGCCTTAAGGTTATGAATAAGCTTCCAAAACAATGACATAATTCGCATTTAGGAGATATAAGCATTCAAAACTTACAGTCTCTCACTTCCGCTAAAACGGATCAGGGATTTTTATGACTTCAGCTTCTCATCACATCTTCTGTCCAATCAAACGCTCTCTAGAATCTAAAGCTCCGCCCCCTATGCTATAAACACCACCTGACCAAAGCGATCGTTGACTGACACAAAGCATTATGGGTTGGAGATGTTATATATATATATATATATATGTGTTCGGTTGCTCAATTCACTTTTAATGGTGCTGTCAGTCTGTGAGGTAAACTAAACGCTATTGGTTATTTGAAAAGGGGGAGGAGCCGATCAATAAGTCCCGCCTTTGCTTCCTGTTTCAGTGGAGATTACGTCAACGCATCAAACAAAGCTGCGCGATCCAAGGCCTTTAAATATCAGTTTTTCATACTGTATAAAAAGAGTCATCAGAGTAATTCCTTATCAAACTAAAGCAGAGACGTCCCACCATTATAACTGAAGAAGCCTTTGGGTTCCTTTTCCTCCACAGGGATGAAGGATCCAATGAAGTAGTTGCAAATCGCCGCCACAAGAATCACCAATAACACAATCTGGGCCTGTCAAAGATAATCAATACATCATGAGAATAATAACGACTGCAAGAAGAAATCTGAATCCATATGGGAACGTCCTGACCTTCGCTTCCCACTCCATTCCAGCGATGGAGATTCCCAGCAGTAAAATCACCGTGAGCGTTCCCACGATCCTGATGTCATTGATCTCATCGGTCATCAGAGCGTCTATACTCTGACAAACACAGTTTACATCAGAACATGATATTTGGGTTAGAAACAAGACAAAAATACTAAGAAAAGCATTTTTTCAGTGTATTAGGGTGACAGACTGACATATATTTACATTTACATTTATTCATTTAGCTGACGCTTTTATACAAAGCGACTTACAATTGCTATATATGTCAGAGGTCGCACGCCTCTGGAGCAACTAGGGGTTAAGTGTCTTGCTCAGGGACACATTGGTGTCTCACAGTGGATTCGAACCCGGGTCTCTCACACCAAAGGCATGTGTCTTATCCATTGCGCCACCACCACCCCTTATATATGACCCATATAGACTCATTCTTCAACATTTCTTAAATCAAGATCCATTTACTAAAGTAGTAATGTGAAATAAGATATTAAGTCTTGTTTTCTGGGATATAAATAAAAATAAGAGAGTTTTTGCTTAAAACAAGCAAAATGATCTGCCAATGGGGTGAGAAAAATAATCTTGTTTCTGTTTGAATTAACATAATTTTTCTGACTCCATTGGCAGATCATTTTGCGGGACATAATATCTTATGTCATTTTACTCATCTAGTAAATGAATCTTGATTTAAGAATGTTTAGATATTTCGACTGGAAAAAAGACAAAAATACTAAGTAAGAAAAGCATGTTTTGCAGTGTAGAAGGCATGCACATTTAAAAAAAATAGTGAAAATTCATGCTTGCTCATCTTCCTCATCTTCCTCATCTATTCATCCAAGGCTTTTGTGTTCATACTCACATCCAGAAGTTCAACGACGGTCTCTGCGAAACCCACGACGTACATGGCCACAGCAACGGCATTGGCAAAGGCAAAGATCAGGCCGATGGATCCACCGAACTCGGGACCCAGACTCCTGGAGATCAGGTAATACGCGCCGCCTACAAACACACAAACACACAAACACACATTCACACAAACACACAAACACACATTCACACAAACACACAAACACACATTCACACAAACACACATTAACACAAACACACATTCACACATTCACACAAACACACATTCACACAAACACACATTCGTGAAACACACAAACACACAAACACACATTCACACAAACACACATTCGTGAAACACACAGACACACAAACAGACATTCACACAAACACACATTAACACAAACAGACATTCACACATTCACACAAACACACAAACACACATTCACACAAACACAAAAACACACATTCACACAAACACACAAACACACATTCACACAAACACATATTCGCACAAACACACATTCACACAAACACACATTCACACAAACACACATTCACACAAACACACAAACACACATTCACACAAACACACATTCACACAAACACACATTCACACATTCACACAAACACACATTCGTGAAACACACAAACACACAAACACACATTCACACAAACACACATTCGTGAAACACACAAACACACAAACACACATTCACACAAACACACATTAACACAAACAGACATTCACACATTCACACAAACACACAAACACACATTCACACATTCACACAAACACACATTCACACAAACACACAAACACACATTCACACAAACACAAAAACACACATTCACACAAACACACAAACACACATTCACACAAACACATATTCGCACAAACACACATTCACACAAACACACATTCACACAAACACACATTCACACAAACACACAAACACACATTCACACAAACACACATTCACACAAACACACATTCACACAAACAGACATTCACACATTCACACAAACACACAAACACACATTCACACATTCACACAAACACACATTCACACAAACACAAAAACACACATTCACACAAACACACAAACACACATTCACACAAACACATATTCGCACAAACACACATTCACACAAACACACATTCACACAAACACACATTCACACAAACACACAAACACACATTCACACAAACACACATTCACACAAACACACATTCACACAAACACACATTCACACAAACACACAAACACACATTCACACAAACACACATTCACACAAACACACATTCACACAAACACACATTCACACAAACACACAAACACACATTCACACAAACACACATTCACACAAACACACATTCACTTTAGATGAATTATGACTCAAACATTCAGAACAGAAGCTAGAACGGGAACAGAACATCAGCAACAAAAAACGTCATAGCAATAAAAAAATAAAAGATGTATACATTCAAATACACAGTAATATTAACTATTTAGCAATTGTTTTTTACACTTTTATTTTTGGAAGATTTTTTTTTGCATTAACCTTTTTTATATTATAATGTCATTATATCATGTAAATTTTAATTTAGTTGGAATTTGTTCATTTATGGAAGAAAAAAAATGTTGCACGAAATGCAAAAAATATACAAATAAATGATCAACTAAAAAAAACAACAACTAAAAGTTCACTATAAATCTTATTCAAAAATAAACAAATTCTAACGACATATAATATAACTGATATATGATAACTAAATTATAATGTAAATGAGTTCACGATAAATTCCATGCAACATTTTTTTTCTTCCAAAAATAATTAACAAATTAGTCATCTAATTAGCAAATAATGTGATTGTTTATTACACTGTTAAGAAAAGCTTGAAAACAGTTTAATTAATCTGCAAAAATCATACAAATTTTGACCATTTATTTAAAAAGAAAATTCTCTGGCTATTTGAACTCTTGACATTTTTTTCTAACAAATAATAATGTTTTAGATATGCATACAGGTATATTGTATACAGGTAAAAGTGGGGGTCAGAAGTTTTGTTTTTAAAGTAATGAAGACTTTTATTAATCAGGGACACATTAAATTGATCAAAAGTGACAGTAAAGACATTTATAATGTTACAAAAGATTATATTTAAAATAAACGCTGTTCTTTTGAACTCTCTATTCATCAAAGAATCCTGAGAAATAAAATGCATCACAGTTTCCTCAAAAATATGAACACTGATAATAATCATAAATGTTTCTTGAGCATCAAGTCATCATATTAGAATGATTTCTGGAGGATCATGTGACACTGAAGACTGGAGTAATGATGCTGAAAATTCAGCTTTGATCACAGGATATAAATTACACTTTACTATATATTCACATAGAGAACAGATGATTTACATTATAATAATATTTCACTGTTTTTACTGTATTTTTGATCAAATAAATGCAGCTTTGATGAGCATCTTTCTAGAATGTTCATGGTTATGATGATAGTGTGTGTGAGCGCGCTGACCTCCGCGCACGAAGCCGTTGGTGGCGATGGCTGACGTCGATAGGCCAGTGATGGTCGTCACGACGATGGCCATGAGAACGATGGCACAGGACAGAGCTGAAGCAAAACAAACACACATTCATAATCTATGATCATACACAGCTAACCAATCCAGGATAGTTCAGTGAATGTTCTGATCCAATCTGACCTCTGACCTGTAATACTCCTGAATCATAATCATAATCATACACTGTTGGCTCATTGGCCAGAGGAGAACTGAGACTGAGTCTGGTTTCTCACGAGGGTTTTCCTCCATTCTGTCACTGATGGAGTTTTGACTCACTCTCACACACTCACACACACACACACACACACACACACACACACACACACACACACACACACACACACACACTAGACTTGAGTCTGTGTACCGATGCCGGCCTGACCCACGATCCACGACATCCGGATGAACAGCATCACTCCCCAGATGTTCAGCATGCATCGTATCTGCACACAATCATCAAAAAAATTAATAAAGTCTGTGTTATGCAGGACAGACATGTAATTAATATGCATTTTTTTAATTTATGCTTATATTCATTTTTTTTAAATGTGATATCCCAAAATTAGCATAAAAATAGGTGGATGGAAACATACGTTGTGTGAGAATGAACGTCCAGAACACATTAAAAGTTTCTGTTTTCTGTGAGAACGGTGTGTGTTAGCGACCGCTAAGTTAATAACTAATGATCTTTACAACGGAAGTGAATCAATCAAAACTAACTTTATCTGGACAATAACTTTATTCTAGATCTGCTGTAAAGCCTAAACACTCTCTGTTACTTTAAAGCTACAATATATCATTTTTCCGCCGCTAGCGGTCGCTAACCTCTTACAATAACACAGGCGTAGATTGATGACGCATAAGCGGAATTACGGAACTTGTCGTCATGCCGATGGATCTAATAATGTTTATGGATGAGCGAATACACTGATGTGTTTAGCATGACTGTGGCGCGAGTGCTAATGAGAGACAGATATCAGTCTCGCGGATGCTAATGAGACACAGATTTCAGCGCCACACGCGAGTCCCGCGGATATAAAGAGATGAGGACATTTCATTCTACTGAACTAACCCGCTAGTGCTGAATAATACTCACACTGGTCAGTTTATCAGACGAATGAAACGTGTGAGGTAACGCAGCGCTGCTCACTTGCTCTACACGATCACACTAAACTGCATTTGAGTGTGTTAAAGTTATAATGTTATTCTGTGTGTTAGTTTGTGTGTATGAGACTAGCAGTGAGCGAGATCAACATTAGCATAACACACTGATCATATGCTAACATCTCATCATGTTGAGCTGTATAACATTGATTAGTTTTATGTATATTTGCTCACCTGTCTACTAAAGTACATGCAAGAGCGGCGTCTCTATCGAATGGAAGTTAGCCGCGGACGCTAGCTCTCGGCATCTCGAAAACGCCACGCTGATACTGATCCTCGGTTTAGTTCTCCTTCTGTCCCAAAGTCTGCTTGCCATGGTCCATAATGCTTGACCGAAACAACAACAGCGTGAGCGCGCCGCTAGACGTAACGCAGTCGTCCACGTCTGTCGCCATGGTTACTACGGCAGTACGAGCGGAAACCAGGGATAACGCGGATATTACGTCATTGACAGGCGACAAGTGAACATGAAGGAGCCGCTATTTAAAACTGGAATTTCTCTGAAATTCAAAATCTTTGGGACCTTTTGGGATATTGTTAGTACATCAGTATATCATAATGTATATATATCACATATATCACACTGTGCAAGTGATTTCTGGATATTTTATTACAAAAATCTTTCATATTGCAGCTTTAATCTCCTATTATCACTGTAAAGCCGCTGTGAAACAATCTATATTGTTAAAGCGCTGTATAAATGAAGGAGACTTGACTCATCATGAACGTCCATCAGTGTGAACGGCTGATCGTTACGCCTGTGTGTGTGTGTGTGTGTGTGAGTGTGAGTGTGTGTGTGTGTGTGTGAGTGTGTGCGTGTGCGTGTGCATGACTGTGTGTGTGTGTGTGAGAGTGTGTGTGTGTGTGTGTGTGTGTGTGTGTGTGTGTGTGTGTCACACTGACCAGGACTCCTTTGATCCAGCCGAACTTCACTGTTCCTCCCTTGGAGGAGTCGGACGCTTCTTTGAGCGTGAGGATCTCGGCGGCCGTCAGCTCTTCTCCGCTGGGAAAGCCCTCCTCAAACGGCTCCTGCAAACACACACACACACACACACACACACACACACACACACACACACACACACACACACACACACACACACACACACACACACACACACACACACACACACAGATCAGCACTATCTATAAAACACACATTTAGTTATTATCATAATGGAGGCACAATATAAGCAGTGCATAACAAATATCAACAGAAATACAGAGAAACCCGGACGAGAAGTGCAGGAGTAGAGGAGAGCCGGTTACACTTTACTGTAAGGTGTCGTCGTTATAGTGTAATTATATATTTAAGTACTGAGTAATATTAATAAACTACATGTGCTTACTATAGGGTTAGGGTAGGATTAGGGTTTGGTTAAGGGTTAGTTGCATGTAATTATGCATAATTTACTGTTATTACTATGGTAAGTACATGTAACATATGTAACAAGGACACTAATATTATATTTAAAGTATTAATTAAATTAAATAATTAATTAAATAATTAAAGTATTACCGAAGCATATATCATCAGTGATTATTACATTCAGAGGTTTAGAAAGTGAAATGAACTTCACAGAAGATTGTTCAATGTTATGAGAGACACTACAGGTGAAAACTTTACCTTATAGATATCACAATAATTCCACACTTAATCACTGTACATCAAGACAATTGTTTTGTATTACAAGGTTTCTGAAATGTTATGTTTAAATATGCAAATAAGGGATTTGCATACATTTCCAGAACAGAAATCTGAACATTGAATTAAGGAGGTTAAAAGGTTTGATTTTGTCTTCATAATAAAGATTGTTTTCAGATTTCTATTTTTATCCTCCATAAATCAGAAAATACTGTCAACGAACGGACAAATCTCATTTTCATCATGTTTTTAGGAGTAAAATGTTGCATAAATGAACAAACCTTGAGTATAGATATGAATAAAACTGGAATGTTTGGTGTGTGTAAAACTGAAGAGATTTCACCGCCTGTACAGATTGAAATCTACAGTCACATTAAAAGTGCAATGAAATAAAGAATTAAAAGTGTGTTTTTGATGTTTTCTGAGTTTGCGCTGGTCTGAGGACGAGTTACAGGAGCAGAACTGATGTTTTCTGAGTTTGCGCTGGTCTGAGGACGAGTTACAGAAGCAGAACTGATGTTTTCTGAGTTTGCGCTGGTCTGAGGACGAGTTACAGAAGCAGAACTGATGTTTTCTGAGTTTGCGCTGGTCTGAGGACGAGTTACAGAAGCAGAACTGATGTTTTCTGAGTTTGCGCTGGTCTGAGGACGAGTTACAGGAGCAGAACTGATGTTTTCTGAGTTTGCGCTGGTCTGAGGACGAGTTACAGAAGCAGAACTGATGTTTTCTGAGTTTGCGCTGGTCTGAGGACGAGTTACAGAAGCAGAACTGATGTTTTCTGAGTTTGCGCTGGTCTGAGGACGAGTTACAGGAGCAGAACTGATGTTTTCTGAGTTTGCGCTGGTCTGAGGACGAGTTACAGGAGCAGAACTGATGTTTTCTGAGTTTGCGCTGGTCTGAGGACGAGTTACAGGAGCAGAACTGATGTTTTCTGAGTTTGCGCTGGTCTGAGGACGAGTTACAGGAGCAGAACTGATGTTTTCTGAGTTTGCGCTGGTCTGAGGACGAGTTACAGAAGCAGAACTGATGTTTTCTGAGTTTGCGCTGGTCTGAGGACGAGTTACAGGAGCAGAACTGATGTTTTCTGAGTTTGCGCTGGTCTGAGGACGAGTTACAGAAGCAGAACTGATGTTTTCTGAGTTTGCGCTGGTCTGAGGACGAGTTACAGGAGCAGAACTGATGTTTTCTGAGTTTGCGCTGGTCTGAGGACGAGTTACAGGAGCAGAACTGATGTTTTCTGAGTTTGCGCTGGTCTGAGGACGAGTTACAGGAGCAGAACTGATGTTTTCTGAGTTTGCGCTGGTCTGAGGACGAGTTACAGGAGCAGAACTGATGTTTTCTGAGTTTGCGCTGGTCTGAGGAGGAGTTACAGGAGCAGAACTGATGTTTTCTGAGTTTGCGCTGGTCTGAGGACGAGTTACAGGAGCAGAACTGATGTTTTCTGAGTTTGCGCTGGTCTGAGGACGAGTTACAGAAGCAGAACTGATGTTTTCTGAGTTTGCGCTGGTCTGAGGACGAGTTACAGAAGCAGAACTGATGTTTTCTGAGTTTGCGCTGGTCTGAGGACGAGTTACAGGAGCAGAACTGATGTTTTCTGAGTTTGCGCTGGTCTGAGGACAAGTTACAGAAGCAGAACTGATGTTTTCTGAGTTTGCGCTGGTCTGAGGACGAGTTACAGGAGCAGAACTGATGTTTTCTGAGTTTGCGCTGGTCTGAGGACGAGTTACAGAAGCAGAACTGATGTTTTCTGAGTTTGCGCTGGTCTGAGGACGAGTTACAGGAGCAGAACTGATGTTTTCTGAGTTTGCGCTGGTCTGAGGAGGAGTTACAGGAGCAGAACTGATGTTTTCTGAGTTTGCGCTGGTCTGAGGACGAGTTACAGGAGCAGAACTGATGTTTTCTGAGTTTGCGCTGGTCTGAGGACGAGTTACAGAAGCAGAACTGATGTTTTCTGAGTTTGCGCTGGTCTGAGGACGAGTTACAGAAGCAGAACTGATGTTTTCTGAGTTTGCGCTGGTCTGAGGACGAGTTACAGGAGCAGAACTGATGTTTTCTGAGTTTGCGCTGGTCTGAGGACGAGTTACAGGAGCAGAACTGATGTTTTCTGAGTTTGCGCTGGTCTGAGGACGAGTTACAGAAGCAGAACTGATGTTTTCTGAGTTTGCGCTGGTCTGAGGACGAGTTACAGGAGCAGAACTGATGTTTTCTGAGTTTGCGCTGGTCTGAGGACGAGTTACAGGAGCAGAACTGATGTTTTCTGAGTTTGCGCTGGTCTGAGGAGGAGTTACAGGAGCAGAACTGATGTTTTCTGAGTTTGCGCTGGTCTGAGGAGGAGTTACAGGAGCAGAACTGATGTTTTCTGAGTTTGCGCTGGTCTGAGGACGAGTTACAGAAGCAGAACTGATGTTTTCTGAGTTTGCGCTGGTCTGAGGACGAGTTACAGAAGCAGAACTGATGTTTTCTGAGTTTGCGCTGGTCTGAGGACGAGTTACAGGAGCAGAACTGATGTTTTCTGAGTTTGCGCTGGTCTGAGGACGAGTTACAGGAGCAGAACTGATGTTTTCTGAGTTTGCGCTGGTCTGAGGACGAGTTACAGGAGCAGAACTGATGTTTTCTGAGTTTGCGCTGGTCTGAGGACGAGTTACAGAAGCAGAACTGATGTTTTCTGAGTTTGCGCTGGTCTGAGGACGAGTTACAGAAGCAGAACTGATGTTTTCTGAGTTTGCGCTGGTCTGAGGACGAGTTACAGGAGCAGAACTGATGTTTTCTGAGTTTGCGCTGGTCTGAGGACAAGTTACAGAAGCAGAACTGATGTTTTCTGAGTTTGCGCTGGTCTGAGGACGAGTTACAGGAGCAGAACTGATGTTTTCTGAGTTTGCGCTGGTCTGAGGACGAGTTACAGAAGCAGAACTGATGTTTTCTGAGTTTGCGCTGGTCTGAGGACGAGTTACAGGAGCAGAACTGATGTTTTCTGAGTTTGCGCTGGTCTGAGGAGGAGTTACAGGAGCAGAACTGATGTTTTCTGAGTTTGCGCTGGTCTGAGGACGAGTTACAGGAGCAGAACTGATGTTTTCTGAGTTTGCGCTGGTCTGAGGACGAGTTACAGAAGCAGAACTGATGTTTTCTGAGTTTGCGCTGGTCTGAGGACGAGTTACAGGAGCAGAACTGATGTTTTCTGAGTTTGCGCTGGTCTGAGGACGAGTTACAGGAGCAGAACTGATGTTTTCTGAGTTTGCGCTGGTCTGAGGACGAGTTACAGGAGCAGAACTGATGTTTTCTGAGTTTGCGCTGGTCTGAGGACGAGTTACAGGAGCAGAACTGATGTTTTCTGAGTTTGCGCTGGTCTGAGGACGAGTTACAGGAGCAGAACTGATGTTTTCTGAGTTTGCGCTGGTCTGAGGACGAGTTACAGGAGCAGAACTGATGTTTTCTGAGTTTGCGCTGGTCTGAGGACGAGTTACAGAAGCAGAACTGATGTTTTCTGAGTTTGCGCTGGTCTGAGGACGAGTTACAGGAGCAGAACTGATGTTTTCTGAGTTTGCGCTGGTCTGAGGACGAGTTACAGAAGCAGAACTGATGTTTTCTGAGTTTGCGCTGGTCTGAGGACGAGTTACAGGAGCAGAACTGATGTTTTCTGAGTTTGCGCTGGTCTGAGGACGAGTTACAGGAGCAGAACTGATGTTTTCTGAGTTTGCGCTGGTCTGAGGACGAGTTACAGAAGCAGAACTGATGTTTTCTGAGTTTGCGCTGGTCTGAGGACGAGTTACAGAAGCAGAACTGATGTTTTCTGAGTTTGCGCTGGTCTGAGGACGAGTTACAGGAGCAGAACTGATGTTTTCTGAGTTTGCGCTGGTCTGAGGACGAGTTACAGGAGCAGAACTGATGTTTTCTGAGTTTGCGCTGGTCTGAGGACGAGTTACAGGAGCAGAACTGATGTTTTCTGAGTTTGCGCTGGTCTGAGGACGAGTTACAGGAGCAGAACTGATGTTTTCTGAGTTTGCGCTGGTCTGAGGACGAGTTACAGGAGCAGAACTGATGTTTTCTGAGTTTGCGCTGGTCTGAGGACGAGTTACAGGAGCAGAACTGATGTTTTCTGAGTTTGCGCTGGTCTGAGGATGAGTTACAGAAGCAGAACTGATGTTTTCTGAGTTTGCGCTGGTCTGAGGACGAGTTACAGAAGCAGAACTGATGTTTTCTGAGTTTGCGCTGGTCTGAGGACGAGTTACAGAAGCAGAACTGATGTTTTCTGAGTTTGCGCTGGTCTGAGGACGAGTTACAGGAGCAGAACTGATGTTTTCTGAGTTTGCGCTGGTCTGAGGACGAGTTACAGGAGCAGAACTGATGTTTTCTGAGTTTGCGCTGGTCTGAGGACGAGTTACAGAAGCAGAACTGATGTTTTCTGAGTTTGCGCTGGTCTGAGGACGAGTTACAGGAGCAGAACTGATGTTTTCTGAGTTTGCGCTGGTCTGAGGACGAGTTACAGGAGCAGAACTGATGTTTTCTGAGTTTGCGCTGGTCTGAGGACGAGTTACAGAAGCAGAACTGATGTTTTCTGAGTTTGCGCTGGTCTGAGGACGAGTTACAGAAGCAGAACTGATGTTTTCTGAGTTTGCGCTGGTCTGAGGACGAGTTACAGGAGCAGAACTGATGTTTTCTGAGTTTGCGCTGGTCTGAGGACGAGTTACAGGAGCAGAACTGAGCAGTGCGTGAAAACACAATGTTTCGCCTGCAGGATTTCTCGCTTTAAGTCAGAGAACTTAGAATGAATAGAATAGAATGAGGCATTTATATAGAGCTTTCATATGTATTACTGTACACCCAGAGCGCTTTACAGTCATATCAGGGGATCTCTCCTCAACACCACTAATGTGCAGCATCCACTGGGATGATGCGACGGCAGCCACAGTACAACGGCACCAGTGCGCTCACCACACACACACACACACACACACACACACACACACACACACACACACACACACACACACACACACACATACACACACCAGCTATAGGTGGAGAGAGGAGAGAGAGTGATAGAGCCAGTTCAGTGTAAGGGGATCATTAGGAGGCTATGATTGGTTAGGGCCGATGGCTGGAGTGTGTCCAGGACACCAGGGTTACGCCTCTACTCTTTATGAGAAGTGCCATGGGATTATTAATGACCACAGAGAGTCAGGACCTCGGTTTAACGTCTCAGCCGAAGGACGGACTTTGATTTTGTGAGTTTGTTTTCCTGATTGACAAACATCCCCTCAGAGACTGGTGTAACCTGTGTGTTCAGTGTGTGTGTTCAGTGTGTGTTCAGTGTGTGTTCAGTGTGTGTTCAGTGATGTTCGGGACACTGGGTCTTTGACAGAGTCACACACTGACATCGTGACGCAAGCGGAGCAGCAGCGGGAGATCGTGGAGCAGGGAGTGGGTGTGTGACAGAGACTATTGTCTGAGCAGCACAACAGTGTGTGTGTGTGTGTGTGTGTGTGTGTGTGTGTGTGTTTGCATGTGTGTGTGTGTGTGTGTGTGTGTGTGTTTGTATTGTGAGTGTGTGTGTGTGTGTGTGTGTGTGTGTGTGTGTTTGTATGTGTGTGTGTGTGTGTGTGTGTGTGTGTGTGTGTGTGTGTGTGTGTGTGTGTTTGCATGTGTGTGTGTGTGTGTGTGTGTGTGTGTGTGTGTGACGTGTGTGTGTGTTTGTATTGTGAGTGTGTGTGTGTGTGTGTGTGTGTGTGTGTGTGTGTGTGTGTTTGTATGTGTGTGTGAGTGTGTGTGTTAGTGTTTGTGTGTGTTTGTATGTGTGTGTGAGTGTGTGTGTTAGTGTTTGTGTGTGTGTGTGTGTTTGTATGTGTGTGTGAGAGTGTGTCATCTGATGTCACATGAGTCAGAAGAAACATGAATCAGCCCAACTCATAATAACATCTGAATATGATCTGATGAGAGTTTTTAAAACCACGTTTTTGTTGCACGTCTTTAAAAACAATAAAGTGCATGAATCATAGAGTTCAGTAATTGCATGTTTTGAGTTATTAAAGTTCTCTAGTTTTATATGACAGATCCAAACACTCAGTGTGAATCAGAATTCTGCAGGCAAGAACAAAGATTTGATATTTTTGTAAGTTAACTTTTACACATTTGCTGTTTCATGAACTGTGTTGTATTTTATAATTATCCAATGTTATAGTTTATGTTGTATTTTTATATGTTTTGTTTTTCCTGTTTTCATTTTACTTTAAAGTTTTAGTAAATGTGTGTTTCTGTCATTCATTTTATACAAAAGCTAACTAATACAAATATGTTTGGAATGTAGAATATGTTTTGAATCATTTTTATTTTAGTTGTATTAATTTTAGTGTATGAAGTGAAAATGTGAGATGCTGCTTTGGCAAATCCCTGAAATGAAACAAGTTAATGTGATATATTTGAATTAATTTCGAGTAACTAATGATGGCTCTTAATTTGGGATATATTTCCTATTTCAAACAAACGTAATACTGTGTCAATAAATAGTAAGTTAAACATTTTCTGTTTTGTGTTATAGACAGAAACTGATTTTATTTTTTATAAATAAACCCACCCTGATAATATTCACTGTGGTGTGACAACATGCCCTGGCCTCCTGTAAAAAGTGATCAGTTGACTTAACTTTTTTTTATTTATTTTTTTGGAAACCCGTTGCCTTAAAACGATCAAGTAAATAAACTTTAGGCTTCATCAAATAAAATAAAAAAATAATTAATTTGGAATTATCAAGTTCACATTTATAACTTTTTTTTTTTTTTAATTAAGCATTACGTTTATTTACTCAAAAATGTTAAGGCAACGGGTTTACTCATTTTTTTAAGTAAGTGAAATTAACACTTTTTACAGTGAGAAATAAAAATAAAAGCCACACTGTATAGAGTAAATCAGTTGTGCATTAATGTAAGTGTGTGTGTCGAGCTGAGGAGATCACACACACCTTGTCGAGCTCATCGTGTAGTTCCGACAGCGACGGGCGCAGGAGTTTCTCCCCGAGAGGAGCTTCGGTCTGCCGGTAGAAGTCGATGTTCGGCACCGCGTCGATGGTGTTGTGTCCGAAGGTCCGCAGGTAATAAGTGCTGGAGTGTGTGTCTGAGAAATGACTGAGTCCTCCGGTGGATGAGTGCAAGCTCGCCTCGCTCCTCACCGTGTCCCCGTTCACACCGGCTTCAGGAGCGGCGTCAGTCGGGCTGAGGAAGTTCACCACCCGGAACCGGCCCTTGGACTCCGATCCCTCCGCCACCGGGTCCGCCGGGTCCACCGGGTCCACCTGGAAGCGGCTCTGAGCGGATCCCGGGGCCCGGAGCGAGGGCTTCTGCCCGGCTGGAGGAGATGAGGGCTGATCCGACATGATGATGATGATGGAGATGGAGAATCACGAGGCGCGCGCCAGGTAACGAACCCGGTTATAATCCGACAGACGTGACGACACTCGTGACCGTGATTGACAGGAGAGTGAGTTTCAGCTGTTCGCTCTTTGAGTTACACTCGGCTTTTGTTCATGCAAAACAGAAACAGTGCAGATCCGAAGTATTGAGGACAGGGGACGTGCAGAGTTCCTCAGGGGCAGGGGCTCAAATGTTAAAAAAAGGGCATTTATTAGCTTTATATTTAGAGCAAATCCGAAGCATTAAGGCTCCAATAATGTGATATTTCTGTGATGTTTTCACTGATGTTTTCTCGTGAGTCTCGAGCAGAAACACAGAGGCGTTTAGTTTCATACACGCGCATTTTCGTTCTTATGCGTCTAATGAAGTGTTTTACTTGTAATAATGTTTTTCGACAGCCTATTATATGACAAGCAGTATTAACAATATTTATATCTAAAAAAAACCTTTAAAACACAGTACATTTCTTCTGTAATTAAACATGTTTTATGAGCTTCCAGCGAACAAAAATTATATAAAAAGTTATGAAAAAGTTATTCTTATTTTAAAACGTAATTTTTTTATAAAATATAACATTTTATAAAATTGTAAAAAATTAAAAATACATATAGGGTTTATATTTCTTTCAAACTAAACTTTTTTCTTGGTCATGCGAACGTTAGAGATTATTATCATAGAACGTTATAAGAACTTATTTTAATATTTGCGAGTATTATGATAATTACTTTCAATGTTCTTTGAACGTTCTGAAACAATTAGTAACATTTAAAAAACGTTTGACGAACGTCCAACTAAATTGTTTTAGAAAAACGTTCCATGAATGACGTTTTTGTGCTAACGCTTTAGCCTATCAAAGGCCAGATAACATTGAAAGAACGTTCTATTAACGTTACAGGAAGAACTTTTTTTTAGAGAATGTTGCCAGAACGTTATTCAAAGTTGTGAGATGTGACGGTCCCTGTTAGATGGGAGGGAATATTTGTTCTGAAAATTGTTTTGTTTTTTTATGCAAAGAGTGATTAAACAGAAAAAAATAACCAGATTTAAATGTGCAATTCTCATATACATTTAAATCTAAGATGTTCATTCTGGGCAAATAAAGAAGTGAACTCCATGTCACGTATTTTCAGGATGTTTGGGAGCTGAAAGCATCAAACTCCCCCGAGCTCGTCACTCGTCCTCATTCCAGCTCGGAGAGAAACAATAGTTTTCTGTGGAGACGAGAGATGACATTCAGTCGCATTAGCATAGAACACAACACACTCTTTCTCTGTCTCACTCTTTACAATGCCGAACTGAAAGAGATCCTTCGCAAACCACCACCCTCAGAACAACATTGTTTCATGAGAATAAGAAAATCAGGATTCGCCAAAGTCCTCATCTTTGATAACCAAAATTACATTCCTTGAAAGAAATTCCTTCATGTATTAAAATATCTTGAATGTAACTCGACACCCTTGCCTCATTTAGTATGTGTGGTTCTATGAATATGCAAATGAGCCCCGCCTCCACTCACTCACTCAGCTCAGAGATCCACTGGTTGACGATCACACGTTGATCTGATTGGTTACAAGGTAGTTTGTGACGTCAGAAACACCAGCGATTTCAAAGCGTGTGTTTGAGACTGTCTTTGGTTCACTGCAGTTTTAAGGAGAAAACACTCAGCAATGGTGTTGACTTATGAACTTACACATGCTTTGCCTTAAAGCATATTAAACACACCACATAGACACATAAACAACATTAAAAGCTGGATTTTCACCACAGGGGGACTTTAAAATAATAACAAAGTAAACCAAAATAAACATGAGAAAACCAGGGAGAAGAACTGAGAACCTCAACAAAGGACAACAGCAGACACAGAACATGAGAAACACTGGGGTTTTATTCTCAAGGGTGAATGATGGCAAACAAGACACACCTGGGAACAATCAGGATCTAATCAACAAGAAAAACTACAAAGGAAAACATGACGCAAAACAGGAAATAACATAAAAGTCCACACAAGTCCAGAACACAAGATCATAACAGGAATGCAGACGCTGGTTCTGCTCATATTAGTTTCACATGAATCATCTAGACAAATAAAAGCAACAGGGATTCGTTTCTCTGTGAAAGTCTTCAGGTTCTTCAAATGTTTCTAATCACAATCATCACGGCAAGCGTTTTAAAACATTCCTCATCAGTATGACGTGTGACATCACATCAAAACTTAACATTCATTACATACAAACTTTATTCACTTCAAATTAGAATAATACAGTTTTTGGTTACACTTTATTTTAAGGTGTCATTTTTACAGTGTAATTATATATTAAAGTACTGAGTAATATTAATGAACTACATGTACTTTCTATAGGGTTAGAGTAGGGTTAGGGTTTGGTTGAGGGTTAGTTGCATGTAATTATGCATCATTTATTGTTATTACTATGGTAAGTACATGATTTAACATTTGTAACAAGGACACTAAAATAAAGTGTTACCCAGTTTTCCTTCATCTCTTACTTAAAGATCTACTGAGATTCAGCAAGTGAATTCCCAACTAACGGGGAACGTTCTGGCTAGGTTATTAACAAACATTCTGCCAGTAACGTTAATAGAACGTTTAATAACGTTTCAAAAACGTTTCAAAACATTCAAAAGTAACGTTCCATAATGTTTGAAGAATGATACAATGTAACGTTTATGTTTCTAAAACGTTCACACAACCAAGAAAAACATTTAAAAACTGGGAGTTTGAACATTCAGAAATAACATTTTCATGGAAACGGTATCAAAACATTCTTAGAACATGTATTTGTCGGCTGGGTTACTGTACAGTCTATTCATACAAAGTATCAAATATTCGTATAATTTTATCTCATACTTTTAATATATATACTTCAGTCGAATCTGTAAGATTCCTGTGAGAAAACACTGTCTCAGCTGATGTTTATTTCATGTTTAACTTCATTACTGAGATCAGTTATTCTAATGTTTGCATAAAACGGTATAACTTCTTGTACTTATGAAGATTTTTTTTTTTTTCACAGTAAGAAACACATTGAAATCCTGACTGGCATTGATCTTCGGTCAGACATCAGACAAGCTCTCCATCAGTCTCTGCAGGTTTCTGTGAATCTGGAGAAGCATAATTGTGTTGTTCATAAGAGCTCCTAATCACTCATGATCATAATCACTATGGAATGAGCCCAGCGAACAGGGAATGTTCTGTTCAGGTTCCCTCAAAGTTATAAACAAATGTTCTTCCAGGAACGTTAATGTTCAAAGTTATGTTTGCGAAATGATAAAATGGAATGTTTCCTTCCTTAGCAAAACGTTCTTAGAACATGTTTTTGTCAGCTGGGATCATCTAAAAGTGTTTTGTGATATTATCTTCACAACAAAATCTGTTTAAACCCTGAAGAAACACCTCATCTCAGGTTAAGATCTGAGACGTTCATGAGACAAACCTTTTCCAGCTTCAGAAGAGTTGCAGAAAGAACCGAGTAGATCTCAGCGGTGTCTCCAGAGGACAGATATTCATCTCTGGAATCATAACCACACGTACAGCGTTTAGACATATGACAATCTGAGCATTTCTATTCCAGATCTAATAATGCGCTTAACATTGAGCTAATAATGAAGTGGCTGTAAGCTAACAAAAATATGTTCTAAAACATTTCGCTAACGTTCCCATTAAGTCATAAAAACGTTACTTTTGAATGTTCAAAACGTTTATTTTCAAAACTCTTGGTTATGCGAAGATTCCATTGTATCATTCTTTAAACATTATGGGAACGTTACTTTTGAATGTTCTCTGAATGTTCTGAAACAAGTAGCAACAATTAAAAAACTAATGCTCATCTAAAACGTTTCAGAAAATCGCACCATAAATGATGTATAAATAATATTTTTGTGCTAACGTTTTGAGATTGTTATTAAAGACCAGGGGCCCTATCTTGCACCCAGTGCAATTAACTTTGTACACGATGCATGTATCATTCCTATTTTGCACCCGACGCACAGCGGACTTTTCCCTCCACAGACGCACGTCGGTAAATTAGGGAATGAACTTGCGCTCCCGGGGGCGGTTCAGCGAAAAGAGGAGGCGTGTTCCGGCGCAAACGTTCCCTGGTGCTATTTTGCAGTTCCAGAAAACAATTCCGCCACAGACCAGGAGAAACCTAGTCTAAAGTCAGTGATTCAGATGCTATTTTAAGGGTGCATGCTTGGCCATAATGTAGCGTGTGCACAACGCACATACACTTTGCTTCTCTCATCTACACAGAAGCAGCAGTTTTTATTTTTGCAAATCATACATTATTACAAGATGTGAAAAATAGGCATAAATCTAGCTTACACATTTACCCAAATTATCATACGCCTGTTTAACCGAAGCTAATTTGGGTGTGTTTCTCCATCCCCAATGTCACTTCTCTGTGTTTTACGGCCCTGACGAGAACGTCGGTCTCCTCGGCTGTGAACCGCTCCTGGCGTGCGTCTGGCAAATCCACCGTTATAATAGCAATCCGCCATGGAACAAGTGCGCCTGCTCTTAAAGGGAATGTGAGATGTCGCTCTGATTGGTTTATTTCACGTTACGCCCAAACCACACCTATGAGTAATGAAGCGACTTCAGACCAACACATTTTAGATTTGCATCAGAGAGTCATTTATCCCGCCGGTATAATAGCAACAGCGCCCGAGACCCGCCCACAAAGTTACTTGTGTTTCGCGCTTGATACTTGCGTTTCAGATCGTTAAAATAGGGCTCAGATATCTTTGAACGTTCTGAGAATGTTCCCTGTTAGCTGGGGCTTGACAAAATAACTCTAATACAATTTAATTTCCGTTTTTTAAAATAGCTCATACACAATTTCTCAAACAATGGATCCTATTCTCTAAACTCTACACATAAAGCCACAAAACATGAGGAAAATGAGTGAGGCATTTATTTTCTACATGGAACACAAGAGTTGTTAGTCTTGAATACAGTGTCTACTGTAAAGAACTGTGGGAGTTTTGCAAAAATTAGTTTTACAAATGCAACCTTAGTGTAAAGCATATAATGTGCTGGCAGTTTTGCAGACTTGGTCTGAAGATTATGAGTGAATGAAAGTTTGATGTGTAAGACATTTGAAAAAACTGCTATGATGAATGAAAGCCGTTAAATCATTTTCATCTTTACCTTTTATGGGGAAACTCCATCGACACAAGAGATGTCAGACGTTCCTCAAGAGACACGATCTTAAAGGCCATGTAACAGGAGGACAACAGCAGGACACAAACCCTGAGAGATGAAGAGCAGGTGAAGCTCAGAGGCTGGACTGATGAATAAACACTGACATGATCAGACTCACAGAGACAGAAAAGTTTTCCACCAAAAAAGAACTGGTTCGGAACTGGTGCTGGTTCAAAGTTGGTTTTTCCACTGACTAGAGAGCCCAGCGAACGATGTCGTTACGTCACTGTGTACGTCGCCATACGTCTTAGCTTTCCCAACTTCAAGCGTAACAATTACAATGGCGGACTACATCGTCTTTCTGCTAATATTTCTCCTGGCTTTGGGATCCTATATTGGGTTCAGAAGAAGACGTTTAGAACACATTTGTGCTGCTCGTCTGGATTACTATAGATGGAGGTTACGTTCGAAAAGAAGTTCGACAATAACCCCCCCCCCGCCCCCGACGTAAGCATGACGTGGTTAAAGAACGGTTCTAGTCCAGCAAAGAGTTGGTGCCGCTTTGGAACCAATTTTCCTGGCCGAGAACCGGTTCTTTGGCTGTCGAAACACAAAGAACTGGTTCGTGAGTAGGCACCGGCTCTGAACCGGCACCAGCACTGCCTTGGTGGAAAAGGGTAAACAGAGACATCAGACTCACAGAGAGAGATAGATCAACACCAGAGTGTTCAGAGAGAGAGACACCGGCCTCAGAGTCTTCATCAACTCCAGCTCTACCGGCCCTGAAGATCCTGAAACACACGACAGAAATCACTGAGACTCAAGACCTGTGTGTGTGTGTGTGTGAGTATGTGTGTGTTTGTGAGTGTGAGACTGTGTGTGTGTGTGTGTGTGTGTGTGTGTGTGTGTGTGTGTGTGTGTGTGAGTGAGTATGTGTGTGTTTGTGAGTGTGAGACTGTGTGTGAATGTTTGTGTGTGTGTGTGTGTGTGTTTTACCAGTGTATGGTAAGTTCGTTTTAGGTTCAATTTCTTGTTGCGGATGAGAATCCAGTTCACCGTCTCGTTTGGTCCCTTCAATAAAAGCTTGGGATAGTTTCGGAAATTCTGTGAGAGAATCACACAGAGACGCTTGTAAAAAAGTATTTTTTAAGTGCACTTAATTATATTGAAAAGTAAATATAAAGTACATTTCAGATCATTATGTTTTATAATATTTTGACATGCTTTAAAGAAGTGCACTTATTGGGATGTGTTGACTAACATACTAAAGGAAGAAAGTCTTTTTTTTTGCAGTACATTTCAAAGACAATAGAAGTAATTATGAAATGACATATAAAGATGAACTTACGTCCTACTGACTGCACTGAATATACATTTAAATACATTTTCATTGAACTGTAAAAATAACATGTAATTAAGTGTCTGAAAACATTGCATTTAGTTTGTACATAAGTATAGAATTTCTTTACTAAAATGTACTTCTCTTTCACAAGCGATGAGAATAAAGAGACAATAACAGCAGACATCAGGGCTCTCATTTATAAGATCCTCATCTGCATATCATTTGCATATGCATATTCATCCACGTGATTCCGGTACAAGACATATGACAGAATATGAGATATGGATGTGCGTCACATTACATTGCTAAATATCATTTAGTAGCCGATCCTTGCCTTGTTTTTCAATAAATAAATCAAATAATATAAAATACATTTCAGAGAAAGTTTTTCTCAATCTTTTCCACCGGCCCAAATAGTATTTTTAATTGCTTTATATTTTTAATGTAAACAGATAGACCTTATTGTGCATTATTGATCATTATTTGCGTGAACATATTTCCTCAGATCACGAGTTCTGCTGTTATCATGCGCTGAGCAAACATTAACACACAGTATACCTCAGGAAAAGTGTTCAAAAGCAGCGCATCCACTACAAATATGTATATTTATTAGGATATAAAAAATGTTGTTTCATGTAATTTAACTGCTTAACTCCATTAATGAGAATGGCATATTTAATCTAAATGTGTATATCAGATGTCAAACATTGTTGAAATCATTCTTTTATGCATTTAAACTGTTATTGTGAACATGCACTGTATTTATGATTAGGACTCATAATGAGGATTAAAAGTGGTTTTCCTTCATCAGTCCCTCAGATCATCATCGGTGTTCGTATACTCAGAGTCACTTACAGGTGCACATTCTCCCGTCAGGTTTGTTTTAGTAAATCACCACTTCTGCGTGTGAAGTGCGTACGGCTCTTTCAGGGCCTGTTCTGTGCGATATAGCGGTTATAAATGAGGCCCTTGAGCGTCACTGAAATACTCACTCTGTGTTTTCACGAATGCCGGTGACTCTGGACAGTCGGAGCTGCTGCTGTCGTCCACAAGCTGAGCCGTCGGTCCGACCGGAGCGTCAACATCCGACAGATCCGCAGGGAAGTCCTGCGCACAGACATCATGCAGCGCCTGAATATCCCGGAGGAAAACGGATGGATGACGGAATGAACTGAAGGGCCCTATTTTAATGATCTAAGCTCATGGTCTAAAGCGCACGGCACAAGTGCACTTAGGGCGTTCAGATCCACTTTCGCTAGTTGGACAAATGGTTGGCGCTCCCGGCGCTGGTCTAAAAGTGTCGTCTCTATTCTCTTAATGAGTAATAATGATAATAATAATTATTATTATTATTATAAACCAATCAGAGTCTCATCTCATATTCCCTTTAAAAGCCAGTTGCGCTCGCACCGCGGCGGATTCGCTATTACATATATAAGCAGAGTGTGTGTGTGTAATAAGCAGAGAGTGTGTGTGTAATAAGCAGAGAGTGTGTGTGTAATAAGCAGAGAGTGTGTGTGTAATAAGCAGAGAGTGTGTGTGTAATAAGCAGAGAGTGTGTGTGTAATAAGCAGAGTGTGTGTAATAAGCAGAGTGTGTGTGTGTAATAAGCAGAGAGTGTGTGTGTAATAAGCAGAGAGTGTGTGTGTAATAAGCAGAGAGTGTGTGTGTAATAAGCAGAGTGTGTGTAATAAGCAGAGTGTGTGTGTGTAATAAGCAGAGAGTGTGTGTGTAATAAGCAGAGAGTGTGTGTGTAATAAGCAGAGTGTGTGTGTGTAATAAGCAGAGAGTGTGTGTGTAATAAGCAGAGAGTGTGTGTGTAATAAGCAGAGTGTGTGTAATAAGCAGAGTGTGTGTGTGTAATAAGCAGAGAGTGTGTGTGTAATAAGCAGAGAGTGTGTGTGTAATAAGCAGAGTGTGTGTGTGTAATAAGCAGAGAGTGTGTGTGTAATAAGCAGAGAGTGTGTGTGTAATAAGCAGAGTGTGTGTAATAAGCAGAGTGTGTGTGTGTAATAAGCAGAGAGTGTGTGTGTAATAAGCAGAGAGTGTGTGTGTAATAAGCAGAGAGTGTGTGTGTAATAAGCAGAGAGTGTGTGTGTAATAAGCAGAGTGTGTGTGTGTAATAAACAGAGTGTGTGTGTAATAAGCAGAATGTGTGTGTGTAATAAGCAGAGAGTGTGTGTGTAATAAGCAGAGAGTGTGTGTGTAATAAGCAGAGTGTGTGTGTGTAATAAGCAGAGTGTGTGTGTAATAAGCAGAGTGTGTGTGTGTAATAAGCAGAGTGTGTGTGTAATAAGCAGTGTGTGTGTGTGTGTGTGTAATAAGCAGAGTGTGTGTGTAATAAGCAGAGAGTGTGTGTGTAATAAGCAGAGTGTGTGTGTGTGTAATAAGCAGAGTGTGTGTGTATAATAAGCAGAGTGTGTGTGTAATAAGCAGAGTGTGTGTGTAATAAGCAGAGTGTGTGTGTGTAATAAGCAGAGTGTGTGTGTAATAAGCAGAGAGTGTGTGTGTAATAAGCAGAGTGTGTGTGTAATAAGCAGAGTGTGTGTGTAATAAGCAGAGAGTGTGTGTGTAATAAGCAGAGTGTGTGTGTAATAAGCAGAGTGTGTGTGTAATAAGCAGAGTGTGTGTGTGTAATAAGCAGAGTGTGTGTGTGTGTAATAAGCAGAGTGTGTGTGTGTGTGTAATAAGTAGAGAGTGTGTGTGTAATAAGCAGAGTGTGTGTGTAATAAGCAGAGTGTGAGTGTGTGTAATAAGCAGAGTGTGTGTGTGTAATAAGTAGAGAGTGTGTGTGTAATAAGCAGAGTGTGTGTAATAAGCAGAGAGTGTGTGTGTGTAATAAGCAGAGAGTGTGTGTGTAATAAGCAGAGTGTGTGTGTGTAATAAGCAGAGAGTGTGTGTGTAATAAGCAGAGTGTGTGTGTGTGTAATAAGCAGAGAGTGTGTGTGTGTGTGTAATAAGCAGAGTGTGTGTGTAATAAGCAGAGTGTGTGTGTAATAAGCAGAGTGTGTGTGTGTAATAAGCAGAGAGTGTGTGTGTAATAAGCAGAGTGTGTGTGTGTGTGTGTAATAAGCAGAGTGTGTGTGTGTAATAAGCAGAGAGTGTAATAAGCAGAGAGTGTGTGTGTAATAAGCAGAGTGTGTGTGTAATAAGCAGAGAGTGTGTGTGTAATAAGCAGAGAGTGTAATAAGCAGAGAGTGTGTGTGTAATAAGCAGAGTGTGTGTGTAATAAGCAGAGTGTGTGTGTAATAAGCAGAGTGTGTGTGTGTAATAAGCAGAGAGTGTGTGTGTAATAAGCAGAGTGTGTGTCAAGTCAAGTCAAGTTTATTTGTATAGCGCTTTTCACAATACAGATTGTATCAAAGCAGCTTCACAGTATTAAATTAAAATAATACAACAAAGTTTGTTTCAAGAGGAATTTATTGATTGATAAAATTTAATTAAATATCCCCAAAATATCCCCAAAATATCCCCAACTGAGCAAGCCAAAGGCAACAGTGGCAAGGAACCGAAAAACTCCATCAAGTGACCTAACGGTGTCCTAAAACTCCATCAGGTGACCTAATGGAGAAAAAAAAAACCTTGGGAGAACCCAGGCTCAGTCGGGGGCCAGTTCTCCTCTGGCATTTATGAGCTCGAGGCCGGATTGTAGTTTGAACTGTAGGATTATATGAATGCCTGGCTGAAGAGATGCGACTTTAATCTAGTTTTAAACTGGGAGAGCGAGTCTGAGCAACGAACAGTATCAGGAAGACTATTCCAGAGTTTTGGAGCCAAATGTGAAAATGCTCTCCCTCCTTTGGTGGTTCTGGATATCCTAGGTATGACCAAAAGCCTTGAATTTAGTGATCTTAAAGAGCGCGATGGATTATAGGGCGATAGAAGATCCGTTAAATAGACTGGAGCTAAGCCGTTTAGTAATTAGTAACCTTGTAATTAATACGGAACTTTATAGGTAACCAATGTAGTGATGATAAAATCGGTGTTATATGATCATATTTTCTTGATCTCGTAAGAACTCTAGCGGCGGTATTTTGGACTAACTGTAGCTTGTTTATTGAGGATGCAGGACAACCAGCTAATAAAGCATTACAGTAATCCAGTCTCGAGGTCATGAATGCATGAACTAACTTTTCTGCATCAGAAACTGATTGCATATTACGTAGCTTAGCAATGTTTCTAAGGTGGAAAAAGGCTGTTTTTGTAACATATGAAATATGATTTTCAAAAGACAGGTTGCAATCGAGTATAACACCCAGGTCTTTTACTGTAGAGGATAAAGTAACAGGACATCCTATGATGTTAAAGTTGTATTGTGCGAGGTTTTGTGGGCGGTTTTTTGAACCGATAAGTATTACCTCTGTCTTGTCTGGATTTAATAAAAGAAAATTACGCGTCATCCAATCTTTTATATCTTTAACACACTCTGTCAATTTGGAAAATGTAGCGTTTTCATCCGGCCGTGATGAAATATATATTTGAGTGTCATCAGCATAACAATGGAAACTAATTCCATGTTTCCTTATAATATTTCCAAGTGGCATCATATATATGGAAAATAACAGAGGGCCTAATACAGATCCCTGCGGCACTCCATAGTTTACTGGAGTTATGATCGATTTTTCTCCATTTAAATAGACAAAATGGTAGCGGTCAGATAGGTATGATTTGAACCAGCTTAGTGCTTGTCCTTGAACACCAGTATAATTTTGTAGTCGATCTAAGAGTAATGTATGATCTATAGTATTGAACGCAGCACTAAGATCAAGTAAAACTAGTATTGAGATACAGCCTTGGTCAGAAGCTAAAAGTAAATCATTTGTGATTTTAACGAGCGCAGTTTCAGTGCTATGATGCGGTCTGAATCCAGACTGAAACTTTTCATAGATCTCATTTTGTTGCAAGAAAGAGCCCAGTTGAGCGGACACCACTTTTTCTAATATTTTAGACATAAATGGAAGATTTGAAATGGGTCTATAATTTGCTAGATTATTATGATCTAATACGCTGATTTCACGCAGCCGTTATTTTGAAATCGAAAGCGAGGCTCCGGTGGGAAGAAAACCGGAAGTGTCGCCTTTAATCACAGGAGAGTCGTGAATGCGATGGCGTATTGTTGTGTTTAATGATGGTGTGTCAATTCTAAAAATGTACATACATTTCTTTCATACTTTAGACTATATACAGTGAAATGCATTTATAAATAAAATATTTTTTTTATATATAATTCAGAATGTAAAAAAAGAAGCAGGAATGAACTATATATATATATCCTATATTGAATAGTAACATCCAATAGTGTAAATCGCGGCAGCAGCTTTAGGTTGGTAATCCAAGGCATTGTTGTTTATCTTTACTTCCGGGGTTCTTCCCACCGGAGCCTCACTTTCGATTTCAAAATGGCGGCTGCGTGAAATCAGCGTATTGTGGTTTCTTAATGAGAGGTTTTATAACTGCCAGTTTAAATGTTCTTGGAACATGACCTAAAGATAAAGACGAGTTAATAATATTGAGGAGAGGCTCTTCCACTACAGGTAACACTTCTTTCAGTAGTTTAGTTGGTATAGGATCTAATAAACATGTTGTTGTTTTAGATGAAGTGATAAGTTTATTTAACTCTTTTTGTTCTATAGTTGTAAAGCACTGTAATTGTTCTTTCGGGGTGATAATTGAAGCTGAATTATAAGGCGCGATTGAAGATTGAACGTTTACAATTGTGGTTCTGATGCTTTCTATTTTCTCAGTGAAGAAGTTCATGAAATCATTACTACTGAACTGTAACGGGATATTTTGTTCGGGTGACGTCTGTTTATTTGTTAGTCTAGCCACGGTGTTAAATAAAAACCTTGGATTGTTTTGGTTGTTTTCTATTAGTTTGCGGAGGTGCTCAGCCCTGGCCGCTTTTAGGGCCTTTTTATAACGTGACATACTGTCTTTCCACGCGATTCTAAAGACCTCTAAATTAGTTTGTTTCCATTTACGCTCTAAAATACGGGTTTCTCTCTTTAAAACATGCGTAGTATTGTTATACCATGGTGCTTTATTTTTCTCTCTGACCTTTTTTAATTTAATAGGTGCAACCACATCCAATGTTCTAGAGAGAATGGTGCTCATAGTGCTAGTTAGTTCTTCTAGTTCATCTGTTTGTTTGGGTTCAGGCAGCAGCTGAGACAGATTAGATAAGCAATTTGAGAAATGATCTATGGTGGATGGGAGGATTGTTCTGCCTGGTTGATAACGCGACGCCGCATGACATATTACAGCAGTACGTAATATGCAAGTTACCATGTAATGATCAGTGACATCCTCACTTTGTGGAATGATATCTATATCGGTTGGATCGTTTCCATGTGATATAATTAAATCGAGTGTATGATTAAGACGATGAGTTGGTCCGGTGACGTTTTGCTTGACCCCAAATGAATTTAATAAATCTGTAAACGCAGCTCCTAACGCATCATTTGGATTATCTACGTGTATGTTAAAATCTCCAACAATTAATGCTTTATCGACATTGACTAATAGGTCTGAGAGAAAATCTGCAAACTCTTTTAGGAAATCAGCGTAAGGCCCTGGCGGTCTATATACGGTAGCCAAGGCTAGAGATAATAGGGATGTTTTTCTAACATCTAAGAGCGTAACATTTAGTACAAGTACTTCAAATGAAATAAACTTATAACCTGTTTTCTGAGTAACATTTAGAATATCTCTATAAATGGTTGCAACACCTCCGCCACGACCAATCAGACGGGGCTCATGCTTATAACAGTATCCAGGAGGAGTAGACTCATTAATACCGAAATAATCATTTGGTTTAAGCCAGGTTTCAGTAAGGCAAAGTACATCGAAGCTATTATCTGTGACTATTTCATTTACAATAACTGCCTTAGGTGTGAGTGATCTAATGTTTAGAAGACCTAGCTTTAGAAATAGTTTTTGTTTACTAATAGCAACATTTTCTGTTTTAATAACAATTAGATTTTTCCTAGATCCTGCATTAGATTTATTATTTGATCTCACTAAACGAGGAATAGACACGGTCTGTGTAATAAGCAGAGAGTGTAATAAGCAGAGAGTGTGTGTGTGTAATAAGCAGAGTGTGTGTGTAATAAGCAGAGTGTGTGTGTGTGTAATAAGCAGAGAGTGTGTGTGTGTAATAAGCAGAGTGTGTGTGTAATAAGCAGAGTGTGTGTGTGTGTAATAAGCAGAGAGTGTAATAAGCAGAGAGTGTGTGTGTGTAATAAGCAGAGTGTGTGTGTAATAAGCAGAGTGTGTGTGTGTGTAATAAGCAGAGACTGTGTGTGTAATACGCAGAGTGTGTGTGTGTAATAAGCAGAGTGTGTGTGTGTAATAAGCAGAGAGTGTGTGTGTAATAAGCAGAGTGTGTGTGTAATAAGCAGAGTGTGTGTGTGTAATAAGCAGAGTGTGTGTGTGTAATAAGCAGAGTGTGTGTGTAATAAGCAGAGTGTGTGTGTGTGTAATAAGCAGAGAGTGTAATAAGCAGAGAGTGTGTGTGTGTAATAAGCAGAGTGTGTGTGTAATAAGCAGAGTGTGTGTGTGTAATAAGCAGAGACTGTGTGTGTAATACGCAGAGTGTGTGTGTGTAATAAGCAGAGTGTGTGTGTGTAATAAGCAGAGAGTGTGTGTGTAATAAGCAGAGTGTGTGTGTAATAAGCAGAGTGTGTGTGTGTAATAAGCAGAGTGTGTGTGTGTAATAAGCAGAGTGTGTGTGTAATAAGCAGAGTGTGTGTGTAATAAGCAGAGTGTGTGTGTGTGTAATAAGCAGAGAGTGTGTGTGTGTAATAAGCAGAGTGTGTGTGTGTAATAAGCAGAGTGTGTGTGTAATAAGCAGAGTGTGTGTGTGTAATAAGCAGAGTGTGTGTGTAATAAGCAGAGTGTGTGTGTAATAAGCAGAGTGTGTGTGTGTAATAAGCAGAGTGTGTGTGTAATAAGCAGAGTGTGTGTGTGTAATAAGCAGAGTGTGTGTGTAATAAGCAGAGTGTGTGTGTGTGTAATAAGCAGAGTGTGTGTGTGTAATAAGCAGAGTGTGTGTGTGTGTAATAAGCAGAGTGTGTGTGTAATAAGCAGAGTGTGTGTGTAATAAGCAGTGTGTGTGTGTAATAAGCAGAGTGTGTGTGTGTAATAAGCAGAGTGTGTGTGTGTAATAAGCAGAGTGTGTGTGTGTGTAATAAGCAGAGTGTGTGTGTAATAAGCAGAGTGTGTGTGTAATAAGCAGTGTGTGTGTGTAATAAGCAGAGTGTGTGTGTGTAATAAGCAGAGTGTGTGTGTAATAAGCAGAGTGTGTGTGTAATACGCAGTGTGTGTGTGTAATAAGCAGAGTGTGTGTGTAATAAGCAGAGTGTGTGTGTGTAATAAGCAGAGTGTGTGTGTAATAAGCAGAGTGTGTGTGTGTAATAAGCAGAGTGTGTGTGTGTAATAAGCAGAGTGTGTGTGTGTAATAAGCAGAGTGTGTGTGTGTAATAAGCAGAGTGTGTGTGTGTAATAAGCAGAGTGTGTGTGTAATAAGCAGAGTGTGTGTGTAATAAGCAGAGTGTGTGTGTGTGTAATAAGCAGAGTGTGTGTGTGTAATAAGCAGAGTGTGTGTGTAATAAGCAGAGTGTGTGTGTGTGTGTGTGTGTAATAAGCAGAGAGTGTGTGTAATAAGCAGAGTGTGTGTGTAATAAGCAGAGTGTGTGTGTAATAAGCAGAGTGTGTGTGTGTGTAATAAGCAGAGTGTGTGTGTAATAAGCAGAGTGTGTGTGTGTGTGTAATAAGCAGAGTGTGTGTGTGTGTGTGTAATAAGCAGAGTGTGTGTGTGTGTGTAATAAGCAGAGTGTGTGTGTGTGTAATAAGCAGAGTGTGTGTGTAATAAGCAGAGAGTGTGTGTGTAATAAGCAGAGTGTGTGTGTAATAAGCAGAGTGTGTGTGTGTGTAATAAGCAGAGTGTGTGTGTGTGTAATAAGCAGAGTGTGTGTGTGTGTAATAAGCAGAGTGTGTGTGTGTGTAATAAGCAGAGTGTGTGTGTGTGTAATAAGCAGAGAGTGTGTGTGTAATAAGCAGAGAGTGTGTGTGTGTAATAAGCAGAGTGTGTGTGTGTGTGTAATAAGCAGAGTGTGTGTGTGTGTGTAATAAGCAGAGTGTGTGTGTGTGTAATAAGCAGAGTGTGTGTGTGTGTAATAAGCAGAGTGTGTGTGTGTGTAATAAGCAGAGTGTGTGTGTGTGTAATAAGCAGAGTGTGTGTGTGTGTAATAAGCAGAGAGTGTGTGTGTAATAAGCAGAGTGTGTGTGTGTGTGTGTGTGTGTGTGTGTAATAAGCAGAGTGTGTGTGTGTAATAAGCAGAGTGTGTGTGTAATAAGCAGAGTGTGTGTGTGTGTGTGTAATAAGCAGAGTGTGTGTGTGTAATAAGCAGAGTGTGTGTGTAATAAGCAGAGTGTGTGTGTGTGTGTGTGTGTGTGTGTAATAAGCAGAGTGTGTGTGTGTAATAAGCAGAGTGTGTGTGTAATAAGCAGAGTGTGTGTGTGTGTGATAAGCAGAGTGTGTGTGTAATAAGCAGAGTGTGTGTGTAATAAGCAGAGTGTGTGTGTAATAAGCAGAGTGTGTGTGTGTGATAAGCAGAGTGTGTGTGTAATAAGCAGAGTGTGTGTGTAATAAGCAGAGTGTGTGTGTGTGTGTAATAAGCAGAGTGTGTGTGTGTGTGTGTAATAAGCAGAGTGTGTGTTTGTGTAATAAGCAGAGTGTGTGTGTGTGTAATAAGCAGAGTGTGTGTGTAATAAGCAGAGAGTGTGTGTGTAATAAGCAGAGTGTGTGTGTGTGTGTGTGTAATAAGCAGAGTGTGTGTGTGTAATAAGCAGAGTGTGTGTGTAATAAGCAGAGTGTGTGTGTGTGTGTGTGTGTGTGTAATAAGCAGAGTGTGTGTGTAATAAGCAGAGTGTGTGTGTAATAAGCAGAGTGTGTGTGTGTGTGTGTGTAATAAGCAGAGTGTGTGTGTGTAATAAGCAGAGTGTGTGTGTAATAAGCAGAGTGTGTGTGTGTGATAAGCAGAGTGTGTGTGTAATAAGCAGAGTGTGTGTGTAATAAGCAGAGTGTGTGTGTGTGATAAGCAGAGTGTGTGTGTAATAAGCAGAGTGTGTGTGTAATAAGCAGAGTGTGTGTGTGTGATAAGCAGAGTGTGTGTGTAATAAGCAGAGTGTGTGTGTAATAAGCAGAGTGTGTGTGTGTGATAAGCAGAGTGTGTGTGTAATAAGCAGAGTGTAAGCGTGTTGTGGACCCGCCTATAGGCATGTTACTAACACACTCTTTAAATAAAATAAAAAATACTGCGCTATTTTTTCTGTTCTTGTTGTTTCTCTTTCCTTCAGTGATTGTTAACAGCAGGTGTTCATCATTTATGCTCAATCATCACTTAATTAATCACTTAATTATCTCATTAACTTTAACTCTGATTCAGTTACTTTAACACATTTTAGAGTGGGACCATACGTACTCAGAGCAGAGTTGGGGATTTTGGACCGGGTGTATGATAGAGTATACTTTGTAGAGAAAGACTACTTGCCTACTTATATTCAAATGTGCATATCTATAGACTAAACACAGATTTGCATTTTTGAAGTTTGTGCAGAGATGACATCTTTTTTCCCCCAAAATTATTCAATGCTTGCATCTTGGATCCTGTTTCAAGGTTTGTGTTCTCGAGCTCCAAACACTGTTGTCGTGTAAATGAACACATTAAGGGTTTTCTGTGAGAACGGTGTGTGTTAGCGGCCCATAAGTTAATAACTAATGATCTTTACAACGGAAGTGAATCAATCAAAACTAACTTTATCTGGACAATAACTTTATTCTAGATCTGCTGTAAAGCCTAAACAATCTCTGTTACTGTAATCTCCTATTATCACTGTAAAGCTGCTGTGAAACGCTCTGTATTGTTAAAGCGCTGTATAAAAGAAGGGTCTGAAAGGTCTTACCGTGGGCAGAGACGCCGGATCTGCTCTCAGGATGTTCTGACTGATTCCAGGACTCTTCTCCTGCAGACGGGCCACATTTATTCATCAGAAACTAATCGATTCAGCTGAACTCAATTAAATGTGTGACTGAAGAACTTACAACCAACTGAGGGCACACGGACATCAAAACTTTGTAAGTCGTGTCTCGAGATAGAAACGAAACAAACACATGCTGGAAAAATCACAATAACAGTGAGTACTGTAGTAAAACCACCACAATCACAAGCAGATTCACATAAACGCCAAACCTCTTTTACCCGCTCGTGCGCTGAAGAAATAACCAGTGCGTTCGGCACCAAGATGGCCGTCTTCGTTTTCTTGATGACGGTCACTGAAGCCACTGGAATTGCAATCTGAAGGAAAAACAATATGATGGAAAACAGCTAATAAAAATATGCTTTAAGAACATTTTGCTGACATTCCCATTAAATTATAAAAACTTTATTATTAATGGCAAAAATGTTCTTGGTTATGTGAACATTAAGGAAACATCACATTGTATCATTCTTCAAACATTATGGGAGTGTTACTTTTGAATGTTCTTTGCAACAAGTAACATTTAATAAACGTTAGAGGAACATCCAACTGAAATGTTTCAGAAAAAAAAAAAACTTCCATGAACGATGTATAAATAATGCTTTTTTTTTGTTTATTAAAGACCTTTAAGCAAACTTTCTATCGACGTCACTAGAAGAATGTTTGTTCATAACCCTGTTCACTGAGATTTAATATAAAATACACTAAAGTTCAAAAGTTTGGGATCAGTACACTTTACTATATATTCACATAGAAAACAGATGATTTACATTATAATAATATTTCACTGTTTTTACTGTATTTTTGATCAGATAAATGCAGCTTTCAGAATCTTACTGAGCTCAAACTTCTGAACGCTATAGTGTAGGTTCAGGTTTTACCTTAGTGTCTTTTCCGAACACTTTGGAATGGAAACAGATCCAGTTGTCGGACACGAACAGTCGGCCCTGGTACAGTATGTCCTTCTGCAGGGCGCATGTGTAACCTGGAACAAACCAATCAAAGCTTCGCTGTGTGTTCAATAAAAGTCAAATAATCATCGTCAAACATCAAACTGAGGATACGTACTCTGTCTCAGATGTTCATCTTCACTTATGTCTTTAAAAACTTTGTGGTACTGGGAATTAGTGCGCAGAGACTGAAACACAACACACACGCTTCAATCGGGTTCTGTACAGAACTCTAGGGTTCTTGACTCAGTTTTAAAGAACCATTTATGCCAAAAAGCCTCTATATAAGGAGAAATGTTGCATAATATATTCATGTTTAACAGGTTATTTTAATATTTTAGAATGTTTATGAGCTGCTTAATTCATAAAATTAAATGAAAAACAAAAAATTAATAAAAACAAAATTAAATAATCAAAACTAAATCCATAAAATGATCCCATGATGGAATCTATATGTGACCCTGGATCACGTCACCAGCCTCGAGTCGCACTGGGATATTAGTGCCAACTATACATTGTATGGGTCAAAATTATCGATTTTTATTTTATGCCAAAAATCATTAGGATATTAAGTAAAGATCATGTTCCATGAAGATATTTGGTAAATTTCCTACCGTAAATATATAAAACATTTATTTTTGTGAGTGAATGCTGCACAATCGCCAACATAAATGAACCACAATTGTGGCTACACTTTAGTTGTGGTTATAAGTTGCTATCCTAAATTCACATAATATTTTTATACATTTAATAAATATTGTCTTAATATTTGTTGTTTTTGTTTTTATGTTTGAGCTTATATATCTCAATATTAATAACAGTCTGGTTAATTTTGAGTCTTGAACTGTAAACTCTCAAGGGTTGGCTTTCTAAATATATGTTGGTTATGTGTCTATTCAGAATGACTTGTGAGCAGCAACCTTTTTATTTTGGGTATGTCATGTATGCATCACTCGCCAAAATTGGGGGTGATGAGGAAGGGGTTAAATGAGATTTTCTCAATGTTTAGATTTTTTTGCCTCAGATTCCAGATGTTCAAATATTGTCCTATCATAAAAAAACACACATCAATGGAAAGATTATCTATTCAGCTTTTTCGTGATGTATAAATCTCAATTTCAGAAATTTGACCCATGTGACTGGTTTTGTGGTCGAGGGTCACACATGTGAAGCGCCTGACGGGACCTTTAAGGTTCCATGTAGAACCTTTTCTTGTGGATTGAAAATCCCAGTTAACATTGTAAATAAAATCTCCTGTTTGTTGTCCAGGTACACACTGATGAACAGTGGAGAAACACTGAGAGCGCAGACGCACATGACAGGACTGCGGTTTTCTGCGTTCACACTTGGATTCAGAGTCACTCTGGACTTGCAGGAGAAGTGAAGGATCAAGTGTTTTGGATCTGAATCAAGAGAAGCACAGACACATCTGGAGTGAAGCTGCTGTGTGAACGCATTAGACTGATTCAAACCATATTTACACTGAAAAAAAAATTCTGTCTTGTTTTCCAGCCACAAATATCTAAACATTCTTAAATCAAGATACTGGAGAATCAAAATGACTGAAGATATTTTGGGCACTATTTTAACGATCTGAAACGCAAGTAACTTTGTGGGCGGATCTCGGGCGCTGTTGCTATTATACCAGCGGGATAAATGACTCTTGCGCCCGATGCAAATCTAAAATGTGTTGGTCTGAAGTAGCTTCATTACTCATAGGTGTGGTTTGGGCGTAACGTGAAATAAACCAATCAGAGCGTCATCTCACATTCCCTTTAAGAGCAGGCGCGCTTGTTCCATGGCAGATTGCTATTATAACGGCGGATTTGCCAGGCGCGCACCAGGAGCGGTTCACAGCCGAGGAGACCGACGTTCTCGTCAGGGCCGTAAAACACAGAGAAGTGACATTGGGGATGGAGAAACACACCCAAATTAGCTTCGGTTAAACAGGCGTATGATAATTTGGGTAAATGTGTAAGCTAGATTTATGCCTATTTTTCACATCTTCATGGACACAACAATGATTTCCCTCGTGTGGTAATATTGTTCCTTGTAATTATGTATGGTTTGCAAAAATGAAAACTGCTGTGTCTGTGTAGATGAGAGAAGCAAAGTGTGTGTGTGTTGTGCACATGCTACATTATGGCCAAGCATGCGCCCTTAAAGAGGCTATATGAAACTTTTTCCCCAAAATAAACATAACAATAGCCTTTTTATTTTACCATTTATGACTCAAACATCTCCTGATGAGCATACTGACACCTTGTCCGCTCACAGTGGGTGCACCTATAAGCCTGTATCCTATTTTTTCTATTTTCTGTCGGGTCGGATTTTTCCCGCGCTGTCTGCGGATGTGACGTCAAGCGCGTTCATGTTAAACGTTTCAGATCACTCTGCCACCACCGCTAGTCAGCAAACAAACTTAGTTTCTCAAACAATATATGTATTTGATAGCCTGGTTAAAACCAGACCCTTCTCAGTTGAAACTGAGTGTAGAGTCTGGCGAAGCTATGTAGACAAATCATTTCCAAAGGGGCGTCACCAACCGACGTAGCTCAAATTCCTCTGGACGCAATTGGATAGTCATAAAACCAATCAGATCGATGAAGGAGATGACGTATGCTTCGAGTGTTGTTCTTTGCTCCGGTTTTAACGAAAACGGTAAGTTTAAATCGCTCAAAACAGACGCGATAACTGATTCGTTTATATACTGTCTATGATTCGAACGAGTGATGTTCCACGGCGGCATCCATCTTTGTAATGAAATCTCCTTCAGCGTCGCTGCGCTGTCGTCATCATGTAAATCCCTTCCCAAACGTTTCTGATTGGTGCCGCGATTTCGGCGGCACAGAAATGAGTTTGAATGGGCTCTTCTCCAGACTATCCTGGAGAGAGAATAAAAATTCGCCAGAAGTAGTCTGGGTTTTCCCAGGCTATGTATTTGACTGTTCTTACCTCTGTAAACATAATGTTGACTTCTTTGCAGCGGATGACTTGTGAAGTGTGCACGTACGAGAGCGAGCAGAAAGGAAGAGCAGTTCCGTTTTTTGGCCACAGGTGTCAGTCGCGAGTTTAAATTTCAGAAAATCGCATGTAGCCTCTTTAAAATAGCATCTGAATAATCACTGACTTTAGACTAGGTTTCTCCTGGTCTGTGGCGGAATTGTTTTCTGAAACTGCAAAATAGCACCAGGGAACGTTTGCGCCGGAACACGCCTCCTCTTTTCGCTGAACCGCCCCCAGGAGCGCAAGTTCATTCCCTAATTTACCGACGTGCGTCTGTGGAGGGAAAAGTCCGCTGTGCGCGGGTGAGAAATAGGAATGACACATGCGTCGCTGTACAAAGTCAATTGCGCTGGGTGTGAGAGAGGGCCCTAAGTCTTGCGTGATGATTTTTTTTTTTTTTTTAATGACGTGAGTTTGTGTTTAAAACAAGAACAAATATCAGACAATGGAGTCAGAAAAATAAACTTAATTCAAAGTGAAAACAAGATTATATTTTTTTACCCCATTTGTTCTTGTTTTAAACATAAATTTGCTTAATTTTGATGCATTTTTCATTAGAAAAGATGTAATATCATCAGTCATTTTGCTTCTTCTCCAGTAAATGTCTCTTGATGTAAGAATGTTGTGATATTAGTGCTGAAGAACGAGAAGAAGAGCATCTCTAACCTGACGAGGGTTGGTTTTCTTCTTCTGGCAGAGACGTCAGCTTCAGTGTCCAGCGAGATCAGAGCCTCAGGCCTCGTCATTCTGTGTCCTTCCTCCTCGTCTGCGTTTTCAGCATTCTGACTGTGAACACATGATATACATACAGAAACATAAATGCACTCGGTCAAACATCAGGTGAAGTAAATGAATACCAGCACAACAGAACTGACAAACTTCTCATGTTACCGTAAACAGTTCAGCTCGCAGAGATCCTCAAGCTTTAAACATCTTCTAGAAAGATCTCACTATAGCACTCATATCCAGTTCTTGAGTTAACTCAGCCAGAGTGTTTTACTAGAGAAAGCCCTGCTCTCGTGTGCACTGCATGTGTCACGCGTTATTTAACCCGAGCCGTCTCTTCTCGTTACACCAGGACATTCAGGCTGAGGTTTAGTGTTACTGAAACAAGAGTCTTTCAGCAAAACTCAGTCTGATGGAGTGAAGCTCAGTTCTTGCTGCCGAGTGATGAAGATGAACCACTAATGCCAGTAAATCAACTTTATTTGTGAGAGTGTCAGTGTGTGTTTGTGTGTTTAATCTTCAGCTTTACTCTGAGTGATTCTGTTTAGTTCACCATCATGTTTAGTGTTTGCCAATACAGACACAAGACAAAGTCCTTCTGCTCACATAAAGTCAACAAACTCTGTGCTCTGTTCCATAATCCATGACATTTCACAATAATAGCAAAATATGAACATTTAATTAAAAATGAATTTGGATGCATAACACACGAATCGACATCATGCATCATTCATGAGTAATATACTGATCATGCATTTCTCATTATTGTGTAAAACCCGCTGATTAAAGAGAGGAGATGATCGTACCGTGGCGACACACACTCGCTGGTCTGCAGATGTGGAGGAACAGAGCACATCGGTCGACACACATCGCTCCTGCTCCTCAAGTCCTCGTGTTTCTCCATCAGGATCAGGACTTCTGTAGCCGGACGAGCTTCTGACACACACAAACTGATGGAGTTAATCAGTAATCCACGGTCGTGCTGACTAATGCAGATGTACAGCTCAATAAAAACACACTGTGGGTAAAAGATGATCCACGTTTGGGGGAAAAAGGACTAAACAAATGTAAAAAGCTATAAAGTCACATGATATTTTAATCAATCGTTTGGAAAAGCTAAAGGTCTTAAATGTGTGTTAAATTGGGTTTAAACATATATTGAAGGGAGAGATTTCTATGTTAAACTTGGAGTGTCTGAGAAACATGAAACCCGCTGGCTCAGTCCTTTATTGTTTTAGTAATAGTAATAACTTTATAAAATTAAACGAGGATAAGACTGACATTAGTTAGCACTAAAACTAAAGGAGAAATGTTGCTCCAGAATCTGGTTAAATTGAAGTCTTGGTGTTATTTTAGACTCAGATTTAAGTTTTAACTCCCATATTAACAAAATGCCAAAATCTTCATTTTGTCTAAGAAACTAAAATTCGACCTTTTTTAATCCATACTGTAGACTTGATGCACTTTTTACTGTCGCCCACAAAAATCAGTTAATAGACTTCATCTCAACTTCAGCAGCTCATATAACATATGAGAACTTTCAGAATATTTTAAAGTCCTCCTCATCACATCACAAGCTCGTAATGGACAAAGACCTGTTACCATTTCTCTCGTTAATTATATCCCATCAAGATCCGTGAGTTCATCTAATAATGCAGGTTTATTGGAGGTTCCCGAAAGAAAATCTGTGATCGGCCTCTGCAACTTATGCACCATAACTAGGAACATATCAGATATTAGGGAATTAATCTTTAAAAGAAAGTTAAAAATGAATCTTTTTACTCTGCCATTTGATTAGTTACTCCGAATTGTGCTTATAATAAATTGTCTCCCATATGTTTTATCATTTCCTATTAGATGTGTTGTTGCTGATTATTGTACTTTTATTGTCATTCATGTGTTTTAGTATTTCATCCTGTGTGCGTTGCATTTAATGTTTTTTATCTCTTATGTGTGATGCACATGTTTTTATTGAATGTGATGTCACTGTTGATATTTGACTGTATAATTTTTTATGTAAAGCACTTTGAATGCATTTTATGCCTGAAAAGTGCTATCTAAATAAAGTTTATTATTGCTATTATTATATCTATATGTAAATATGCCAAAAGTTTAAACATATCTAATCATTCTGTATTATGTCTATTTTGCTTATGGTACATATTTAGTGTAAAGTGAAACCTCTAAAATAACACAAATGGAGGTCTGGGAATGTGTGCTGAATTTCCTTTAACTTACATGAAAATATATATTTTTTTAATCTAGAACAAGAATTTGTGTTTGCCTGTCCTATAAAACAAATTTTTATGTATTTAAGCACCCTGTAGATTAAATGGGTTTTAGTGTTAAGAGAAAATTAAATTCAGTCTGCGTGTCCAAACTCTGTTGTTCTGCATTATGTTGTAATTACCGCTTCTCTCCACTAAGTGTCGCGCTTTTGCAGGATAATGTTGCTGCGTCCCAGTTCACCTTATACTACACGGCACCCTACCATACTACAGTATGCACTTGATATCTGATATCTTGATACTTTTGAGTGTGTAGTAGCAGAAGAGTAGACAAGCTTTGGGACATACAACTTTGTCATAAAATAGCGTCTTTAAAGGTTGCTCTCAGTGGCTTAGTTACAAGCACCGTGACACAACAAACTGGCATGTCAATCATCTTGTCACACTTAAAAATCCTTCACATTTCATGTCATTTAATTTCCTACCGTATCTGAGAGAAATGCAGTAGCTCTTTTATCTTTGATTCTCCTCATATTAATGCATTATAAAAGTTCACATTGTTGTAGCAGATGAAATATAACATGGATAACATTAAAAGTTTCAGTAAATTACATTTTTCTCATTTGCAGTGTTTTTTTTTACACTTTTTACACTTCTGTTCGTACAATTTTGTTTAATCCAAAATGTACTTATGTATTAAACACATTCATGCTTTTGTGTGGTTTTTTGTTATTTTTCTTATATTTACAAAATAAACAAGAAGTTCAGAACAATCACGCTAGGATAGATTTAAAAACTTGATACGTTTATACAAGTCAGTTATTGCGTTCAACGAATGAGAACAATTAGTAAAAGACACAGTTTTAAAGCATTTAATCAATAATATTGTTGAATATTAAATGTCCCCAACTAAGCAAGCCAAAAGCCGAGGCGACAGTGGCAAGAACCAAAACTCCATCAGTGACAGAATGGAGAAAAACACCTTAGGAGAACCCAGACTCAGACTCTCAGTTCTCCTCTGGCCAACCAGCGAACAGTGTGATTATGATCCAGGTCAGAGGTCAGATTGGTCAGATTGGTCAGATTGGTCAGGGCCGTGCACAGACATTTTGAGGGGCAGTGGCTTTAACCAAAAAAGGGGGCACTATAAGGAGTTTGAATGAGGCAGTATCAGGGGGGCGAGAGGGGCACCTCAGCTGATGAGGGCAGAAGGGCAGTGGCTCTAGCCACCGGGCCACCCCCCTGTGCACGGCCCTGGATGAGGCCTTCACAGGGCTGATGAGGCTGGCACTTCAGGGATGCGTAATGGTCCTATAGATTTTAAAGTTTTTTTTTTTGTTTTTTTTTTTTTAAACAATAGCTCTGATATATATATTTGAAATGTTTTGTTACATTTTTGCCTAAATAATTTTGTACTTCATAATCGTTTCATAGTTTAAATTTAGCTGAAAAGCCTTTAATAAGAGGTAAAATAAAAAATACACCTAACGTTACCCTGAAAAATATCCACTAATTTTTACTAGTCACTGACATGTTGCTTTTCATAACCTACAGTTCTGTCGATATGTGGAAGTTCCCGAGGACTCGTTATACGCGGACTGTAACGGAGACGGAGATTGCTGTGAACATCGCTGGTGTCGAGCTCATTCTCCACAGGGACGAGCTGAACCGATCCCGAGTTTGGCTCAGCTGGTTAACCAAGCCACGGATTCCACACGAGAAGATCTTTCTGATGACTACGATGACTTAAAGCGCGAGTTTTATTTGGACAGAAACCCAGAGGCTTTTAAATGCATCCCAGAGCTGTATTACCACGGTAAGATTCAGATGAAGCGAGGAATCTGTCCCATTTACTTTAAGAGAAAGATGAACTATTGGGGAATCGACGTGGAACATCTGGATGAACGCGTGCATTTGATACGCACTTTATTGCGTGTAATACACACGCACCCCACACGACTCCTACCCATGCGTAGGCTATCATATGCACGTACCCTACACCACTACTAAACCTACCCATGCGTATTAAATGCACGTAAAAACTCATTTTGGCGTATAAATTGCACGATAAACACAATGCGTGCTATATAGACGCATTTAGGGACAATTGTTTAAAACAATCTCCTTCATTGTATTAATTCAAAATTTACAATTTTAATGAACATAAAAACATTTTTAGGCAACCAGGTAATTATTTTTTTTAAGTTAAACCAACAACTTTTTTTTATTTTTTACAGTTTACGCATTGAAAACTACAGTAAATTTATATATTTTTATATAATCCATTAATCCTGCTGTGATACACAAGGAGCTTGATTCTCAGTTCCGCGCATGAATATTCATGTACTCCACCCACTGAAACCGAAAATCTCGTAACATCTCTTGATAAAGACCACAAAGGTATCATCACAGGTTAGATTGATAGACCACACCCGAATCAGAAACTGAAGTTAACTTTAAAAAGCCACAGGTGTGACGTGTGAGGGTCAGTTGTACTTGTCTTCCCATCCGAGCACAATGTTGACGTACACAGTCTCTGTCAGCACTGGAAAACAGGAGTTCGCTGGGACATTAGATCATGTTTACCTGACGCTGATCGGCACGGAGAGATGCAGTGACCGGACTCTGATGGACAAATCCTGCTTTCAACGTTTTACAAGAGGAACGGTAAGATTGTTTTTCTTGACGCGCATTGAGTTATTAAATATAACATAGAAAATATTTTATCACTTATCATTAAATCCTTTTTTATTTCCTCATAAAAAGTGAGAAATCACAGTCTTTATGACTGTGTCTCCAAACTGCATTTCTGTAACCCTACTTTTCCCAATGCTTCCACATATTTCTTCACTTGTCCAGTTTATTCCCAGCAATATAAAGCACTCTGACAGATAATCCAATTTAACATATATGTTTGAAAATGTATGGAAGCTTGTTTCCGCCAAACAAGGTATAACAAGTTATAACAATTAAAAAGATAATTGCGACCTTTTTATCTTGCAATTCTCATTCTTTTTCTCAGAATTGCGTGATATAGTAAGAAAGAAAAGTCAGAAATACACGATATTAACTCACAATTCTGAGGCAAAAGTATTTTGTTCCACTTGAATTGGACTTCATAACTCACAATCCTGACTTTTTCCTCACAATCCGGACTTTTTTTCTTTTTTTTCCTCTCTCGCAAATCTGAGAAAAAAGTCAGAAATGCGAGATACAAAAAAGATCACAACCTTTTTTATTCAGAGGTGGAAACCAGCTTTCATAATGTTTAAAAAAAAATAAAACTACCGATATTGAATAACAAAATACCTAATGAGATTAACTAGGGCATCCTGACTGCAGTGAAAATTGTGTGTGGTATTTTGATTAGTTTTCCCCCCAATTAAACTCTTTTTGCACATAACCTGTGATGTCCAGTCGAGGCCTGTCTCACCGGTTCTACTGGAAGCGGGCCTCGTAACAGAAGGGCCCTCAGTTGTGCTTGAAACGGGCCACTGAATTGCAAAGGCTCTGGTTGTGTCTAACAGAAGCTGTCGTTAAAGGTGATGCCCATCCACATCAGTGTGAAGGAGACGCTGGGAGACATCGAGCTGGTGAAGCTTGAGAAGAAGAACTTGCTCAATGATCAGTGGTACTGTCGAGGCATCAGTGTGACGTCTCCCTCCGGAGATCGCTTCGACTTCCCCTGTTATCGCTGGATCGCGAACGGAAAGGCAGTGGTTCTTCGAGATGGCATGGGTGAGTCCTATCCCGTCCTCTCATCACTATCCAGGCCTGAATCAAGCATGTCTCAAAAACTGCAATTTCTGTGTGTGTTCCTTTAGCTCGATTGTCTCACGAGGATAAAACCAGTTTGCTAAATGATCACAGACGCATGGAACTGGAATCCAGACAACAACTTTTCAGGTTTGAGGACACAGTTACAATCCTGGACTATATTCTATCGTTTGGTGGTGTAAATGTTGTCTTTATTTCCCCCCAGATGTTTTAGTTTAAAATGCTGAACACACTTACACTGTCATATCACTTTTCTTGAAGGTGGAAGGAGTGGCAGCCTGGTTTCCCCATGAGCATAGATGCCAACTCGAGCAGTGAACTCCCTCTGGACGTTCAGTTTGAAGCTGACAAAACTGTGGACTTCAATGTAAACTTAAGTAAAGCGTAGGTTACACCGTTTGCATTCCTCCCTTCGCCTGTGTCCATAACAAATATGCTATTATTGATTTCCAATGACCCTGTTTGCAGTCCAATGACTGCTGAAAAGGACAGTTCACCCCAAAATATTAATTCTGTCATTTACTCATGTTCATCCAAACCTGAATGAATGAACAAAATATATATATATATATATTTTGAAGAATGTTGGTGCCCGGACAGTTGATGGTAACCATTGGCTTCCACTTTCTTTCTTTTTTTTTTCTACTAAATATGGAAGTCAATGGTTACCGTCAGCTGTCTGGTTACCAACATTCTTCAAAATATATATATTTTTTAGCTCAGCTGAAGAGAAATTCATACAGGTTTGGAACACAAGGGTGAATAAATGATTTTTGGGTGAACTCTCTTTAACCAGGAAATATCCCAAAATAAATTGAGAAACAAGTGAAGCTGAAACCGAACCAGAAAATCTGATTATGAACATGTATTTTTCTTGCTGTGATCTCTTTCAGGATCAAGAATCTTGGTCTTAACAAACTTAAGAGCTTGTTCCAGTCATCTTGGACAGATATTGAAGATTTTCAAGAAATATTTATGACAATCAAGAACCCTGTGTCAGGTTTGAACAGTTTCTTCCTTTGTTAAATCTTTATTTCTAATACAGAAATGAGCTGTCCAACTTATTGTGGGAAAAAATACAATAAACCGGCTGAGACACACATTGTTTGCATTCCCCTAAACTCACTGGCATTATTCCCTCTGACAGAATATGTGATGCAGAACTGGGAAAAGGACTTCATGTTTGGCTATCAGTTCTTAAACGGCTGCAATCCTGTGATGATCAGTAAGTGCACGAATCTTCCAGACGAGTTCGCAGTCACGCAGGAGATGGTGAAAGACTCCCTGGATCGAGGTCTCACACTACAGGAGGAGTTAAAGGTCAGAAGATAATGCTTGGTCCTCAGTGGTGTAGACAGGACAGTTGCAGTGGTCAATTCTGGATATGAATGAATGATAATGAGATTTTCTCCAGTGTCTCTCTAAACGCCTCTCTATTACAGGAGGGAAACGTCTACATCGCAGACTATGCGATCCTGGAGGGAGTGCGAGCCAATGCCACCGACCCGAATACCCAGCAATATTTGTCTGCTCCCTTCTGCCTTCTGTACAAGAACAGCCAGAATGAAATCATGCCAATCGCTATTCAGGTGCTTGTAGAAATCATCTAGTGAAATATTACTTCAAATTAAAGTTAGCGTTTGGAGTTTTAACCAAATATTCTGTTGGTTTACTTGATCTGAAACAGCTCAGTCGTCAGATTCCTGCTGGGGAGGCAAACACTGTGTTTCTCCCGAGCGATGATCACTACGACTGGATGCTAGCCAAGATGTGGGTGAAATCCTCCGACTTTAATGTACACCAGCTGGTCACACACCTTCTCAGGACACATCTGACATCTGAGGTTTTTGCCATAGCCATGTACAGACAGCTCGCTGCAGTCCATCCAGTGTACAAGGTAGATTTTGAAACCCATGGCTTACTGCTTTATTAAAGGCCGTCGTCTTGCAGCAAATCATTGCAGCCTTTATGTTCTCCTTACAGTTGCTGATACCTCATGTCCGTTACACCATTGCCATCAACACTGCGGCTCGAGAGAAACTCATCTGTGAAGATGGGATCTTTGATAAGGTATCTTTAACCCTGAATAAAGTTCCTTGGAACAACTGTTTTTCTTTTCATGTTTATTCCTGGTTCTTTCACATGACTTTGAGGTCTGAAGAAGCATACAGTCTTAACCCGTCTTTGACTTGATATTCAGTCCTCTAGCTGTCGGCTCTGGCTTCCGTTTGGTAGACTTCACTGCACTTCTCTAAAGAAGTGTCTACAAAAATGTAGTCTGAGACTCAAAGATTCACTAGTGTCCTTGTGTTTCAAAGGCTAATGCCACTGGAGGAACTGCAATTGTGGAAGTGATTCAAAAGGCCATGAAGACTTTAACCTATAAGTCCCTGTGCTTCCCTGAGGCCATGAAAGCTCGAGGAGTGGAAGATCTGGTCAACTACTACTACAGAGACGATGGCATGATGGTCTGGGAGGCAGTCAAAAGGTACTTGATAAAATACACAAAAATTAGGGGTGTAATGGTTCAAATTACTCACGGTTTCTGTACGGTTAAGTATGTGCTTGTATTGTAATAAATAAGGTTATGACACATTTTAGATGCCAGTGAAATTTCACAATTCTCTATTCCAGTTTTGATACCACAGCAAAAACTACAAGCGTAACCCATATAAATTTTAAACATTATTAAAGACAAACCGCCAGTAATAAAATTAGAACAAATGATCAAAATATAAATATAGATGAATCCTTATTAAAGTTACAAAAGTTGTTCAGCCAAGAGCAGTGTGGGGTTTCCCACCTTATTTTCTTGTTGTTTGATTAACATTAAAAACACAGACAGCAGCAGAAATATATTAGGCTGCTGTCACTTTAAGACATAATGCATGGATCAATATACTGATACTGTACACATGCGCTGCCTTTCTCGACTGTTTACGTTCACTTAAGACATAAATGACTATGTTTACTAGGATACTCGCCAAGATGTGCATTTTGATAATTTTGTGTGAATTTGTCCATTCAAGCGCAAGACATGAAAGAGAACTCTATTTAGTATTCATGCAAAACTTTTAGCGCGCATGTGTTCTCTTTCGTGTCTTGCACTTCAATGTTTTAATTGGCAAGGCTTAACGTGTGCAAATGATAAACTTCTTTGACAATGCAGCACTGGCTCACTTTTCTTCTTTTTTTTTTTTTTCACCAAACCATATAATAGATGCAATGTCAGATTTGAGAATAACCGCCGTGCAAATGCGTAACGAACCGTGGGCGGGAAACGGTACTCTGTTGTTGTTGTTTTTTTACCGAAAACGTTACATCCCTAGTTTAAATGCTAATGGTAAGAATTAAAAACAAAGAACAAATTAGTAAAGCATTTGACACCAAGGTGTATTTTTACATTTGCTGATTCATCATTTAACTTGATCTTCCTCCAGTTTTGTTTCTGACGTGGTGAAGATCTGCTATGGCAGTGATGAGACGGTTCAGGAAGACAAGGAGATTCAAGCATTTGTTCAGGATGTTTGCTTCTCTGGTCTGAAGAATTGTCCGAAGAATTGTGGTGAGTACAGGATCATTTAACTAAAATGTAAATGTGTGAGGGTTAATGTGTTACCCCCTCAATGACCGTGCGAGAAGTCCCGGACGGGCCCCCAATTCTCACATGCTTTCCCAGTCTATGGAGGGCGTAACAAGGGAATTCAAGGAAGGGAAAAAAAGCTCTCCTGTTCCAGCATTACAAAAAAAATCCAAATTAAAGTTTATTTGGTATATTCAAAATACAAAAAGGGAAGCTTCAGATAGACTTCAGGAGGGGACCAGGCCAAAATAACAAACATTAAAGTTCTGACTTTGAGGGAAGTACTTTCTAAACTACCACAAAATTCAAAATGGGGGAAAAAATTGTTCATACCCACCTCCCTCTCTAACCAAAGACAGGAGAACACATGGACATTAACCACAATGGCATCAGCCTTCCCACTGCTTCCAAAATAACAATCAGATTGTAAACAGTTTCAAATTTAAATCCCTCCTTAAGTGTCAGTGAACTTAACAAAACCGAGTAACTAAAGTCTTCTTCAGTGAACAGAGCTTCATCCACAAGCAGAGGAAACCCGCGGTGAATGGTAACCAGAGTCGGCAAGTCTCCATTGAGCTTTGCATTAAGGCGGGCAAAAACATTCCACATGAATAAATAAAATCAAGTAATTCACCTTTTGCCGGGAGTTTGATTGATAGGCGATCTGATCAATCATAAGGTCGAATTGCCATTTTATCAGGAAAATAAACCAGACATGAGTTAGCAGATTGACGTCTGTGGACTTGAACTTGAAAAATGGTGTATTGAACATTGTAGGTCTTTGCGAACGGTCAATTACGCCCTGGAATGTAACATGTTTACATTGTTTACATGCATGCTTTGTTCACATCACTCTTAAATGCATGCATGTGCTAAACCTGTAGCCAATGTTCACAGAGTTTCCGGATTCCCTGAACACTCGGGAGCAGTTGGTCGAGTTCCTGACCGTTGTGATTTTCACAGCTTCAGCACAACACGCTGCAGTCAACTTTGGACAGGTGCGTTTACACACACTCTTCAGGATGAATATAAACTATCTATATAGGCTGATATCTGTGTGTCTGTCCTGTGTTCCAGTATGACTGGTTCTCCTGGGTCCCAAACAACCCTTCCACTATGCGGAAGCCCCCTCCCGCTCAGAAGGGCCAGGTGGATATGAAGCACATCATGGAGAGTCTGCCGGACCGCGGACGTTCCTCTTGGCATCTAGGAGCAGTTTGGGCCCTCAGTCAATTCCAGGACAACGAGGTTCGACTGATTCTTCAGAACTAGTTTGCATAAACTCCTACAAATTCGTTGAAACGTTGTTTTAATATGTGCAAATCTTCTCCAGCTGTTTCTAGGTGAGTATCCGGATATGTACTTCACTGAACAACCGGTCATGGAAGCCGCTAAGACTTTCCGCAAGAAATTAGCTGAAGTGACCAACGTCATCAAGAGCCGAAATGAGGATTTGAAAGTGCCGTACTGGTATCTGTGTCCAGACCGAATCCCCAACAGTGTGGCCGTCTGAGAGAACATCGCTGGGGGAATCGCTTTTTTTCTTCTGTTGTTTAATCTTATGATTGTTGGGATTGCTTTTCACGAATGAGTGGTAAGAGCCATTTCAAGATTTTTAAAGTCACAGGATGAAGTTGTGAAGCAGTGTTTTGTCTTTCCTTTGCTTGTGCTTTGGTATAATAACACTTGTTGAATTTGTACTGGTCGGATGAAACATGCGCAACTAAGATTTTCAATAAACCAATTCACCATCACTTTGGCTCTTCTCTGGCTTTCTCAGTCAAACTCTCTGGCTGATAGTACACTGTTAATACAGTTGACAGAAAAGGAACAACGACAATCTGTGAACCCATGAATTATGCAGATTTACTGAGATGATACTGAGTCTCTATGAGTTTTTACCTGATCTCTGATCAGTTTTATGTCTGATTAAAATGTGTACAAATGTATTAGTATAATTAAAATGAATAATAGTAGGTCTGTTTAGCTGAGCAATTCAAGGAACCAACAATAAATGATAAAAGAACACATTACACATACCTGATATTTAATCTTATTAGATGATTAGTCAATTGCATTTGATTTTACTTTCAATAAAATCAATGTTTGCAATTGAATTTACATTGTTCTGACCAGCAGGGGTCACCAGCATGTGGCATTTGTTTTTTTAATTGTCATGTCCCCATGAGTATACCGATTTTAAATATGAATAATGAGTATATTCTCAGAGTACGCACATATTCTAGTACACCTGACACACTTGGGTAAATCCTTTTTTTTTTTTTTTGGAAGGGCAAAGTTCAATCTTATAGGAATAGTTATTCATATGACAATTTCCCCAGTGCATAACGGATCTCTCTCTAGGTTGGCCTAGTTCATCATAGCTTATCTTAGAGACAGGTTTCCCATTCCTTTTAGGACAATGCTCCAAGTTTGATGTATTTCCAGAGCAATTTTTCCTCCTCTTGCAATTTCTGAAAAGAGTCTACAATTGGGTGCATATTCTCTCTGCAATCCTCATTTTCATAGGTTTCCTCCACCACTTCCTCTCCTCCAGAATGTTGAGATTCACTGTTGAATATTTTCACTGTCTGTCACCCTCTTTAACTTCAGTCTTGTGCTGGAGATCAGGAATTAACTGTGTCCATTGTCTAGACCAGTCTGGAAAATAGTACCAATATTTTTCCCCTTCACTTCCTGAGGAATTATCAGCAGTTTCAGGAGTTTCCAATGCTCTTTCCTCTCTCAATGTTTCTTTGTGCTCTTTTGCAGCTGATTTGCACTAAATCAGAAAGAGCTTCACCAGGACTCGCCCTCAATAATATGAAAGCTAAATATGTCTTCTCCTGATTCAGGAGTTCCAAAAGCTCCCTCCAAAGCCTCAAGATACTAAAGGGAATTACACAATTATTCTTCTGTCAGGGACCCGATGTCGCATAAAGTAACACGCTGACCGAGTTACGTGGATCTCACGGACACAAATTAGCCAATTTACACTTAGTCAGAGGGTGCAGGGTTATCTATTACATTTTTAGTCGGTTGTCTACTACTCACTTGTACAAAAAGTGTGAAGGAAGTGATTGCTATGAAATTGAGACCATTTTACTAATCACATTAAGATCTTTAAAATTATACCAAACATGAATGGGAAAAAACATCTCGGTTACATATGTAACCATTGTTCCCTGAGTAGGGAATGGAGACGTTACGTCAGTGACGACGAATGGGGTTTCGCTTAGAAAGCCTGTCATCTTCGAGTATATTAAGCGAGCCAATGGCAATGAAATGCCATGGGTCTGCGGAATTTGCATAGCGTAACTCCGCCCCACCTCGTGGGTATATAACGGAAGTACGCTGGCAACATGCAGATATGTCTTCGCTGAGGAGCTGAGACTGAACTCAAGCGTTCCGGCGGTACAGCGGAAGTGGCAGGGAGACGAGGGTTACATACGTAACCGAGACATTCCCTTTCGTGGTCACTACGAGTTACGTCAGTGACGACGAATGGGGTTCCCAGTCTAATCACGCCACCTCGGCTGTCTTCCAGTGCCCTGCGTAAGTGTGAGCTCCCTGTCGTGAGACTGGCACGGATGAAGGACTCCTACTTAACACAGGAATACCAAGGTACACTGGGAAGCATATCTCAGTGGAAATATGCAATCATGCCCAACCCGAAGGGGGGGACTTGGAATACACATATGACCCCGAGGGGCTGCATATGGAGTATCACTGGGGTATCCAGCCGCAGGTGGAATATTTCAACCCCAGGGGTGGCAAGGTGGCTTGCCGAGGGAAAGACACATGCTCAGAGAGGCTTACAGTGGAAAAACACAGGTGGGGGTCGCCCAGAGGGGGAACCATGCACATGGAGGCACCTAGCCAAGCGCGAAAGCTGCCGGTGGCATAACTCTGGCGTTGACGTCGACAGTGCTGGAGGAGACTCAGGGCTTATTAGGCTCACCTGAGGAAAATATCGCACGTATCCCGTCCGTGGAGAGGAATGGTGAGCAAGCGAAGACACCTGAGCAGAATCTAGTACCGGCTGGTTGAAGCGAGTACATGAGAAGAAACTGGCTCCACTCGGAGATTATAGAATCTCGCAAATGTGTTAGGTGTCGCCCAGCCTGCAGCTCTACAAATGTCTGTTAGCGAGGCACCATGTGCTAGAGCCCAAGAGGAGGCCACACGAGTGGAGTGGGCCGTCACACCAAGGGGGCATGGTCGACCCTGCTGCTGGTATGCCAAAGCAATGGCGTCCACTATCCAGTGAGACAACCTTTGCTTGGAGAGAGCCTTTCCCTTCAGCTTCCCACCATAACAGACAAAGAGCTGGTCTGAGGTCCTGAAACACTGCGTTCTGTCTACGTAAGCACGGAGAGCGCGTACTGGACAGAGCAGTGCCAAGGCTGGGTCTGCCTCCTCCGATGGCAGCGCTTGCAGGTTCACCACCTGGTCTCGAAAGGGAGTGGAGGGAACCCTGGGCACATATCCAGGCAGGGGTCTCCGATTTTATCTCCAGCCCAAATTAAACACACCTGAGGCAGCTAATCATTAGGATCAATGAAAACTTACAGGCATTGGAGCTAAACCCCCCAGATGAAGAGGAACAAACACCTCTGAGCTATAGCCATTAACTATATCTCAGTTCATTTTCTGTGAAACTACATAGCATTCAAGTAACAAGTTTATCTTGTAGAATAAAAGAGCTTAGGTTTTTTCAATGAAAATTTCTTTAAAGGGATGGTTCAGCCCGAAATTAAAATTCTGTCATCATTTACTCACCCTCAAGTTGTTCCAAACCTGTATGAGTTTCTTTCTTCTGTTGAACACAAAAGAAGATATTTTAAAGAATGTTGGTAACCAGAAAGTTGACGGTGGCCATTGATCTCCATAGTAGAAAATAAATACCATGGAAGTCAATGGCTACCATCAACTGTCTGGATGCTAACATTCTTCACTCTATCTTCTTTTGTGTTCAGCAGAAGAAAGAAATTCATACAGGTTTGGAACAACTTGAGGGTGAATAATTGATGACAGAATTTTCATTTTGGGCTGAAATTCACCTTATGTAGACCTTGATCTCTTTAAATATCATAAAATAGCCATGTCAGTCACTTTCTTAATAAACACAAGATGTTTTTTGTTATTGTGTTTCAGTGGAAACAAGCTAAACTGAATGGAAATCAGTTACATTTCTCAAATTTAATACAGATTCAGAAATATGAATGATTACCTGATTAAGCAGTGATAAGGCACAGGATATCATCAAGTCCCAGGTCAGGTGATTATGCTGTCGACAACAACTCGGTGTATAATCAATGTCAGCATTATCAGGAGGGTGCTGCTTTTTTTTTTTAATTGTCCATCTTCATCTGCCTTCATTCCTACTAAAGGAGCAATGTGCTCTGCATGCAAGCACTGACGGATGCAAGACATGGGCTATGTTTGCAGTGTAACTTTCTTGCTCATGTTCATGTCTCCTGCACTTCAAGAAATGTGTTAAATGACATTAGAACTTTATTCAGGAAATTCGTAATAAACTTTACTAAAGCAATGTGCATTTTTTAAGAATGTAGATGCACCATTGTTTGAAATTGCGCTAGAGAAGTCATGTAAGTATGTCAGGTGCTTCAACAAACAAGACTTCTGTATAGGATGCACCTGTGTTTTCTCTCTAATGAAGAAGCATTAGACTACTGAGAAGTGCACATGCAAAACCAAAATGGGCGTTTACCAATCAGTGGCCAATTTCAAACTACAATAAATGTTTTTCAACCATTTTTCAACAGACTTGCTAAAATCATGAAGGTCCACCCCTACACCAAGCCCCCAGTGGATTAGAGCAAATCGGTAAAGCGGTTGAAAATGCCCATTGTGGTTTGAAAACGCCCCACTGATTGAGAAACACCCACTAGTGTTCTGCAGAGATACATGCCTGAATGATCTTGTGCTCATCAACTACAAATCACTGTTAGTTCAATGTCACTGTCTCCATCCATGTGTGCTGTTGGCTTTCATCAAAATTTCAATGCTGATCCAACACACTTTAAACACTGAAATGTCAATCTCAACCAAAATGATGGTTTGGATCAAAACTCAACATTGTATCAATGTTACCATGCTGTCCGGGAGGGGACGTCGATTGTAGACGAGACCCAGATAGACTAAACGGTGACTGCAGATGTTAGGGGACGTCGATTGTAGACAAGACCCATGTACGTAGTTAGGTTTAGGGAAAATCTACCACTCAGATTAGATAGTTTAGAAGAACTCGATGTTACAACAAACTACTGACTCTAGCACTTTAGACATGGTTGCTCCTTTGCACTTAAAGAAGAAAATAGTCAGACACTGTGGTAAAACGAGCACACTCAGGCCCCCCTATTTCACATTCCGTGGAAGGAAAGTGTTATTCACCACTGTCGCCTCTGGCTTGCTTACTTAATATTCCACAATATTATTGATCTGACTGTACTGACGCTGTTGTACGGAAACTGAACTGAGCTGGACGATGACATCATTTTTTCCAGAATTGCTTTTTAGATTAATTTAACTAATTTAATAATTGATGATCTTTACAATGGAACTAAATCAACATTGAACTGACTTCAGATGAACAACAGCCCAAATGCATAATTTTCCTGTTATCACTGAGAATCTTCTTTGACCAAATCTGTATTGTATAAAGCGCTATATAAATAAAGCTGACCTCTGTGGTGCACTGAACGGAAGTCTAACCCACCCGAACAAAAGGGTAGGGTGGTTTTTTGGGCCTATTCCAAAGGGCTGAAGCTCATTTTGGGGAAGAGGAGCAATGATTATCAAATATCTTGAAGAGACACAACCAAAAAAGGAGAACAAAATTCTCTGAAGTTTTTAATCTTTCACATAATATAAGTGACTGCTCGGAAACTGAGACCATTTTAAAATTGCACAAAAAATTATACCAAACTTGAAAGGGAAAAAACATTAGATTCACAAGATACCGATGTGTTATCGCCATTCTTAGTGAACTTTCACTGACTTGAGTCAGGAGTGAAGAGGAGAGAGCAGGAAGAGGGGGATGCATAGCTCTTTCTTTGAGATTTTCTCACCAGAGTTCTATTGTTTTACTGCCAGGATCTCATGTTATGCAAGCTTGAAATCCTGTCTTACAATAGACCCCACCACAGTACCAAGTGCAAGTCAAGAAATTAATTTGATATAACTTCATATAAAAGCCACAGGTGTGAGAGTCAGTTGTACTTGTCTTCCCATCTGAGGACAATGTTCACATACACCGTGTCTGTCAGCACTGGAAAACAGGAGTTTGCTGGGACAAATGATTACGTTTACCTGACGCTGATCGGCACGGAGAGATGCAGTGATCGGACTCTTCTGGACAAATCCTTCTTTGATCGTTTTGCAAGGGGAACGGTAAGATTGTTTTTTTCCCCCCTCACAAACTCAGCTAAAATGAAATAAAACATAATAAATAGTATAGGTTTGTCTCTATTTAAACATGCCGTTATTTGATTTATTGATTGATATCTTATGATTTGCAGACATATTTTATCACTCTCATTTATCTGTGGGTGTCGTCAAAAACCTTTGTTTCCTCACAAAAAATTTATGTAAAAAAATCTTTTGTTGACTTAACTCATAATTTTCTGTTATCTTTTTTTATTTATTTTTTGTTTTGTTTTTTTGAGTTAAACTAACTTATTTGGAAAAGTGTACCTGACAAATTTGGAAAAGTTTACCTGACAAGTTATAAAGTACAATGAACTCATTTAATTTTAGCAAACTAAAGTTAAGTTTTCTAAACTACATTCAATAAGTTCAGCCTACTAAAGTGCAGCAGTAGCCTATCAAATAATTAATTATTACTAGAACATTAATTTGTAAAATACATTTGATTTAAAAAAATATTATGGAAAATTAACAATCACTGATACAATTTACAATAGTCAAGTCACCTTTATTTATATAGCACTTTTTACAATACAGATTGTATCAAAGCAGATTCACAGTGATAACATGAAAATATTATTTTATATATTTTATATGATCTCTATTATTAAAGATAACTGTTGTTTAAAGTTTCTCCAAACTGCAATGCAGTAACAACACTTTTTCTTTCAATGCTTCCACAAATTTCTTCAGTTGTCCAGTTTATTCACAGCAATATAAAGCCGTCTGACAGATAATCTAATTTAGCCTACATGTTTGTTGAAAATGTGTTTTATAAAAAAAAAAATATATATATATTATAATATGTCACAAAATACCTTGAGGAATTAATTAAAACTAAAGCATCCTGACAGTGAAAATTGGGGTGGTATTTTTGATTCATCTGACATTATTTGTCTCTTCCCCAATTAAACCCTCTTTATTTTTCACACATAACCTGTGTGATTGAGTTAAGTCTGGTAGTGGCCTATGTTTCACCTACTATATGTGTTCATCGCCCCTCGTAACAGAAGGACCCTCAGTTTGCGCTCTGACTGGTTTTTGAAACGGGCCACCGAATTGCAAAGGCTCTGGTTATGTCTAACAGAAGCTGTTGTTAAAGGTGATGCTCATCGACGTCAGTGTGAAGGAGACGCTGGGTGACATCGAGCTGGTGAAACTTGAGAAGAAGAAATTCTTGTTCAATGATCAGTGGTACTGTCGAGACATCAGTGTGACGTCTCCCTCTGGAGATCGCTTTGACTTCCCATGTTATCGCTGGATAGAAAATGAAAAGGCAGTGGTTCTTCGAGAAGGCAAGGGTGAGTCCTATCCCGACTCTGCACTTCCAGTCCTGAATCAAGCACGTCACAAATACTGTAATTTCTGTGTGTGTTCCTTTAGCTCGATTGCCTCAGGATGACAAAACCAGTTTGCTAAATGATCACAGACGCACAGAACTGGAATCCAGACAACAACTGTTCAGGTTTGAGGACACCGTTACAAACAGTTACAATCCTGGAAAACAATCAATAATTTGGTGGTATAAATGTTTTTTTTTATTTCCCCCCAGATGAATCAGTTGGCTTATGTTTACAGTTTAAAGTGCTTACACTTATACTTGTCACTGTGACACCTGTCTTGGACTTTGTTTTGCCTTCTGTGTTTGTGCACCATGTGTTTTCTTGTTATCCGTTATCCGTCTTCCTAGTTTTCCTGAACATGCCTCACGCAGCCCAATCGTGACAATACTATCATTCCACTTATACTAGGGGGAAAACTTTGTGTATCACCAAATATAATTCTTGGTCCAGTAACTGAAAGATTAATGTTGCCTATTCTTGAAGGTGGAAGGAGTGGCACCCTGGTTTCCCCATGAGCATAGATGCCAACTTCAGCTCTGACCTTCCTCTGGACATTCAGTTCGAAGCTGACAAAACTGCGGACTTCTCTTTTAATTACTTTAAAGCGTAGGTTACTCAGTTTATTTTCATCCCCTTTGCGTCTATACCTAACAAATATGCATGGTATTGATTTCCTGAAACAGTTTGACTGCTTAATCAGGAGAAACAAGTGTAGCTTAAACTGAACCAGACACTAGCCGCGTTTCCATTATCCTTCAAATTGCTTAAAATGAAATTGCGAATTGATAATTACGTCCAATGGAAACACGTAATTTTCGCAAAAACTCCCATTTATCGCAAAAAAGTTTTCCCGCTCGCATGAGGGTTTTTTTCAGGCAATTCGAAAAAGAAATATTTCGCAAAACTGCAATGGAAATAGTTTTTGCGCATTTACAGGTCAGCTGACGTAGACGATGCGGTGTGATTGGACAGAATACGAGACAGAGTTCTTTATTAAATTCATATAAGACGAAAGAATTACAGGAATAATGGATTCTAAACCTCAAATAAATGCCACAATCAAGACCTGGAAGCAGAAATGAGGGAGAAACACCCAGAAACTCCTCATATGAGCCGCTCACAAGTATAATAAGGGTCGTTCCTCACCATTAATGCTTGGAAACACACATACATCTCCTTCCATTAATAATAATGGCCAGTGCAGTGGCTGGCATATAGTACATAATCCTACCAATGCCCGTTGCCATGGTTTTTGGAATGATTTTACTGATCGCGAGAGGAAAAAATTACGTTTTAGTCGCAAAACATCGTTAATGGAAACGCCGTCATTTTGCAATAGTTTTTTGTCGACATTTAGAAAACAACGCAAACGTTTTGCGCAAATCTGTAAATTCAGCTGTGTTTTTATCTCTTTCAGGATCAAGAATCTTGGTCTTAACAAACTTAAGAGCTTGTTCCAGTCGTCTTGGAAAGATATTGCAGATTTTCAAGAAATATTTTTGATAATCAAGAACCCTGTGTCAGGTTTGAAATGCCTTAGTTAAAGAATATATATTTTCTTTTTCTCTAATACAAAAACAAGTTGTCCACTGTGAGTAAATTGTACATTTAGCAAATTATTGGAATTAAAAAATAAACCGGCTGAGACACACATTGTTTGCATTCCCCGGCCTAAACTCACTGGCATTATTCCCTCTGACAGAATATGTGATGCGGAACTGGGAAGAGGACTTCATGTTTGGCTATCAGTTCTTAAACAGCTGCAATCCTGTGATGATCAGTAAGTGCACGAATCTTCCAGACGAGTTCGCAGTCACGCAGGAGATGGTGAAAGACTCCCTGGATCGAGGTCTCACACTACAGGAGGAGTTAAAGGTCAGAAGAAAAAGGCACTTACAGCACTAATTTCTAATTTCGTCTAAGTTTGGGATGCGAGTTTGAGAGGGAGGCGGCAGGTATAGAGAATGCTCAGTCGCCACAGGTTTGATGCTTGGGCCTGAGTGTGTGTAAACCGTAAAAGGAAAACGGGGAGCAGAGTCTATGGGTGATGAAGCGGATCAGAGGGGTGTGAGGGAGCCTGGTTATGGGGGGGCTTTGTAGGTGAGAGAAGAAGGAATGGATAATGGATCTGTTGTGGGACTAGAAGCCAGTGAAGCTTCTGGAGGAAAGGTGGGTAGTAACTAAGTACATTTACTTGAGTACTGTACTTAAGTACACTTTTTGAGTATCTGTACTTTACTTGAGTATTATTTTTTCTGGAAACATTTTACTTTAACTTGACTACATTTGAAAGACAAATATTGTACTTTTTACTCCACTACACTTTCTACTCAAGGACCTTGAGTAGAAAGTGTAATGTCAGTCAGGGGATGATTTTGGGTGCATTTTGGTTGGAAATTAAAGTCAGTATGACGTTAGAACCCGACTGATGTTGGTTTCTGATGTCAACATGATTTTCATTTTCAACCACACTACACAACGTCTATCCAACGTTGGAGATTAACGTCAATCTGATGCTGGATTCTGACCTCAATCTGATTTTCAACGTTGGGTTGGCTCTTCTAAATGCAAATTTTGTCATAGTTTTGGAGCACACTAGCTTATAGATAACAGTAAGGCTTACATATTCATACTAAAAGCCAAAAACTTTAAATAGGGAACTATTTGAGGGAACAGCCATTTGGGTACCCGACACCATTGTGGACGTTATTGAGTGACTTATTCAATCTCACATTCAGTCCCACTACTGGAACTGTGTTCTAGAAATAAATGTGATATTGATATGAGGGTAGACAGGCATAGATTCAGAGGCATAAGGTACTGTAAGTATTACATAGAACAATGGAACAATATTAAAACAATGCATTGACATTTATTTTTTACTTTTGATACTTAAGTACTTTTAAAAACAAGTACTTCTGTACTTTTACTTCAGTAAAAATCGGTCTTTACAACTTTTACTTGTAACGGAGTAATATTTGACCAGTAGTATCTGTACTTTCACTCAAGTAAGGAAGTTGTGTACTTTGTCCACCTCTGGGAAAGAGAGGGTGTGGTCGCAGGAATGGGAGTGAGTGAGCAGGTGTGCACTGGAGTTCTGGATGTACTGGCGTCTATTTTGGATTTTGGATGATGTGAAATTTAAGGTGACATGTGAAGGCCAAGTATGGTAACCCATACTCTGTAGTGTACACACACGCACTGCAAACCGTACACACTGCAAACTGTGCCATAAAGAATGCTGTTGCAGTGGTCAATTCTGGATGTAAATGAATAATAATGATGAAATGTAATTTCTCCAGTGTCACTCTGGCTCCAACACTAAACGCCTCTCTATTACAGGAGGGAAACATCTACATCGCAGACTATGCGATACTGGAGGGAGTGCAAGCCAATGCCACCGACCCGAATACCCAGCAGTATTTGTCTGCTCCCTTCTGCCTTCTGTACAAGAACAGCCAGAATGAAATCATGCCGATCGCTATTCAGGTGCCTGTAGAAATCATTTAGTGAAATATTACTTCAAAAATAAAGTTAGCGTTTGGAGTTTTTACCAAATATTCTGTTGGTTCACTTGATCTGAAACAGCTCAGTCGTCAGATTCCTGCTGGGAAGGCGAACACTGTGTTTCTCCCGAGCGATGATCACTACGACTGGATGCTAGCCAAGATGTGGGTGAAATCCTCCGACTTTAATGTACACCAGGTGGTCACACACCTTCTCAGGACACATCTGACATCTGAGGTTTTTGCCATAGCCATGTACAGACAGCTCGCTGCAGTCCATCCAGTGTACAAGGTAGCCATCCTTTAATGCTTTCACTGCTATGAGATTTAATGTAGTTGTTCAGATTCAGAGAATGCCAAAGAAAAGAAGGCGGTTTGGTGGATATTGAGTGTAGATGATGGGCTACAGGTTCTGAGAAGGGGAACAAGACACTGCATCATGAAGTCGATGCTATCAGCGTGACCGGTGTCTGAAGCACATGTGACAAACGCTGCAAATCTTTTGGCCAACGACAGTCCATGATATCACAAGTGGAGCGCCTGTAAAAGGGCATCTGTAATAGATGTCATCAACACTTTTGTCTGAAGAAAATGTGCATACGCAACCTAGACGTTCCCATTTTTTGCACCTTGACAAAGCGCTTTTTAGGGATTATCTGGCCAACGGGAGAGTTCTGCAACCCTTGATATTACCACTACTTCCAGAGGGAGAATGCAATCCTCAACCTGATTAGTTGGGATGCAAACACGAGAGAGGCATAATGTAATTCCCAAAGACTCTCGCCATCAAAACTCAACCCCTAGAGAGACCGTAGAGTAAGAGCTTCAGCTACTAAAGAGGTTGTTTAGGGGAGACCGCTCACACCCTGCTTGAGCAAATATACTTTTCCAGGGTTCAGAAAGAGTCCATTTACTCAACTAAATCCCAGAGTGCTTGGGCTCTACTTAAAGACCCCAATGTACCAGCAGCTTAACCCTACCTAAATAAAAATACTCTAACTAAGACCTGCTATCGGCTAAATTTTTCTTTTTTTTCAGCATTAGACCATAGAATGCGACAGATAACAAAGAGGGACACCCCGTCATTATCAACTAGAACATTATCAATTTCTATAATTCAATGTTAGGCTGCATAGATCAGGTCAGCCGGAACCAGGAACAACTCCCATAAACTCTGATGTACTCGTTACATCATAAGAAGAATAGCGTCCACGCTAATATTAGTCTCTCTGCTGCCTTCAAGCGATAAACAAACAAAATGGCTCCTGAAGACAAAAAAACTGATGACGTGTATTACAGACGCCCTTTTAAACTGACGGGTGCTCATAGTCCAATGGACTGTCATGGACTGTCATAGGCCAATGAAATTGGTGTGTTTGTCATACGTGCTTCAGACACCCGTAACACCTATGCCGTTAACTCCATGACACGTCGAAGTTCTATTTTGAAAGGGTACTGACAAAGTATCTCAAGACTATGACATGAAACTCATATTTTCCTGTTTCAGAATTACTTCTAAATTCTTATTGGACGAAGTGTGTTCGAAGTGTGCTGTTGTACAGTACACCTGTACACTGTAAAGTTACTGCTTTATTGCAGCCTTTATGTTCTCCTCACAGTTGCTGATACCGCATGTCCGTTACACCATTGCCATCAACACTGCGGCTCGAGAGAAACTCATCTGTGAATCTGGGCTTTTTGACAAGGTATCTTTAACCCTGAATAAACAGTTCCCTTTAAGGAACCACAGTTTTTCTTTTCATGTTTATTCCTGGTTCTTTCACATGACTTTGAGGTCTGAAGAGGCATACAGTCTTAACCCGTCTTTGACTTGATATTCAGTCCTCTAGCTGTCGGCTCTGGCTTCCGTTTGGTAGACTTCACTGCACTTCTCTAAAGAAGTGTCTACAAAAATGTAGTCTGAGACTCAAAGATTCACTAGTGTCCTTGTGTTTCAAAGGCTAATGCCACTGGAGGAACTGCAATTGTGGAAGTGATTCAAAAGGCCATGAAGACTTTAACCTATAAGTCCCTGTGCTTCCCTGAGGCCATGAAAGCTCAAGGAGTGGAAGATCTGGTCAACTACTACTACAGAGACGATGGCATGATGGTCTGGGAGGCAGTCAAAAGGTACTTGATAAAATACAAAAAAAATTGGGGTGTAATGGTTCAAATTACTCACGGTTTCTGTACGGTTTGGTATGTGCTTGTATTGTAATAAATAAGGTTTATTTACACCTAATAGAATCGCCAATAACTAGGGCACAATCAACAGGATTCTCAGTGGGTGTTTCACTGAGTGGGGAGAACCTGTTTAATGTTGTTATCGGAACGGAAGAGCAGTGTTTTGTCCCGCGACTACAGCATCTCATGGTCACCCAATTGCCCTGCTGCACGGGCTCTACTTCAGCCGGAACCGAACAATGTACAGAGTTCACTAAGCTAGTCGCATCCAAAGCAGTATCTAAAGCCCTTGCATTCTTACTATCCTCGATTAAAGTTTGGATGCGTGTCTCTAGTTCTGAAATCTTCCCCATCATCTTTACTATCTCCCTGCATTTATCACATGTAAATCCTGTGCTGACAGAGAAGGATATGCTAAACATGTTGCATGAGGTGCAAGTAACAATAAGAGGAGAAGATGACATGACTTACCGTGGCATTTTGACAATTTTGTGTGAATTTGTCCGTTCAAGCGCAAGAAGACATGAGAGCTGACGCATCGTCAGATTTGAGATTAACCGCGGTGCAAATGCGTAACGGTTCTGTTCGTTTTTTTTTTTTTTTACTGAAAACCATTACATCCCTAGTTCAAATGCTAATGGTAAGAATGAAAAACAAAGAACAAATTAGTAAAGCATTTGACACCAAGGTGTATTTTTACATTTGCTGATTCATCATTTAACTTGATCTTCCTCCAGTTTTGTTTCTGATGTGGTGAAGATCTGCTATGGTAGTGATGAGACGGTTCAAGAAGACAAGGAGATTCAAGCATTTGTTCAGGATGTTTGCTTCTGTGGTATGAAGAATTGTCCAAAGAATTGTGGTGAGTACAGGATCATTTAACTAAAATGTAAATGTGTGAATGTGGTTTTACCTCCCCAACCCTGCGAGAAGTCACATGGTTCAAATCCCGGACGAGCCCTCAGTTCTCACATGCCTTCCCAGTCTAGGGAGGGCGTAACAAGGGAAATTATGAACAAAAACATCAAAAAAATGAATATAAAAAGAACAACAAAATCCATTCCTTAATTCCTCTCTAACCCAAAAAAACCAGACTAATTATGTTTCGAACCATTGATTAGTCGCATGATTTCAGTAAACGAGGCTTTGTTACATCATAACAGTTTCAAAATGTTTCAGAATTTCACTGGTTTGCCACCAGAGGGAGATGATTTATGTGAAACGCTGAACCAGCGTCTATAAATAAATGTTTTACTTGATATCAGATCCGTTTTATACATTTGTAGACATTTAATGACACAAAGGAAGAGTTGTGGTTAAAATGTCTTACTGGTCTGATTAGCCAAGCTCTCCATTAAAAAAAAAAAAACATGCCCTACAATTTTATAAAATAACATATTATAGACGCACTTCATATTTAGTGGTATTAGATGTTTTGCAAATTGCATTCAATAGATTACTCCTTCAATAAAACATTTGCAGTTGGTTTGTAAAAGGTGAGTTTGCTGCATTTACACTGCTTTGACCAGCAGGGGTCACTAGCTTTTTTCAAACAGTGAATCATTTTGTGAAGCAATTGGTTTAACTGAATTTCTCACAGGAGAAACATGGACATTAACCAAAATGGCATCCATACTGCTTCCAAAATAACAAATAAATTGTAAACAGTTTCAACTTAAATCCCTCCTTAAAGGAACACAGTGTAGGAATTTCTCCCATCTAGCGGTGAAATTGTATTTTGCATTCAAACGAATAGTGCTCTCTAGCTTTTTCAAATGCGCGTTGCAACTACAGTAGCCGTTATGTACCAAGAAGCTATGGTTATGCTACCTATATAATGTTGTAGTTATGCTACCTATATAATGAATTACACAACCAAGCAATGAAAAAAATCTTGTAATTTAGACCGTAACATTGACTTACCCGTCGAGAAGACAGCAGTCCCTTTCAAAGTCTCTCTCCTTCATTAGCTCTTCCACCTGGGAAAAGCTATCCCGATATTTACCCTAGTTTTTTTGGAGACAAAAAGGCTTCTTTAAACTTTGATTGGCTGCTTGTGGATGAAGCTGGAGAGGAAACAGTGGATGGTAACTAGACTCGGCTGGTCTCCACTGAGCTTTGTATTGAGGAGAAGGCGGCGAGCAAAACACCAAAATGTTTCACATAAACAAATACATAAAATTAAAGTAATTCACCCTTTGATTTTGATTGATAGGCGATCTGATCAGTCATAATGTCGAATTGCCATTTAGTCAGGAAAATAAACCAGACATGAGAGTTAGCAGATTGATGTCGGTGGACTTGAACTTGAAAAATGGTGTGTATTGACCATTGTAGGTCTTTGCGAAGGATCAATTACGCCCTGGGATGTAACAAGTGTTTGTATGCTTGCATATACATTATGTTTACATCACTCTTAAATGCATGTGGTAAACCTGTAGCCAATGTTCACAGAGTTTCCGGATTCCCTGAACACTCGGGAGCAGTTGGTCGAGTTCCTGACCGTTGTGATTTTCACAGCTTCAGCACAACACGCTGCAGTCAACTTTGGACAGGTGCGTTTACACACACTCTTCAGGATGAATATAAACTATCTGTATAGGCTGATATCTGTGTGTCTGTCCTGTGTTCCAGTATGACTGGTTCTCCTGGGTCCCCAACAGCCCTTCCACCATGCGGAAGCCCCCTCCCGCTCAGAAGGGCCAGGTGGATATGAAGCACATCATGGAGAGTCTGCCGGACCGCGGACGTTCCTCTTGGCATCTAGGAGCGGTTTGGGCCCTCAGTCAGTTCCAGGACAACGAGGTTTGACTGATTCTTGAGAACTAGTTTGCAAATAATTCGTTGAAATGTTGTTTTGATTGTGTGCAAATCTTCTCCAGCTGTTTCTAGGCGAGTATCCAGATATGTACTTCACTGAACAACCAGTCATGGAAGCCGCTAAGACTTTCCGCAAGAAACTAGCTGAAGTGACCAACATCATCAAGAGCCGAAATGAAGATTTGAAAGTGCCGTACTGGTATCTGTGTCCAGACCGAATCCCCAACAGTGTGGCCGTCTGAGAGGACATCGCTGGGGAAACTAGCAAACACTGTTTGCAGCGATTTTAGACATTATATAAAGAGAAAAGGCAACGTAACTGGTCTATTTCACAACCAACTAAATAACTGCTACAGTAACTGCAAGGACTTTAGTGAAAATGCTAGTCTGGATGAAAATAATGCAGTTACATACTAAGAAATGAATGTCTCTGTTATATATCTGCTTTCTTGTGTAATCAGATATCTCTTATACACTCTGCCGAATTAAATCAGTCACACGCTTGATAACTTTCCAAATGGCGTCTTTACTTTTCTGCTTCTTAACGTGAACTCCTTTCTACATCCGGTCCCCGCATACATACTAGTACACTCACATCTTAAAGATACAGACCATCATTCTAATACATGACATCCCCTCCAAAGTCAGATAGAGACCTTTAACACTTGACTGTTGTTTCAGTATTGCCAAACAAACAACATATTCATCTAACTGATGATTTTCACATTCTTCAACTTGTTTTAAACTCACTTATAATATCAACCATGAACATGTCAACAACGTTGTCTGCATTTAACCTGCATTCAAAAATTCAGCCAACAACAAAGTCAGCAAATTTTTTAGGTAATTTTTTTTGGTCTTTGGGGCTTGACATATGTAATGTCTTGGTGACACTCAACCATGGGCACAAGTCTCTCTGATTCCTCTGACAATGTCTGTTGATCTGAATCTGTGGAACAGTCAGCATTCCCTTTCTCGCTCTCTACATATTTCTTCACGAATGTTGTGTTGCGACTGTACTGGGCTCCGGTGGGTGACTCGACAGTTATTTTGTTCCCAGCTTTGCTGACCACTGTGTGAGGTGTTGCGTTAAAAGGTGTGGTAAACTTGTCCGTCTTGTCCTGCCTGATCAGAACCCGATCTCCAACAGCTACATTTGAGAAATCTGCTTTGCGATGTTCATCTGCATACAGTTTATATTTTCCTTTTTTCTCAGCGTCATGGTCGTGAACTTCGAGATCTTTTTCTACTGATGTGAGTTCAGGTAACTTGCCTCTCATTTTTCTTTTAAACAGAAGTTCAGCGGGGCTTTTGCCTGTGGTGTTATGTACAATTCCTCTGTACACTGTAACATACTTCCTGAGTTCCTTTTGCCGACTGTGCAATGCGGATTCGTTTCATGATGGAGGCATTCTGGCGCTCGACTTCACCATTCCCATTTAGGCGTTGTTTTCAGGTGTCTGATCCCGTTTTCTTCACAGAAACTCTTGAATTCATCTGATTTGAATTGAGGTCCATTATCTGATTTTAGTGTGGCAGGAAGTCCATGTCAGCTGAATATGTCCTCAAGGCTGTCAATCACTTTTGTTGCTGTGGTTGAGGTCAGTATGTCATACTCATAATACCTACTGTAGTAATCCACCACAACTAGGATTGAGTGTTTTGATGGCGGAGGACCCAATAAATCTACTGCTAGATCTTGCCATGGTCCATCTGGCAATGGTAAGGGTCGCAATGGTTCTGGCGCATCAGGACGAGAGACAATTTGACAGCCATGGCATGATTTGCAGTATCTCTCGGCAGCTCTGTCCATGCCAGGCCACCATACTTTGGTCCTCAGGTACTGTTTGGTCCCAACAATACCTATGTGTCCCTCGTGGGCAAGTGCTATTGCTCGTGGTTGTAGTGTTTTTGGAAGAACAATGCGTGTTCCACGTAGTATTAAAAAACCTACCACACATAGCTCCCTAGCAACAGCTGCATATGTCATACACTTTTCAAAGTGTCCACTTTCAATAGCTTTTCTCACCTCTATTAGTTCGGGATCTTTTTCTGACGCCTCTTCCACTTCCCTTGTGGTTAGGGCTCTCGGGGGTGGCATTAATGGCTACAAATCTCACATACTCATCCGAATCATGTAAGTGCTTCTCTCTCATTGCTGTGCTTCCTAGAAGTCTTGACAAGGGATCTGCAATGTTCTCTTTTCCAGAAACATAGACAACCTTAAAGTCGTAAGGTTGAAGACGCAAAACCCACCGCTCAATGCGGGCACAGGGCTTAGAGCGTGGACTGTAGATTGTCTCTAATGGCTTATGGTCTGTGACCAGATCAAATTGTCTTCCATAGACATATGGGTGAAGCTTCTCACAGGCCCATACAAGGGCAAGGGCCTCCTTCTCGGTCTGGGAGTACCGTCTCTCACAGTCTGATAGACTTCTACTGATGTAGCACACTGGCACCATTTGTCCTTTTTGACACTGTGTCAATACAGCCCCCAACCCTACAGGGCTTGCATCAGCTATAACTTGGGTTGGTTAGAAGACAGCTGCAGTGCAACAATCCTCAATGAAACAGCCCCTCCTAACTTTACTTTTATGAGTGTCTGCAGAGCTGTTAAGTGAGGTGGGGGTCTAGCTGCTCTTTTTAAAGATATCTATCAATGTAAGCAAATATCATTTGGGAATTACCCGTCTTTCGAATATCTGGGTACTGTGTTAAAAGGTGCTCCTCGCATTTTACTTATCATTATTTACAGGCCTCCAAAATATTCTCCAGCCTTTGCTGAGGACTTTACAGAACTGTTATCAACAATTACCTCAGAGTTTGACTGTTTTGCCATTGCTGGAGATTTTAACATTCACATAGATAATGCAGAAAACAATATGGCAAAAGAAATCAAAACTGTTTTAAAAACTTTTGATCTGACTCAGCATGTACATGGACCCACACACAATCATGGACACACTCTAGATTTACTTATCAGTAAGGGTCTAAACATTTCATCGATTGTTATTAAGGATGTAGCACTGTCTGATCATTTCTGTATTTTCTTTGATATATTGATCTCTCCTGCCACTGAAGCTAGATCTGTGTCTGTCAAGAAGAGATGCTTAAATGAGAACACTAGTGTACTATTTATGAAGGCTATATCCTTAACACCAAGCATATCTGCTGACTCTGTTGATTTTCTCCTTGATTCTTTTAACTCAAAAGTTAAAAATATAATTGATGATATTGATCCTGTTAAAGTCAGGAAGAAGAGTGGCAGACAAAAAGCACCTTGGAGAAACTCAACAGCAGTGCAACATATGAAAAGACAATGCAGAAAAGCAGAGCGCATGTGGCGGAAGACAAAACTTGTAGTCCATTATAACATCTACAAAGACAGCCTGCATGCTTTCAATATGGAACTAGGCAAAGCTAGACAGACTTTCTTCTCAAATATTATAAACAGCAATTTAAACAACACACGCACTCTTTTTGCTACTGTAGAGAGACAAACCCCCCAAGCCAGATTCCCAGTGAAATGCTCTCAAACAGCAAGTGCAGTGAGTTTGCTTCTTTCTTCTCTGAGAAAATCAATAATATCAGAAAGGTGATCAGCACATCCTTGAGTTGCACTGGGGTCAGACAGATCAGACCACCTGAGAAAGTAGTTACTATGTCTGACTTCAAAGAAATTGATGGCAAAATTTTGGAAGAAACCGTACAACACCTTAAAACATCAACATGCGCTCTTGACACACTTCCCACATCTTTTTTCAAAAGTGTGCTAAACAGTTTAGAAGCAGATCTTCTAGAAGTGGTAAATGCCTCACTTCTCTCTGGGAGTTTTCCAAACTCCCTGAAAACTGCAGTTGTCAAGCCCCTCCTGAAAAAGAGCAATCTGGATAAGACCATATTAAGCAACTATAGACCGATCTCAAATCTTCCTTTCATAGGCAAGCTCATTGAAAAAGTTATCTTCAATCAGCTGAACAAATTCTTAAGCTCGAATGGATACTTTGACAATTTTCAATCTGGTTTCCGACCGCACCACAGCACAGAGACAGCGCTCATAAAGATAATAAACGATATTCGCTTAAATACTGATTCAGGAAAATTATCAGTGCTGGTACTACTCGACCTCAGTGCTGCATTTGACACTGTCGATCATAACATACTTCTTGACAGGCTGGAAAACTGGGTGGGGCTTTCTGGGATAGTCCTAAAATGGTTCAGGTCATACTTAGATGGGAGAGGTTATTATGTGAGTATAGGAGACCATAAGTCTGAGTGGACATCCATGACATGCGGAGTCCCTCAAGGCTCAATTCTTGCGCCACTCCTGTTCAACCTGTATATGCTCCCAATGAGCCAAATAATGAGAAATAACCAAATTGCTTACCACAGCTATGCCGACGACACACAGCTGTACTTAGCCCTATCGCCTAATGATTACAGCCCCATTGACTCCCTGTGCCAATGCATTGACGAAGTCAACAGTTGGATGTGTCAAAACTTTCTTCTATTAAACAAAGACAAAACTGAAGTTATTGCGTTTGGAAACAAAGATGAAGTTCTCAAGGTGAACGCATACCTTCACTCTAGGGGTCAAACAACTAAACATCAAGTCAGGAATCTTGGTGTGACACTAGAGTCAGACCTTAGTTTCAGTAGTCATGTCAAAGCAATAACTAAATCAGCATACTATCATCTGAAAAATATTGCAAGAATTAGATGCTTTGTTTCCAGACAAGACTTAGAGAAACTTGTGCATGCTTTCATCACCAGCAGGGTGGATTATTGTAATGGACTCCTCACTGGCCTTCCCAAAAAGACCATAAGACAGTTGCAGCTCATACAGAACGCTGCCGCCAGGATTCTGAGCAGAACCAGAAAATATGAACATATCACACCAGTCCTCAGGTCTTTACACTGGCTCCCAGTTAGATTTAGGATTGATTTTAAAGTATTATTACTGGTATATAAATCATTCAATGGCCTAGGACCTCAATACATGGCAGATATGCTCACTGAATATAAACCCAACAGATCACTCAGATCATTAGGATCATATCAGCTAGAAATACCAAGGGTTCACTCTATGAATGAGGCATTTATATAGCGCTTTCATATGTACTACTGTACACCCAAAGCGCTTTACAATCATATCAGGGGATCTCTCCTCAACCACCACCAGTGTGCAGCATCCACTTGGATGATGCGACGGCAGCCACAGTACAACGGCGCCAGTGCGCTCACCACACACCAGATATAGGTGGAGAGAGGAGAGAGAGTGATGGAGCTAATTCAATGGAAGGGGATTATTAGGAGGCCATGATTGGTAAGGGCCAATGGGTGGAATGTGGCCAGGACACCGGGGTTACACCCCTACTCTTTACGAGAAGTGCCATGGGATTTTTAATGACCACAGAGAGTCAGGACCTCGGTTTTACGTCTCATCCGAAAGACGGTGCTCTTTGACAGTATAGTGTCCCCATCACTACACTGGGGCGTTAGGACCCACACAGACCACAGGGTGAGCACCCCCTACTGGCCTCACTAACACCTCTTCCAGCAGCAACCTGTTTTTTCCCAGGAGGTCTCCCATCCAGGTACTAACCAGGCTCAGCCCTGCTTAGCTTCAGTGGGCAACCGGTCTTGGGCTTCAAGGTGACATGGCTGCTGGCATGGTGAGTCCTCTAAACATGGTGAGTCTGCTTTTAGCTATTATGCCAGCCGCAGCTGGAACCAGCTTCCAGAAGAGATCAGATGTGCTCCTACAGTGGTCACATTCAAATCCAGACTCAAAACACTTCTGTTTAGCTGTGCATTTACTGAATGAGGACTGTGCCGCTGTTTGTCCGACTGTTTGTACTGTACTGTATTTTACTCTATTTTTCTAAACTGTTTTAATTATTCTTATTTCTTTTAATTATTTTAATTTCTCCTATGTCAGCAGGGCATTTAGCCCGTAACTGTAAATGCCCACTCAGAAGGTGATAATGTGAAAGTGACGTGTATTAATGTGGGTTTGAAAGTAGAACACTATTTAAATGACGATATTAAAGTTTTCGTCTGAGAAAGAATGTGAACGCAGTGCTAAAGTGCTAAAGAAAGTGAAAAGAACGTGTGAGTAAATGAGGGAGAAAAGAAAGTTAAAGGAAAGTTGATAGATGGAAGTCGTAAGAAGATTGAAGGTTAAAAGAAGGTTGAAAGATTTAAGTCTTAAGGGAATCCTTTGAAGGAAAGATCTATAATAATATTCTTTTTTTATTTTTTAAAAGTACTGTATTTTATTTTATTTTTCTAAACTGTTTTAATTATTCTTATTTCTTTTCATTATTTTAATTTCTTCTATGTAAAGCACTTTGAATTGCCATTGTGTATGAAATGTGCTATATAAATAAACTTGCCTTGCCTTGCCTTGCCTTGCCTTGCCTTGCCTTGCCTTGCCTTGCCTTTACATTTGTGGCATGTCTGGCCCCTCGCAGGACATTTTAAATCTCGTCCCAAATTATCTGTATTTCCACATCTGTAGCATTGTTTGTTCAACTTACTGCATTCAGCTTGCTGTTTTCCCTTGAATTGTCCTTTCATCTTTCCCCGTTTTTTCCAGACGCGATTCACAGACTCAATGTCAGGTTTTGATATGTCACTCACCGATGATGCAGCCATCTGTTCCTCTATCCGTTCACAGAGGGCAGCAACCTCCAACGCACGATCGAGCGTGAGATTAGGTCCCTCCTCCAGAAGTTTACGACACACGTACATTGATAAGCATTTGCCTACGATGGCATCCCGGATTTGATTAGTCATGTCATCCGCAAATGCACAGTCTTTTGCTGCCTGTCTGAGACGTGTTGTGAACTGTTGAATCGTTTCACTTGGGTTTTGGGAAAGTTTATAAAAAGACTGCCTTGCATACACAGTATTCACTCATGGCACAAAGTATGCATTCAAGGCTGCAACGGCCGCGTCGTAATCGGCAGCACCTCCCGTATCCGCCAGAGTGGAGAATATATCTTGAACATCAGGTCCAGCGTGATGCAAAAGAAGTGCTCTGCGCCGCTGACGAACTGCAGCAGTGACATCTTCTTCAATTATAAGTCCTTTACCGTCCGCATAAAGTTCAAACGATGTCAGCCACCTTGTCCATCTTGAACCAAGAGTCGCAGGATCTTTGTAGCACTCAAACGTGGGAATACCAGACTTTTCCATCGCGTGCAATCAGTGCTCACACCCACTAGGCTGCATCCTCGTCGCCAATGTTATATATCTGCTTTCTTGTGTAATCAGATATCTCTTATACACTCTGCCAAATTAAATCAGTCACACGCTTGATAACTTTCCAAATGGCGTCTTTACTTTTCTGCTTCTTAAAGTCCAACTGAAATCAAAATTGACCCTATTTACTTTGTTAGCGCATATTACTAGTCTTGTGGTGAACAATTAATCCGTGCAAGTTAAAACACAGAAAAAAATTGTTTGCCGTCGTAATCTTTAATCAAAGTCTGAAAAGTTACTTCCGGTCTGGAATGGCGTCCCTTCGTAGGTTTGAGGACTTGGGTTGGGAAACCCTTAACCACTCCCCTCAAACCGTTAGTCTGCTATGAGTGAGAGATGGAGAGGAGGAGCGCTAGAGTAAAACCCTGCCCTCTGTTTAATATTCCGTTTCACTGGGAAATACCAGGGGGGCAGGGTTTCATATTATTTTGAAGTTTCCCCGGGCGCCGCCATTGGCTAGCGGACCATCACCTGCTGTTAGCATCCCATTGACTCCCATTCATTTTGGCGTCACTTTGACAGCGAATAACTTTACATCTGAGGCGTTTAAAGACTCCATTTGTCCATTATTTATTTCTAAAGAAACACGAAAATGTATAAAAGGCTCCATTACCTTGTATCTTACGTTATGGCCCCGTAGAAGCAGTTTTTGTAAAACTAGGCTAACGATTGCGTCATAACCACGCGACTCGCTGTCGCACAGTAGAGAGATTACCGTATGGACAGGAGGAGAAGCTCGAGGGCAATCGGGGGGACGTGGAGGCAAAATGACAAAGTAATTAATCAGAATACTTAGCAGAAGTTGCTCCTGCTCCTAACTCATGGACACCTCCTACTCACACTCTCCGTCTCTGCAAGTTTCGGAAGGGAATGATTCAGATTTCTCTTGGCACAGCTACTAGAAGACAGACGGTTTGCTCACGTCACATCTACGTCGTCACGCTCAGTTTGAGTCTGCGCAGTACGCTCGACCATCAGGAAGTAAGAGCTTCTAATTGACTTCACTTGTCTCCGTTGAATCCAATGGGGTCGCTGTGTCCAGTTTATATACTGTCTATGGGAAATACGTCACAGCACTGGAGAAAAGTCGTTTGCAACTTCCGGTTCACGCGGACTTTAACGTGAACTCCTTTCTACATCCGGTCCCCGCATACATACTAGTAAGTACACTCACATCATTCTAATACATGACAGTCTCCACAAAATAAAAACAGTTAAATGTGCAGTCGATTAAAATGTATGTGTATGTTTTTATTCTATTTAATTTTATAATCGCAAGTCATTCATGTAGTTGTCGTTTGATTTATCATGTATTCATTTTATTACATAATTTGTCATTTTATGTTTATATATTGCTTTTTCCCCCCTTTTTTTTCTGCTGTTGATTTAATCCGATTGTTGGTTTGTTTTCACGATTTCAAAACAAGGTTTTTAAAGTATAATATTTTAAAGTTCATGTGATTTGGTGTATAACACTTGTTGAATTTGTACTGGTCAGACGAAACATGCGCAACTTAGATGATTCAATAAAGCAACTCTACTCATTGTTAACATCACTTCGGCTCCTGCTTCTGCTCTTCCTGGCTCTCTCAGTCGAACTCACTGGATGATAGATTATTAGCTATTATAGTTATCAGAAAACACTCGCTGTTCACAGGATTGACTGGTTATGGATACCCGACAAAACATCTTCTGGCAGGAATCTGTATTTTGTCTATTTTGCAAACGTTAGAACTGCTAATAGGAAAGTGAGAAAGAATGAGTGCAGATCTGTGTGCTCGTGCTCGACCTCGCTTTCCTTCAACATCCACGGCGACTTCTACATGAAAATATATTTATTTATTTTTATATAAAAACAAGAGTTGTAGGCTATAGGTATAATTTATGTTTGTCTACAAAATTAATTTAAAGTATTTAGACAGAAACCTGTTGATTTACTGGTTTTGAGGCAAATGAGAATTAAATCCAGTCTGTGACGGTCCAAACTTTACAATATGCTGTAATGACCGTCTCTCTCCACTAGATGTCGCGCTTGCGCAGGAGAATATCACAGGCGCTTCACTGCGTCATAACCAAGCGACAGGCAAACAGACGCGTTACAAAACATCAAAATCACTCTGAACTTCAACCCAACCTATGAAATAAATTAACAGATTGTCTGGTGAGTAATTATATTTTCTGGCAATTTTAATAAATAATAAAATGCATTAACACTATATTGTTGTTATGTGGAGGAATGTCAGATAATAAAATATAACATTAATATACAAATGTTATGGACGAAGAGATCTTCAAAATAATTTTTTCAAAACTGAATATGACTTTCTGGACTGACATAATCAATCTGAAATACAGAAATATGTGGATATAAATACTATTTAAATATATTTCCATTAGGCTATCCAGTGATGATCCAGATTCAATATCTAGTTCATATCGCCCCAAAAATGTCAATTAAAAAAACTGAAATTATTCTTCATAATAGTCTATAGAATTTTAACGTTTTATTTTTTAAATTTGCTACTTGTTTCAGAACGTTCAAAGAACATTCAAAAGTAACGTTCCATAATGTTTGAAGAATGATACAATGTAATGTTCCCTTAAAGGGATAGTTCACTCAAAAATGAAAATTGTGTCATCACTTACTCAACCTCGTGTTGTTCTAAACCTGTATGGGTTTCTCTGTTCTGTTGAACACAAAAGAAGATATTTTGAAGAATGTCGGTAACCAAACAGTTGATGGACCCCATTGACTTCCATAGTATATATTTTTTCCCACTATGGAAGTCAATTGGTTTCTTTTGTGTTCAACAGAACAGAGAAACCCATACAGGTTTAGAACAACACGAGGTTGAGTAAGTGATGACACAATTTTCATTTTTGAGTGAACTATCCCTTTAACGTTCACATGACCAAGAATAAACATTTAAAAAAAAAAAACGTTTAGAGAACATTCAGAAATAATGTTTTCATAATTTAATGGGAACATTATAAAAACGTTCCTCATAAACCACTATAAATCACTATTCCTCATAATAGTGATTTACAGCCAAATTAATTAAATAAAACTTGCTTCATAAATTGTAAAAATTTCAGTAAATTAAAGTTTAGCTTAAAATGAATGTAGTGTGAGTCGCTTTGGATAATCGCATCGGGAACACTTTATTTGAAGGTGATGTAGTTACACGTTACTACATGTACTTACTGTAGTCATAACAGTAAATTATGCATAATTAAAAGAAACTAACCCTAAACCAAACCACAACCGTAACTAGTACATATCGAGGGCTTGGAACCAGAGGGGCGTAAGTGGCATTTTGGGCGAAAATGAGTTCTATATATCAAATTAAAGGTCTTGATGAGCTCTATCTAGTTGTGCCAAAAAGACGCATCAGAAATCAACTTGTATTGAATAAAGCAACAAAACAACAAAGACCTAACACAAAAGTTTGAGCATTGTTTGGAGCCAGAGGGGCGTATGTCCACTTACGCCCTTCTGGCTCTAAAAAATACATGTATGGCCTACACATTGTTTAGAGCCAGAGGGGCGTAAGTGGCATTTGACAAACTTTACAGGAGAGCCAAAACAAAATTTTGACCACGCTTCAATCAACTGTATTTATTAACCTTCAACCACAACATTGCAACCACATACATACTTATATGAGTAAATTCTTAAGTGAACATATTATGGAATATTAACACGATGAACATATTCTAAAACCTTGCAAAATCTTGAAAATATGGCAAAAACATCAAATACGCCTTTTTGGCACCAAACATTTCCAATTCTTCTAAAGAAAAATAGGGCGTATCTGCTGATCAATGCAGAAATGATTGGTCAAAACATCGGTTAAAAACACTCTAACTTCATAACTTTTCATTTTATTTAAAATACTGTATACATAGTCATTTCATCATTTCAAACTGTTTAACATTTCATTTCTAACCGTTTAATTTCAATTCTCATTTTTGAGTTCACATTCATGTCAAACAGTTTAACATTTAATTTCAAACAGTTTAATTTCTCTTGTTTATTACACATTTCACTTTTTAGTTCACTTTAGTTGAACTAAAAAGTTCACTCACTGCCCACTGTCAGAGTGTTATAGAACTCTGCATAACAGTGAGGAATACTCCCATTGGTGCACAGGGTGAGTAGGTCTTTTTTCTTTAAGGCACTGATCCCTGGAGGATTTTCATACAATGAGCTGGGGTGTGTGGTTCTGGTGCCTCTGGTGCCTCTTGTTGCCTGTTGTGCCACCGTCAGTTTTCGGAAGGTTGGGGCGGTGAAATCATACTTGAAGAAGATTGTTTTTGGTTCATCTTTCGTGTAGCGGAACCATTTAATCTTCTGCCAATGTCCCTCCTCATCTTTTGTTCTGTTTTTGAGTATGTGGTTGGAGAGGGACTTGAAGTCCAGAAAGTCCTTGTGTTCAAGTTCATGTACACTGTATGGGTCGTTCCTTCTTGCCATTCTCACAAGTGTGTAGTAGCCATCAGTAAATAGAAGTATGGGAGTAAATAGAAATGGGAGTAAATAGAAACTTTTCTTCTTGCAGTTTCCACTGCAGCATGCACACTATCACACTCCATGTCTAGTAGCCATCCATGATGGCTACTACACACTTGTGAGAATGGCAAGAAGGAACGACCCATACAGTGTACATGAACTTGAACACAAGGACTTTCTGGACTTCAAGTCCCTCTCCAACCACATACTCAAAAACAGAACAAAAGATGAGGAGGGACATTGGCAGAAGATTAAATGGTTCCGCTACACGAAAGATGAACCAAAAACAATCTTCTTCAAGTATGATTTCACCGCCCCAACCTTCCGAAAACTGACGGTGGCACAACAGGCAACAAGAGGCACCAGAGGCACCAGAACCACACACCCCAGCTCATTGTATGAACACCCCAGCTCATTGTATCAGTGCCTTAAAGAAAAAAGACCTACTCACCCTGTGCACCAATGGGAGTATTCCTCACTGTTATGCAGAGTTCTATAACACTCTGACAGTGGGCAGTGAGTGAACTTTTTAGTTCAACTAAAGTGAACTAAAAAGTGAAATGTGTAATAAACAAGAGAAATTAAACTGTTTGAAATTAAATGTTAAACTGTTTGACATGAATGTGAACTCATAAATGAGAATTGAAATTAAACGGTTAGAAATGAAATGTTAAACAGTTTGAAATGATGAAATGACTATGTATACAGTATTTTAAATAAAATGAAAAGTTATGAAGTTAGAGTGTTTTTAACCGATGTTTTGACCAATCATTTCTGAATTGATCAGCAGATACGCCCTATTTTTCTTTAGAAGAATTGGAAATGTTTGGTGCCAAAAAGGCGTATTTGATGTTTTTGCCATATTTTCAAGATTTTGCAAGGTTTTAGAATATGTTCATCGTGTTAATATTCCATAATATGTTCACTTAAGAACTTACTCATATAAGTATGTACATGTATGTGGTTGCAATGTTGTGGTTGAAGGTTAATAAATACAGTTGATTGAAGTGTGGTCAAAATTTTGTTTTGGCTCTCCTGTAAAGTTTGTCAAATGCCACTTACGCCCCTCTGGTTCCAAGCCCTCGATAATTCATTAATAATACTCAGTACTTATTAGGGATGCAAGATATATCGGTATCGGCCCGATAAGAAAATGTGGCCCGTATATTAAAGCCGATAAATAATGTATTATCTCCTCCAGCTGAGACTCTTCAGATGCGACTGTTCAACATGATGGTTATGAATTGCTTGAAATATGATTGGAATCACTTTAAAAAAATAGACTTGTGCTTCACATTTTGCACTTTACTGTGTCATATCGGCTACATAAAATTATAATGAGAACATCATAATTGTGTGGCTTTTATCTGTGAGACTTTTGTTTTTTTAATAAGACTCAAAAATTATATAAAAATTTGGATTTAGATTTATCAGCCAATATATCGGTTATCAGCTTTCAAATATAAAGAACTGTCGGTTATCGGTATCAGCCCAAATCTTCATATCTGTTCATCCCTAGTACTCATTTGAGTAAGTACAATGTCACTACATCACCTTAAAATAAAGGGTTACACTTTATTTTAAGGTATCCATATTACAGTGTAATTATTCACTTAAGTACTGTGTAATAATCATTAACTACGTGTTCTTACTATAGGGTTAGGTTTAGGGGTTTGGTTTAGGGTTAGTTACATGTAATTATGCATAATTTATAGTTATTACTACATGTAACTACATGTAACATATGTAACAAGGACACTGTAAAATAAAGTATTACCTAATAAAGTGTAACCAAAGCATCTACTAAATGAATAATGTTAATATAGATACACTCACCTTATGGAGTTTTCTTGCTTAAACAATACAATGTAAAACTGCATATGCATACACACATATTAGTAAAATTATGCATACTTTTATCTTAACATTCTCTGTAACACTTTACTTCAAGGATTCATTTGTTAAAGGAACCGTATGTAAGAAATGTATTTCAATGAATCATAAAATGGCCCTGATATGTCACTAGACATTAAAGGTCCCATGACATGAAATTTCCACTTTCTGAGGTTTTTTAACATTAATATGAGTTCCCCTAGCCTGTATATGGTCCCCAAGTTTCTAAAAAATTTTAATCGGTGTAAATCGAGCTTTTGCTATTTTTCTCTGCCTTTGAGAAAATGGAAGCTCAACCGGGCTGATCTTGAATCTCCTCCTTATGACGTCATAAGGAGAAATGTTACCTCCCCTTTCTCTGCTTTGCCCGCCCAGAGAATATTTCTCGCCCATGAGAAAATGAGCTATAGGAAGTAGAAGTAGATTTTAGTTTGTCCACGCGAGATATCATGGCTTTTGAGCGAGCGAAGCATAATAATTGCTCAATAATTGGATGTACAAATGAACATCGAATGGTCAATACAGAGCTGGGCTTGCTGAACGTCGGACAAGTAAGTCAACAAATTATATATAAGTGTGTTGCTTTACTGTTTATGGTTACCTAGCTTCTTACACGTAGAATGTGGCTGTCACATTAGCTATGCAGTTACTTGCGCTAATGTAAAGGTAGACAGCATCAAGTACCAGTATGTGTGTGAATACACACACACACTGTAACGCGAGTGTTGTACACGTCTTTGTTATTTGGATAACCGTTTTCCTGTTGGTTATATGGCGCGCGCGATATCCGCATTTCAAGATCGCAGAGCTTGATGTAATTGTAATAAGATAAATTGCAGACGTTACAGATCTCTCATGAAAAGGCAACAGTAGGTTAGCGTTAGCTACATGATGATAACTGTAAACCATCCGAATAAAGTACCGTATCCAGACATAATATTTTAAACTAACCATTCGGAAACGTCCTGCTGGAGCCGCTGAGTTGCAACTTCTTCATCCGTTGCTTCTCCATCTGGATCAGATTCTGGGTCAAACTGAAATGCTTGAACGACTGCGTGTCTTCGTGCCATTGCAATATATCCAACATAAACAAACATGCATTGTACCGTTGCGCAAGATGGTCAAGGCCACACCCACCCTCCACCTTGCGCCGCCTTTCTCCTCCTCATTAGTATTTAAAGCTACAGACACCGAAACGGCCCGTCTGAAGGAAGCTCATTCTGGGACTGGCTTGTAGTGGCTATAATTCTGCACCTAGGCTGAATTTTTGGAAAGAGATTTCAGATACAGTACTAAGGACCACTAAGGACTATATTAAAGCCTACAAAAAGTAGCATGTCATGGGACCTTTAAGAAATCATGTTCATTTCAAATACTTATATCACTGACAACAGTAGTCCGGCCAGGATATTGTCATTTAAAAGTGAAGTTGCAGCCCTCAACTGATGTTGATGTTGTCATGTTGTGTTTTGGCCTGATGCTCCACCCTCCACCTATCTGCCAATCACGAAGTCGGTAGTGTTTCAGCATCCGGGTTGCCAGCTCTGCTCTAGTTACCACAGCTGCAGCTACAAACGTGTCAGATAAAAAATGTCTAACGTTACGAAACCTAAAAGACCTCGTTATGAATCCGAAATACGTTGTGACCAAAGTCCGAAAAAAAACTTACTGTGTAGGACTCGTCACTTGCCATTGGAAGCTCCTTGTAGCAGCCTACGTTCCTGCTGGATCCTGCAGCCTATCTGGCAACCTCGAGTCAGGGGGGAGGGGGAGGGGATACACCGCTCTACAGTCATTTGAAAGTGATTGCAGTACCAGTTTTGGCCACAATCTTACATACCGTTCCTTTAACATTAGAGCAATGCATGTGTGAATGTGAACTAATGGGACTTTATTGTAAAGTTGTGATGATAAATCAGTGCTGATTCCTCAGCGTAGCTGTTTCCCGTTAGCGTTCTCAGAGATGTTCTCAGACGAGCTGCTGGCACGGTTCCTGGACGCCTCGTCTCGAGGAGATGTGGAGACGGTCTCAGTCTTGATGTCTCGGTCCACAGAGCTCCTGAACCAGCGAGGAGAGCAGGGCTGGACCGCTCTAATGCTGGCCGCCAGAAACGGACACTTCGACGTGGCCAAAGTCTTACTGTCCCACGGGTGAGAGAACAACACCTGCCCGAACTAGAGGAGAGAGCATTCATTAACATTTCATTTAATATTCAACAATATTATAGATCTGCCTGCATTGACACCATTATATGAGAACTGAACTGAGCTAAAGGAACTTGCCGACTTTTTGGGACTTTAGCTTATTCCCCGTATCCCCCAGAGTTAGATAAGTCCACACACACCCTTCTCATCTCCGTGCGTGCCGTAACTCTGTCTGACGCACCCACCGCACCCACCGCTAGCTTAGCTTAGCACAAACACTGGAGGTAAATGGCTCCAGCTAACATACTGCTCCCAATAAGTGACAAAATAACGCCAACATTTTCCTATTTACATGTTGTGATGTGTATAGTCACAGCGTGTACGAATAACAAGGTCACATGAGACGCAGTCATCTTCTAACCGTATACATACTGGGAACTATATTCTCAGAAGGCGAAGCACTGCTACTTCTGCGGAGTGATTTACTCCAACTCTGAGGATCTCTCTTCTCCTCACCACGGGGCTTCTCAGGCGCTGCGAGCAAATCACTCCGCCCAAGTAGCAGTGCTTCGCCTTCTGAGAATATAGTTCCCAATAAGTTTTGTCACTTATTGGGAGCAGTATGCTAGCTGGAGCCGTTTACCTCCAGTCTTTGTGCTAAGCTAGGCTAGCGGTGAGTGCGTCAGACAGAGTTATGGCACGCACGGAGATGAGAAGGGTATGTGTGGACTTATCTAACTCTGGGGGATACGGGGAATAAGCTAAAGTCCCAAAAAGTCGGCGTGTTCCTTTAAGCTGGACTGTGACGCTATTCTCTTCTGGAAACAAACTTTGTTGCATTATTCTCCTGTTATCTCTGTAAAGCTGCTTTGAAACACTCTGTGTTGTAAAAAGTGCTGTATAAATAAATGTGACTTGACTTAATATTCAACGCAGTTTCTCAGGGGAACGCGAAAGCATTGAAATATTCATGTCCCTTTAGGGCCTCCATATTAAAGGAGTCGTTCACTTCAGAATTAAAGTTTCCTGATAGTTTTTTCTCCCCCACGTCATCCATGATGTTCATGTCTTTCTTTCTTCAGTCGGAAAGAAATTAAGGTTTTTGAGGAAAACACTCCAGGATTGTTCTCCATATAGTGTCTTCAATGGGGTCCAACGGGTCGAAGGTCCAGATGTGAGTTTCAGTGCAGCTTCAAAGTCTCGACACGATCCAGCCGAGAAATAAGAGTCTTATCTAGACAAACCAGCCGACATTTTAGAACAAAATAAACATTGATATACTTTTAACCACAAATGCTGGTCTTGCATTAGCTGTGATGAGACACACATTACGTAATCAGGTTGAAAGGTCAAGTGTGACGTAGGGGGAAGAACAGACCTAGTCTTTGCGTATTCGCTTTGTAAACACTAAGTAAAACGCCATTTATAAAAATAAATAAAAGGTAAAACAACGATGTCGGGCGATTTTGAAGTTGGAGGATAAAATGAGAAGGAGTTTTTCACCCTATTCTACATTTCTGAACCGGAACACGCGTGACCTCATCCTGATTACGTAATGTGTGGCGCATCACAGCTAGTGCAAGACCAGCATTAGTGGTTAAAAGTATCTAAATGTTTATTTTGTTCTAAAATGTCGGCTGGTTTGTCTAGATGAGACTCTTATTCCTCGGCTGGATCGTGTCGAGACTTTGAAGCTGCACTGAAACTCACATCTGGACCTTCGACCCGTTGGACCCCATTGAAGTCACTATATGTAGAAACATCCTGGAGTGTTTTCCTCAAAAACCTTCATTTCTTTTCCGACCGAAGAAAGAAAGACATGAGCATCTTGGATGGCGAGGGGAAGAGTAAACTATCAGGAAACTTTAATTCTGAAGTGAACTGACTTGACATGAATATGCAGATTATCTGATTTAGCTTCACCCTCACCCTCACCCTGAGATTATCGTCTCTTTCTTCCCCGGCAACAGATGCGACACTAGCGGCACAAACCGCTCGGGTCAGACGGCAGCAGATGTGGCTCAGTTCTGGGGTAACCTTCACATCGCCCGTCTGTTGGCCAGCGTTCCCGATCCCGTTCCCGATCTCCGTCGGCTTCTTCCCGACCGCGCCGGGGAAGAGCCGGACACGTTCTTCAACAGAGAGTTTCTGGACAGAATGAGCGTCAAGCGGAGCGACTCGGAGTGGCTCGACTCCAAACGAGCTTCTCCAGACTCGGTGTTCCTGCTCTTCCACAAACTGAATCCTCTGGTGTCGTCGGGGGCGGGAGAAACTCAGCTCTGTAAACTCAGAGCGCCGGGAGTCCAGGAGCTGCTGAAGAACGGAGACACGGTGGTGGTTTTCCTCGGAGTGGAGAGGCAGGAGAAGCAGGAGAAGGACGATGATCTGGTGGCGTGGTTCGCTCTCGATACTGAGGACGATCCTACAGAATTCCTGAAAGCTGAAGATCCCGGTTGTTTTTTCCTTCCAGGAGCGATGCCGGGACTTTTGAGGCTGAGTGACGATGATGCAGGTGGGATTTCTTAACCAAAACTTATTCAGACACCAGATTTTGCTATTTTTTGTTACTAGTGTGATCAGGACACTATAGTTCATTTATGTAAGTGAGGAGAGCAAAATAAAGTAAACTGTGACATATTATACCCAAATAATGTATATAAAAAATGTATAATTAACTACACAATTAGATAATACCAGTTTAGCTCAACCAATCACCAAGCAATGCTTCATTTTGTTCAGTCTGTGTGTAAAAAGAGCATTAGCAATTAAAGACAAAACACTTCAGCAAAACATGATCAGCTCAAAGTGTGGATAATGTCACTGGTAGTCACTGTATGAAGAATATTTGGGTATAATATGTCACAGTTTACTTTATTTTGCTCTCCTCACTTACATAAGTGCACTATAGTGTCCTGATCACACTAGTGAAAATGATATCTGGTGTCTGAATAAGTTTTGGTTTGACTGTAAATATAGTTTATGATGTAAGATGTGCTTTATTTACTACATGAATCATGCTTTCACACACAGGCGTCGTGGCTCAGGCCAGATCCGTTCTCGCGTGGCACAGCCGGTACCGGTTCTGCCCGACGTGTGGCAGCGCCACTAAAGTAGAGGAGGCCGGCTACAAGAGGACCTGTTTGAGAGCAGGCTGCAGAAGTCTCCAGGGCGTCCACAACACCTGTTATCCCAGAGTTGGCAAGTAAACTCCCAATTACGGCTCAGCTGGAGCTCGGGGAATATGATCTTTCACACGTCTGGCTTGTCCATCTGCACTTCCAGATCCGGTGGTGATCATGTTAGTCCTTCACCCTGATGGGAATCAGTGTCTGCTGGGACGCAAGAAGACCTTTCCTCCAGGACTGTTCTCGTGCCTCGCCGGGTTCGTGGAGCCAGGTATCTGAAACCCAAATCTTCCATACTTCTCTTATGCCATTTAAAGGTGCAGTGTGTAATATTTAGGAGGATCTGATGACAGAAATGCAATATCAGACACATAACTATGTTTTCAGTGGTGTATAAAGATCTTACATAATGAAGCGTTATGTGTTTATTAGCTTAGAATGAGCAGTTCTCTCTACACACACCGCAGGTCCGCTTACATCCACATGTTTCTACGGTGGCCCTGAGCGGACAAATGCGTTTCCTCACTATGTTGTTCTTCGTGTAAAGAAGCTTCAGCTAAAGTCAGTGAATAAAACACTGACACAATGATGAACAAGTGACAATAACATTCACAATAACTTCGTTTTACTGAATAATTAAGTAAACATAATTCCTTAATTTATTTTTGTAAAAAACCTCATTGTTTAACTGGCTACTCTCTGCTGTCTCAGACGCCGACATCACTTCCTGTCGGCCACTGTAACGTCTGTTGGGTGCAATTCACAACCTCACCACTAGATGCCAAAAATTACTCACTGCACCTTTAAGATATTTATTACCGTTTAGACTTGTATTGTAAGAATTGTAAGATTTAAATTCGCAAGCGTGAGATAAAAAGCCAGAATTGCGAGGTGAAAAATGCTATACAATCAAAACTGTGAATCGAACTGAAATGCAATTACAAGTTTAAAATGGCAACATTATCTCGCAATTCCGACTTTTTCTAGAGAATTTTCTAAAGAAAAGTCTAAAATGAATGTGAATTCATAGATTCTGACAGATCAAAGTGCATCTATCCATGATAAGTGCATCTATCCATGATAAAAGTGCATTTATACATGATAAAAGTGCATCTGTCCATTATAAAAGTGCATCTATACATGATAAAAGTGCATCTGTCCATTATAAAAGTGCATCTATACATGATAAAAGTGCATCTGTCCATCATAAAAGTGCATCTGTCCATCATAAAAGTGCATCTATCCATCATAAAAGTGCATCTGTCCATCATAAAAGTGCATCTATCCATCATAAAAGTGCATCTATCATCATAAAAGTGCATCTATCCATCATAAAAGTGCATCTAAAAGTGCATCTATCCATCATAAAAGTGTATCTATCCATCATAAAAGTGCATCTATCATCATAAAAGTGCATCTGTCCATCATAAAAGTGCATCTGTCCATCATAAAAGTGCATCTGTCCATCATAAAAGTGCATCTGTCCATCATAAAAGTGTATCTATCCATCATAAAAGTGCATCTATCATCATAAAAGTGCATCTGTCCATCATAAAAGTGCATCTATCCATCATAAAAGTGCATCTATCCATCATAAAAGTGCATCTGTCCATCATAAAAGTGCATCTATCATCATAAAAGTGTATCTATCCATGATAAAAGTGCATCTATCATCATAAAAGTGCATCTATCATCATAAAAGTGCATCTATCCATGATAAAAGTGCATCTATCATCATAAAAGTGCATCTATCATCATAAAAGGGCATCTATCATCATAAAAGTGCATCTATCCATCATAAAAGTGCATCTGTCCATCATAAAAGTGCATCTATCCATCATAAAAGTGCATCTATCATCATAAAAGTGCATCTATCCATGATAAAAGTGCATCTATCATCATAAAAGTGCATCTGTCCATCATAAAAGGGCATCTATCATCATAAAAGTGCATCTATCCATCATAAAAGTGCATCTATCCATCATAAAAGTGCATCTATCATCATAAAAGTGCATCTATCCATGATAAAAGTGCATCTATCATCATAAAAGTGCATCTGTCCATCATAAAAGTGCATCTATCATCATAAAAGTGCATCTATCATCATAAAAGTGCATCTATCCATCATAAAAGTGCATCTGTCCATCATAAAAGTGCATCTATCATCATAAAAGTGCATCTATCCATGATAAAAGTGCATCTATCATCATAAAAGTGCATCTGTCCATCATAAAAGGGCATCTATCATCATAAAAGTGCATCTATCCATCATAAAAGTGCATCTATCCATCATAAAAGTGCATCTATCATCATAAAAGTGCATCTATCCATGATAAAAGTGCATCTATCATCATAAAAGTGCATCTGTCCATCATAAAAGGGCATCTATCATCATAAAAGTGCATCTATCCATCATAAAAGTGCATCTATCCATCATAAAAGGGCATCTATCATCATAAAAGTGCATCTATCCATCATAAAAGTGCATCTATCATCATAAAAGTGCATCTATCCATGATAAAAGTGCATCTATCATCATAAAAGTGCATCTGTCCATCATAAAAGTGCATCTATCATCATAAAAGTGCATCTATCATCATAAAAGTGCATCTATCCATCATAAAAGTGCATCTGAAAGAATGCGCTGTGTGTGATTGGCTGCTGACGATCATGTGACGTGTGTGATTGGCTGCTGACGATCATGCGCTGCGTGTGATTGGCTGCTGACGATCATGTGACGTGTGTGATTGGCTGCTGACGATCATGTGACGCGTGTGGTTGGCTGCTGACGATCATGCGCTGCGTGTGATTGGCTGCTGACGATCATGTGACGTGTGTGATTGGCTGCTGACGATCATGTGACGCGTGTGATTGGCTGCTGACGATCATGTGACGCGTGTGATTGGCTGCTGACGATCATGTGACGCGTGTGCCGCTCAGGTGAGGCGCTGGAGTCTGCGGTGAGGCGGGAGGTTCTGGAAGAGAGTGGTGTTCAGGTGGGACCCGTGCAGTATCTGTCGAGTCAGGCCTGGCCGATGCCCTCCTGCCTGATGATTGGCTGCCACTGCGTCGCTCTGACCACTGACGTCACGGCGGACGAGAACGAGATCGAAGAGGCGCGCTGGTTCACACGCCAACAGGTGCGTCGCTCACACACACGCCCTGAACACACTGGAACGCAGACTTACTGGAACTCAATGATCTAATCATCTAATAAGATTATCAAGTCTTTATATGGTCTTTTATCAATTGTCAGGGTTTGTTTTGTTTGTTCTATGAATGGCCCAATAAGAGACTATTAACTACCATTATTCATCTTAATAATACTAATGTCTAATTAATATGTCTACAAATGTATAAAACTGATCAGAGATGAGGTAAAGCCCACAGACGTGTCATTGGTTCATCATCATTCCCAGCACTGAAACATTGAAATTTCCATTGAAAAACCATAAGTGTTTCAAAACAGTTATGACGTAATGAAGCTTCGTTCACTGAAGTCATGTGACTCTGGCTGTTTGATACACGTCAGTGTTTCGAAGCTTCATGAATCAGTGTTTTGAAATTGCCATAACTAAATAACAGATCCATCCCAACGCTTTCCTCTGTTCAGGTGATCGACGCTCTGGTGAAGGACAAGCGTGCGGTGTTCAACATGCCTCCCCGACAGGCCATCGCACACCTCCTGCTCAAACACTGGACTGGCTTCAACGCAAACCTCTGAGCCTCGTCATGATCCGGACGGATATATTAATCAAAATGATTTAACCAGCTTCTTCTGAACTGAATCAATCAGATGTACTTTAGAGATTATAGAAGTGAAATTAAAGTAAAATCATGACATGATGAAGTGTTTGATATCCTTACATTGTAAATCATTAAAAGCTCCAGATGTAGTTTCTGACCAACATGTTCATAGTAACGATCACTGATACACTCATCTCTGACTGAAACACACTCTGCACCGTGAAGATGAATACAAATAAACTCAGACTTTAAATGATTTACCATGAGAAGTCAAACTTTGAAATTCATACAATTCTGTGTATTTTATCACACACACGCTGTTGAAAACAGGAAGCACCATGACTGATGTTGCACAATACTGTAACTGTAAAATACATGCAATTCATCATGCGTCTCCATCTACACTTCAGCTTTTTCATTATTTAAATCATGTTTCTGAAATGGTTCTCAACCTGTTTGTATACAACAAATTTCAAAGACCATGTGACTTTTTACTGGATATGGGTTTTTTTTTTTTTTACTCTGAATTTCTACCCGATAAAAGATTTCCAGAGCTTGGCATGACTAGACAAATGTACATTCATTATAAAAATGCCCATGGAACTATACATTTTAGATAAGATTTTATTCATTTCCAGCTCAAGAAATCACACTTTTAGAATAAGCTTCCTTGATTAAAGACTATTGGAAATCATGGCTCTTCAAAAAGTCCGAAAAATAAATTTAAATAAGGCAAGGCAAGTTTATTTATATAGCACATTTCATACACTATGGTCATTCAAAGGGCTTTACATAGAAAGGAATAAAAATAATCACAAAATAAATTTGAGGAAAATTAAAACGGTTATTCAAAATGCTTTACATAGAAAGGAATTGAAATATCACACTGTCAAGTGCTTTGCATAGACAATAAGCACAAAATAAAAGCAAGGGAAATTAAAACATTTATAAAAGGAATTAAAAGAGATAAATGATACAGTTATAAAATTAATTAGAGTAAAATGAAGTTAACTAGTAAAAAGAGGATATATAGAATAAACTTCTCATCTGGCAAACGCCGGTGTATCTTATTTTGCATATAGGCTAGTTTTACTCTTTGACTGTGTGTGTGGTGTTTATTCGGCGCGCCTAAGAATTCTATTGGACATCTCCGATGGACACAAATTTTCCCTAAAGTCGGACAAGAGGAGCTCTAGGACTGACTCGGGTTCATTGCCCTATCAGTCCACATCCCCAAAAAGTAATTTATGTCTGTCTCCTATCCAATTTTCAGTGCAATTTGAGTTTAGAATCAAAAGGAGGATGCAGAGATAAAATACAGTGTAATCAGTCGGACACTCGTTCAGTGAATGTACAGCTAAACAGAAGTGTTCTGAGTCTGGATGTGAAACAGAAGTGTTCTGAGTCTGGATGTGAAACAGAAGTGTTCTGAGTCTGGATGTGAAACAGAAGTGTTCTGAGTCTGGGTGTGAAACAGAAGTGTTCTGAGTCTGGATGTGAAACAGAAGTGTTCTGAGTCTGGGTGTGAAACAGAAGTGTTCTGAGTCTGGATGTGAAACAGAAGTGTTCTGAGTCTGGGTGTGGAACAGAAGTGTTCTGAGTCTGGGTGTGAAACAGAAGTGTTCTGAGTCTGGATGTGAAACAGAAGTGTTCTGAGTCTGGGTGTGAAACAGAAGTGTTCTGAGTCTGGGTGTGAAACAGAAGTGTTCTGAGTCTGGGTGTGAAACAGAAGTGTTCTGAGTCTGGATGTGGAACAGAAGTGTTCTGAGTCTGGGTGTGAAACAGAAGTGTTCTGAGTCTGGATGTGAAACAGAAGTGTTCTGAGTCTGGGTGTGAAACAGAAGTGTTCTGAGTCTGGGTGTGAAACAGAAGTGTTCTGAGTCTGGATGTGGAACAGAAGTGTTCTGAGTCTGGATGTGAAACAAGTGTTCTGAGTCTGGGTGTGAAACAGAAGTGTTCTGAGTCTGGATGTGGAACAGAAGTGTTCTGAGTCTGGATGTGAAACAGAAGTGTTCTGAGTCTGGATGTGAAACAGAAGTGTTCTGAGTCTGGATGTGGAACAGAAGTGTTCTGAGTCTGGATGTGGAACAGAAGTGTTCTGAGTCTGGGTGTGAAACAGAAGTGTTCTGAGTCTGGATGTGAAACAGAAGTGTTCTGAGTCTGGATGTGAAACAGAAGTGTTCTGAGTCTGGGTGTGAAACAGAAGTGTTCTGAGTCAGGATGTGAAACAGAAGTGTTCTGATTCTGGATGTGAAACAGAAGTGTTCTGAGTCTGGATGTGAAACAGAAGTGTTCTGAGTCTGGATGTGAAACAGAAGTGTTCTGAGTCTGGATGTGGAACAGAAGTGTTCTGAGTCTGGATGTGAAACAGAAGTGTTCTGAGTCTGGATGTGAAACAGAAGTGTTCTGAGTCTGGATGTGGAACAGAAGTGTTCTGAGTCTGGATGTGAAACAGAAGTGTTCTGAGTCTGGATGTGGAACAGAAGTGTTCTGAGTCTGGGTGTGAAACAGAAGTGTTCTGAGTCTGGGTGTGAAACAGAAGTGTTCTGAGTCTGGATGTGGAACAGAAGTGTTCTGAGTCTGGATGTGAAACAGAAGTGTTCTGAGTCTGGGTGTGAAACAGAAGTGTTCTGAGTCTGGATGTGGAACAGAAGTGTTCTGAGTCTGGGTGTGAAACAGAAGTGTTCTGAGTCTGGGTGTGAAACAGAAGTGTTCTGAGTCTGGATGTGGAACAGAAGTGTTCTGAGTCTGGGTGTGAAACAGAAGTGTTCTGAGTCTGGATGTGAAACAGAAGTGTTCTGATTCTGGATGTGGAACAGAAGTGTTCTGAGTCTGGATGTGAAACAGAAGTGTTCTGAGTCTGGATGTGGAACAGAAGTGTTCTGAGTCTGGATGTGAAACAGAAGTGTTCTGAGTCTGGATGTGAAACAGAAGTGTTCTGAGTCTGGGTGTGAAACAGAAGTGTTCTGAGTCTGGGTGTGAAACAGAAGTGTTCTGAGTCTGGGTGTGAAACAGAAGTGTTCTGAGTCTGGATGTGGAACAGAAGTGTTCTGAGTCTGGATGTGAAACAGAAGTGTTCTGAGTCTGGGTGTGAAACAGAAGTGTTCTGAGTCTGGATGTGGAACAGAAGTGTTCTGAGTCTGGATGTGAAACAGAAGTGTTCTGAGTCTGGATGTGAAACAGAAGTGTTCTGAGTCTGGATGTGGAACAGAAGTGTTCTGAGTCTGGATGTGAAACAGAAGTGTTCTGAGTCTGGATGTGGAACAGAAGTGTTCTGAGTCTGGGTGTGAAACAGAAGTGTTCTGAGTCTGGGTGTGAAACAGAAGTGTTCTGAGTCTGGATGTGGAACAGAAGTGTTCTGAGTCTGGATGTGAAACAGAAGTGTTCTGAGTCTGGATGTGAAACAGAAGTGTTCTGAGTCTGGATGTGGAACAGAAGTGTTCTGAGTCTGGGTGTGAAACAGAAGTGTTCTGAGTCTGGATGTGAAACAGAAGTGTTCTGATTCTGGATGTGGAACAGAAGTGTTCTGAGTCTGGATGTGAAACAGAAGTGTTCTGAGTCTGGATGTGGAACAGAAGTGTTCTGAGTCTGGATGTGAAACAGAAGTGTTCTGAGTCTGGATGTGGAACAGAAGTGTTCTGAGTCTGGATGTGAAACAGAAGTGTTCTGAGTCTGGATGTGAAACAGAAGTGTTCTGAGTCAGGATGTGAAACAGAAGTGTTCTGATTCTGGATGTGAAACAGAAGTGTTCTGAGTCTGGATGTGAATGTGATACTGTAGGAGCACATCTGATCTCTTCTGGAAGCTGGTTCCAGCATAGTAGCTAAAGTGGACTCGCCATGCTTAGTGTGAACCCTTGGTGTTTCTGATGTGATCCTAATGATCTGAGTGATCTGTTGGGTTTATATTCAGTGAGCATATCTGCAATGTATTGAGGTCCTAGGCCATTGAGTGATTTATATACCAGTAATAATACTTTAAAATCAATCCTAAATGTAACTGGGAGCCAGTGTAAAGACATGAGGACTGGTGTGATGTGTTCATGTGTTCTGGTTCTGCTCAGTGTTCTGTATGAGCTGACACTGTCTTACGGTGTTTTGGGGAAAGTCCATTACAATAATCCACCCTGCTGGTGATGAAAACATGCACAAGTTTCTCTAAGTCTTGTCTGGAAACAAAGCATCTAATTCTTGCAATGTTTTTCAGATGATAGTATGCTGATTTAGTTATTGCTTTGACGTGACTACTGAAACTAAGGTCTGACTGTAGTGTCACACCAAGATTCCTGACTTGATGTTTAGTTGTTTGACCCCTAGAGTGAAGGTATGCGTTCACCTTGAGAACTTCATCTTTGTTTCCAAACGCAATGACTTCAGTTTTGTCTTTGTTTAACTGAAGAAAGTTTTGGCACATCCAACTGTTGACTTCATCAATGCACAGGGAGTCAATGAGGCTGTAGTCGTTAGGCGATAGGGCTAAGTACAGCTGTGTGTCGTCTGCATTGCTGTGGTAAGAGATCTGGTTCCCTCTCATTATTTGGCTCATTGGGAGCATATACAGGGTGAATGTCATGGATGTCCACTCAGACTTATGGTCTCCTATACTCACATAATAACCTCTCCCTTCTACTCACTTATAAATGTTGGGTTAAAAATAACCCAACTACCATGGTATAGCACCTTCCCAACTATTTAACCCAACAGTCGGGTTATTTCTAGAAATTACCCAACGATTTAAAAAATGACCCAATATTTTATGAAAATAACCCAACATATTGACCCAATATGTGTAACCCAACGGTTAGGTTAAACAAATAACCCAATGTTTTTTTTTACTGTGTAAGTATGACCTGAACCATTTTAGGACTATCCCAGAAAGCCCCACCCAGTTTTCCAGCCTGTCCAGAAGTATGTTATGATCGACAGTGTCAAATGCAGCACTGAGGTCGAGTAGTACCAGCACTGATAATTTGCCTGAATCAGTAAGCGAATATCGTTTATTATCTTTATGAGCGCCGTCTCTGTGCTGTGGTGCGGTCGGAAACCAGATTGAAAATTGTCAAAGTATCCATTCGAGATTAGGAAGTTGTTCAGCTGATTGAAGACAACTTTTTCAATGATCTTGCCTATGAAAGGAAGATTTGAGATCAGTCTATAGTTGCTTAATATATTGCTCTAACAAGTGCTGTCGATCTTCTCTCTGATCTGAATGGTGTGTGTAGAACACTTGAGTTTTGCCACAGACTCGTCCCAGCGTCTAGAACGCAACGCAATGCTTTCCCAAGCGTCTCCATATTTGAAAAAATGTGGAAAACTAATTTAAACCAGGAAATTATGGAATATTTACATACATATTTACAGCGGGTCTATTCGCACGGGATCAGTATTACCAGAGGTCATTTTTCCGGACCTTTTTACTGAAGGTAAAAGTCGTCGTAATCTTTACTGACATTGTCCATGATGATCACTGAGATAAACATTCAGACGGGACTAAAATCACAGAAAAGCTCTGGTAACTATTACTTTACCCTCTCCATGTTAAACTAGTCCTGTCCGGATAGGGCTTTAGTCTCTCTACTGTAGCAAAAAGAGTGCGTGTGTTGTTTAAATTGCAGTTTATAATATTTGAGAAGAAAGTCTGTCTAGCTTTGCCTAGTTCCATATTGAAAGCATGAAGGCTGTCTTTGTAGATGTTATAATGGACTACAAGCTTTGTCTTCCGCCACATGCGCTCTGCTTTTCTGCATTGTCTTTTCATATTTTGCACTGCTGTTGAGTTTCTCCAAGGTGCTTTTTGTCTGCCACTCTTCTTCCTGACTTTCACAGGAGCAATATCATCAATTGCACTTTTAACTTTTGAGTTAAAAGAATCAAGGAGAAAATCAACAGAGTCTGCAGATATGCTTGGTGTTAAGGATATAGCCTTCATAAATAGTACACTAGTGTTCTCATTTAAGCATCTCTTCTTGACAGACACAGATCTAGCTTCAATGGCAGGAGAGATCAATATATCAAAGAAATGATCAGACAGTGCTACATCCTTAATAACAATCGATGAAATGTTTAGACCCTTACTGATGAGTAAATCTAGAGTGTGTCCATGATTGTGTGTGTGTCCATGTACATGCTGAGTCAGATCAAAAGTTTTTAAAACAGTTTTGATTTCTTTTGCCATATTGGTTTCTGCATTATCTATGTGAATGTTAAAATCTCCTGCAATGGACAGTCAAACTCTGAGGTAATTGTTGATAACAGTTCTGTAAAGTCCTCAGCAAAGCCTGGAGAGTATTTTGGAGGCCTGTAAATAATGATGAGTAAAATGTGTGGAGAACCTTTAACACAATACCCAGATTTTTGAAAGACGGGTAATTCCCAAATGATATTTTCTTACGTTGATACTGATAGACATCTTTAAATATCGCATCTACACCCCCACCTCTCTTTACAGCTCTGCAGACACTCATACGAGTGAAGCCAGGAGGGGATGTTTCACTGAGGACTGTTGTGTCTTCAAGCCAAGTTTCATTTAGAAACATCAAATCCAGGTTGTTTGTGGTTATTAAATCATTAACTAGAAGTGATTTATTTGTAAGTGAGCGGATGTTTAAAAGTGCAAACTTGACAGTATTAATTGGCATGTAACAGACAGCAGATTAGATGGGTTTGCTGTACAGCTATTGAAGACCTTAGACTTTCTATCATGTAATATAACAGAAATAGAGAACGATACAGGAACACTGGGTTTGTTCTGTAAACATTTGAGAACGTTACTGTCGAAGTGTGGGATAGTTTAGTTCCAGCATACAACAGTTCCTCCAATTTCTCAGAGAAGCTCATATTTAAGGTCTTAAACATGGCCTTATATTTGATAAAACTGAATTCAAGACTTTTTTCTGAGATGTAAACCTGCAATTACGAGTTTAAAAAGGTGATTGCTACTTTTTATCTCACAATTCAAACCTTTTTCCAAAGTTGTGAGATTTAAACTCGCAATTGTGAAAAAAGGTCTGAATTGTAAGATATAAATTCGCAAGAGCGAGATAAAAAGTCGGAATTGTAAGATATAAATTCGCAAGAGCGAGATAAAAAGTCGGAATTGTGAGATAAAGAGTATGAAAAACGCTATACAATTAAGTGTGAATTAAATTGAAATGTGAATTTATTTTGTGGCGGAAACAAAACATAAGAAAAATACAAAAAATTGTGAGATGTAAGCGTGCAGTTACGAGTTTAAAAAGGAACATTGGAAAATTATAGCAACATAAAATACATATTTTTGTATAATCTTGTTTTAAACTGTTGAAAGGCCCTCAGGTTGAGATCCGCCGCTTCTGTTGAACACACGATGTGGATTCGACTTCATCAAACATTGTATAATACAAATGCAAACGTGAAACAAGTGAAAGTTGTGTGAGATTCTCCTGAGTCGATTCAGACGAGATTAAACGCACCGCTAGTTTATCACAGTCGGAACATGTAGATCTCAGTCTGAGGTTTTCTCAGAAAGGTGAGATACAATTTGTCCATTTTGAACATAACCAGTACGATCAGCTAAAAAGGGTAAGTCGACGTACTCCAGTGGACTGGAGGGAGTGTGAGCGTCCGAGTTGTGTTTCCACAGAGTCGTACAGATCTGGGATGGGATCTCGTCCTCGTGTTCGGATATCAAGGACACGCGGTGCTCCTCTTGGATGACGTTCTTCTCCGTCTGCTGGTCGAACGGGAACACACTCTCCAGCTTCAGCACACAGATCTTTCCATTACCCTGTTAACATCACACACACATCATCTACAGAATCTGCCTTTTCTTGCTGTATTTTACTTTGGTAAGAAAGCTTTTTGTTATATTCCCTTTCATGCAGTGAGTAATAGAGCGGTTTGAGAATGTAAAAGCTCTGCCAAGTTAATATTAAGATAAGATAAATGGAGTTTTAGTCTCCTAAAGAAGTGATTCTGAATTCTGAACTCGTCCTGCTGAACCTGAGTAGGTTTGTAACTAATTTGCATAATGCCCGCCTCTGGTCTTGATTGGCTGAACGGTGTCTCTTAGCTCCGCCCTCAAACACTGTAGTGTATCTGAGACTGGAAGAGTTCGTGTTGTTCATGTCGAGAAGTCTCTGAGATTGATACGGTAAAACCCACGCCATTGTTACTGTTCGTATCACTGTGATCAAGAGCTGAGATTCAGATATGATAATGAGCGTTTGGTGTCTGCCCAATCACAGCAGAGCAGCTCTCAGAGAGGCGGAGCTTAGAGAGACTGAATCTTCAATGGAAGCGTTTCAGACACTGAGAGAAAAGAGCTGATGCTGAAGTCGAGATTATGAGGAAACTAGTGTTTTTTGACCTTGAATGCATGTGATCCTGTTCTAAAAAATAAAAAATAAATAGCATAATAGGGAAACTTTAATTAAAACTAATGATTGTCAAACCAAAAGATAATATTGAGAGTGACCTGCAGATGTGGGTTGAGAAGCCAGCGTCCGATCAGACTGAACCTCGGATTGGCGATGACAGGGAGGAAATATTTCCTGCATCTGTGTGTAAATGATTACAGAGATATTACTGGAGCCACAACAAACACTGAAAGACTGATTTCCACATCGGATCAGTGCTTACACGGTCATTGATGACACAGAGAATATCCCAAAGACGAGCAGCAGGAGAACCACTGGAAGGGCAAATCTCATCAACTCATTATAATCTGACAAAAGAAAGAAAGATGCATGAATGAATGATTTACAAATGATGTTTGATGTAACATCACCCTCATCTGTCGAGTCTTCTGAACTGTTTCTAAAAGCTATAAGACACTTGAGGTTGTGTTACACTGTTTTCCAGTGCAATTTGATTCTCATGCATGAATTAATAAACACAGCGTGCATTTCTTTGAATAAAAGCGTATGCATAATAAGTGCATTAATGTACCCCAGAAACTGACATAATAAAATACATCATTTTCTTTTTAATTCTGGGTTTGTGCATTGCTTTTAACCATTACAGTCAAACTCTTCATTGAAATTTTGTACAATCGTTACACGACACATCAGAGTGTCGAAACTTTGCAGGCATGTTCATGACCCTAAAAGAAAAACCTCCTAGGTTAACCAGTGTTTCCAACTGCATTCAGGTCAGAATTAAAATAGTCAAACACCATCAAACGTCACTCAGTGTAGATCCTGGTCTGTAGAACATCTCTGACCTATCAGTGGTGTGTTGACATCCAGACAGGCCTTCGAGAAGTTCCCGGTCTCAGTTTCTCCATGTATGCAGACGGAGTATCTGGTGTTTGGATGGAGCTGGAGGAACGAGTGCTGATGTTGATCTGGGAAGACTGAGAGAGCTGAGAGAACACATTCAGTGAGAGATTAATCCCTCATCCTTCCCTCGGCTCATTTTGACCCAGAAATGTTTTTATTGAGTTCATCAGAGGGGTTCAAGACCCCAGGACTTCTGTTTTGTTGGATAGTTTTGGGGTTGAAATTTTAAAAAGTAACAAATCCTTCCGGCGCGGGTCAATTTGACCCCATTAGGAATGAGTGTAATGTGAGGAATGCTTCAGTACACATAGAAACACCTAAAATTATTTAAAATTCAAACTAAAAATGCTAAAACTTTACCAAAAAATGACCCAGAGGAACAGCTCATTTACTCCATATAGAGATATAAGGAGTATAGAGTCATGAAATATCATGTTATATTATTATTTTCACACAAGAGGTCGGCAAAGACACACAATGTAAGATATTTTGAGCTGAATTAAAAGGTTATTGCATGAAATTGTGAGTTATTTTGAATTTAAGTTGAAAGAATTTGAGGAATGTGCTCAAATGACTATTTATTTATTATTTATTGCTCAAATCTAGTCATTTAAAAGGTAGAAAAAAATGCATTTAAAAATAGAAAAAATATGATCAAAATGAAATAAAATAAGCTTTCTGGACAAAAACAAAAAAAAGTTTAATTTTAGTGCTCCGGGTCATTTTGACCCACGAGAACAGAACGAGATTCTCTCCAGACTGACTTACACTCAGTTCCATGTTCTCCTCTCAGCACGAGCTTGTACTGAATCACTTTAACTCTGGGCTTCGTCTCCTTCCACGTCCACTGCACCGCCAGAGACGAGCGCGACACGTTCACCACACGAAACCCCCTCACATCCAGCAGAGCTGAGCAAAGTAAGAGGATATAACTCAACATTCGTCAACAGCTTGTGAAGCTTTTATCCGTGAGTCGTCCTTTACCTCCGTGTTGTAGATCGGCAGAGATGGAGGTCTGAGGCCCACAGAGAGTCTCGTAGACGGGAAACACACTGATGTTGTAGATCTCGTCCTGTTTGAGGCCTTCCACAACAAGAGATTACATTTAGATGCAACTTTATGTTATAAATAAGCTTTTCATATGTTTATGAGAATATCAAGAAATCATATCCAGGTCACGTTTTATCACAACACTGCAAAAGATGATGTTCTTCCTCAGTATTTGACACTTGTTTTCCAGCACAAATATCTCAACATTCTTAATTCGAGACACATTTACTGGAGAAGAGAAACGAGTGAAGATATTAAGACTGACAAAATGAATCAAAATGAAGTGAGTTTATGCATAAAACAAGAACAAATATCTGACAGTGGAGTGAGAAAAATTAACTTTAATAAACTATTATAAATAAGCTATTTTTCTGACCGCATTGGCAGATATTTGTTCTTGTTTGAAGCATTCATTTTGATAATTTTTTCATTAAATGAGACTTAATATCTTCAGTCATTTTGCTTCTTCTCCAGTAAATGTATCTTGATTTAAGAATGTTTGGATATTTGTGTTGGAAAACGAGACAGAAACAGATTTTCATTACTGTAAGATTAATTGCTCGTTGAATTTTCCTCATTTCGAAGTCACTTTACATAAAAGTGTCCTCTAAAGAAGTAATGTACATTAATACGGTCATTTTTACTTGATTACAGTGAACAATATTATTAAAAATCTTAAAAAATATACAATATTAAATATTAAAAATATTAAAAATATACAATATTAAATATTAAAAATATTAAAAATATACAATATTAAAACAATATTGGTAACACTTTATATTCTGTTTAACAATAGTTAAATAGAAATGCATGAACTGACAATGTGCAATATAGTTTTACAGTTTTTATTAATGTTAGTTAATAAAAATCTGATTGTTTAATGAATAAAATCATCAAAATGTTTGCTCTTAATAATGTATTAGTAAATGTTGAGAGTAACATTAACTTAGATTAATAAATGCTGTTCATGTTAGTTCATGTTAACTAATGCAGCCAACTAATGTTAACAAATAAAACCATATTGTAAATATTAATGCTCTAAAATAACACATAATGCATTAGATATCAATGCTTGTTTATTTTGCTTGTTGGATTAAAAGTGTGCCAGACACAGTAATATTGTTATATGTCTACGTTTCACATGTTTTATAATCCCAGACCCTCCGTTGACCTGTGAGAGGGGCTGTGAACGTGGATCCGTCGACTCGCTGCCAGTGTGTGTGTCCGGGGTCCGTGACGGCGCTCCATCCGATGGCGAACTCGCTGGCGTTTACACGAGTGACGTCACGATCCCATCGGATCCGCAGCGAGGAGCCGTCAGAATAAACCCAGAGATCCTTCACCGAACGCACATCTGAGGGAACACGATCCAGATCCTTACACAACTCACAAAACACTGCATCATACAGAATAACTCACACACATTCACACATCTGTGTATCATCTTATTTATGTAGACCCATTTCTTATTTGTTTTTAAAGGGATAGTTCAAATTAGCCCATGATTTACTCATCCTCAAGTCATCCTAGGTGTATATGACATTCTTCTTTCAGACAAATTCTAAATGTACTTGCTCTTAAAAATAATAAAAGTGCATCTATCCATCATAAAAGTGCATCTGTCCATCATATAAGTGCATCTATCCATCATAAAAGTGCATCTATCCATCATAAAAGTGCATCTGTTCATCATAAAAGTGCATCTGTCCATCATAAAAGTGCATCTGTCCATCATAAAAGTGCATCTGTTCATCATAAAAGTGTATCTGTCCATCATAAAAGTGCATCTGTCCATCATAAAAGTGTATCTATCATCATAAAAGTGCATCTGTCCATCATAAAAGTGCATCTGTCCATCATAAAAGTGCATCTGTCCATCATAAAAGTGTATCTATCATCATAAAAGTGCATCTGTCCATCATAAAAGTGCATCTGTCCATCATAAAAGTGTATCTATCCATCATAAAAGTGCATCTGTCCATCATAAAAGTGCATCTGTTCATCATAAAAGTGCATCTGTCCATCATAAAAGTGCATCTGTCCATCATAAAAGTGCATCTGTCCATCATAAAAGTGCATCTGTCCATCATAAAAGTGTATCTATCATCATAAAAGTGCATCTGTCCATCATAAAAGTGCATCTGTCCATCATAAAAGTGCATCTATCCATCATAAAAGTGCATCTGTCCATCATAAAAGTGCATCTATCCATCATAAAAGTGCATCTGTTCATCATAAAAGTGCATCTGTCCATCATAAAAGTGCATCTATCCATCATAAAAGTGCATCTATCCATCATAAAAGTGCATCTGTCCATCATAAAAGTGCATCTGTCCATCATAAAAGTGTATCTATCATCATAAAAGTGCATCTGTCCATCATAAAAGTGCATCTGTCCATCATAAAAGTGCATTCAAAAGACTTCAAAAAAGAATGACTATTTTTCATTTTTGGGTGAACTATCCCTTTAATGCATTTTAAATCCAGTATTTTATCTCTTATGCATCTGTTTTGATTATTTTATGATTATTTTAAAATCCTTTTTAAGTAAAGCACTTTGAACTACCATTGTGTATGAAATGTGCTATTTTATTCAACTTGCCTTACCTATCAAGTATGCACTAGAGATGAATCACACTAATGAGAGGCGACGGCTGCTCACCGTGAGAACGAGACGCGTCGATGAGGAGCCGGCGGTGAGGCGAGTGTCCGGCGCTGTTATAAGCCCGTACGGTCACCTCATATTCCTCTGCCATGACCAGAACTACAGCCTTCAGAAACAACAGCATTCATTCCTCTATCCGTCTAACACAACCTGACACTCATAAACACACCTTTATCACAATCACACCAACACTTGAGGACTCTCGTTCATTTGTAAATGTAATAAAAATAATACAAATATAATTATAATACTAAAAATATATAAAAATAAATAATTTAAAAATGTAAATGAACATTTAAAAAATAATACAAAAATGAATATTTTTTAATATAAATAAAAAAATAAAATACATTAAAAAAATGTAATTCAAGTTAAAATATACATTAAAATAAAATACAAATTAATTATATAAAAATTATTTAAAAATATATAAAATTAATTAATAAAATGTCAAATAAAAACATAAAAAAATTAAAAAATAATAATATATAAATAAAAATAAAATACAAATATATAAATACAATAAAATAATATATAACATCAAATAGAAGGAAATACTTTCTTTTTTTTTACATTTAAAATGTAAAAATTCAAGTTAAATGAACATTAAAATAAAATGGAATTAATAAAAGTAAAAATGTAAAAAGTTCAAATAAATAAAATACAATAAAATAAACAGAATTTACCTTGAGCTCAGTGGTGTGGTTGGTTGTCTTCAGAGAGGGCTGTTTGGTGGGCATGTACGACACTTCATACCCTCGAATGAGTCCTCGAGCATCTGTGACGTCCAGAGCCTTCAGAAACACACACGACTGAAGGCTGACAGCACACGCGAGAGACGATACACAAACACACCTGAAGAATATTACCTTCCAGAGAAGCAGCAGCTGCCGAACCCCGGAGTTTACATCTGAAGCCACGTAATAACTGAGCGAGAGAGGCGCAGACGGCGCTGCAAACACAAGCCAAAGACCTCATGTGTTTATGGAAAAGAACATGACAGCAGGAAAATGGTCAGAGTCAAGATTTTAGATTCAAACACATTAGGAAACTTCAGTCTGTGTGAATGACGTTATATTAAAGGGATAGATCACCCAAAAATGAAAATTAGCCCATGATTTACTCTCCCTCAAGTCATCCTAGGTGTATATGACATTCTTCTTTCAGACGTAAACAATCAGAGTTATATTAAAAAATGTCCTGGCTCTTCCAAGCTTTATAATAGCAGTGAATGGCCGTATATTTTTTGAAGTCCATAAAAGTGCATCTATCCATGATAAAATTGCATTTTTATGGACTTCAAAACAGAAGAAACATCCATTCACTGCCATTTTTTAATATAACTCTGATTGTTTACGTCTGAAAGAAGAATGTCATATACACCTAGGATGACTTGAGGGAGAGTAAATCATGGGCTAATTTTCATTTTTGGGTGAACTATCCCTTTAAAGCAAGTGTGAGTAGAAATGATCAGAAGCCTGAACAGATTCAGACACAGGATCTAATGAACAACATTCAGGGCCACTGCATCAGCTCTGTTCGGGTCACTCACGGCTCTCTGACGTCTTTACTCGTGTCTCTTCGCTCCAGTCGCTCCACCGGCTGTGATCATGAACGCAGGAGACGCTCAGATGATACTCGCTGAAGGCCTGTAAACCCTCAATCACGAACAGAGACTCCTGTGAGGCAGTCTGACATGGAAGCAGAAGATTTTACTTAAATGAGCATCTCTAAGCATCATCAATCAGATTCAGAGATCTAATGAAGTAAAATATAAAAATGATCAAATAAAAAAATTAAGTAAAATAAGATCATTTAAAAAAAGATATATAAAATAAAACAAATTAAATTAAGCATCCACACAACAAAAACATATTTTCAAGCTATTTCTGTCATTTCTGACCTTTTCTGTCCATGACTCTGTGTTGAGGCGTTTGTAGCGGATTCGGCATTTAGTTATTGTCCCGCCATTCCATGTGACATTGACTGACGAGTCTGTGACGTTAACAGATGTGATCACCGGCCGAGGAGCCTGAACTACAACATTCAGACACATCACAACACAACCCATCACATCTCAACCCATCACATCACAAGACAACCCATCACATCACAACCCATCACATCACAAGACAACCCATCACATCACATCACAACACAACCCATCACATCTCAACCCATCACATCACAAGACAACCCATCACATCACATCACAACACAACCCATCACATCTCAACCCATCACATCACAAGACAACCCATCACATCACAACCCATCACATCACAAGACAACCCATCACATCACATCACAACACAACACAACACAACACAACACAACACAACACAACACAACACAACACAACACAACACAACACAACCCATTACATCACATCACAACACAACCCATCACATCACATCACATCACATCACATCACAACACAACCCATCACATCACATCACATCTCAACCCATCACATCACAAGACAACCCATCACATCACAACACAACACAGCCCATTACATCACATCACAACACAACCCATCACATCACATCTCAACCCATCACATCACAAGACAACCCATCACATCACAACACAACACAACCCATTACATCACATCACAACCCATCACATCACCTCTCAACCCATCATATCACAACACGACCCATCACAACACAACCCATTACATCTCAACCCATCACATCACACCTCAACCCATTTCAACCCATCACATCTCAACCCATCACATCACATCTCAACCCATCACATCACATCTCAACCCATTACATCACATCACAACACAACCCATCACATCACATCTCAACACAATCCATTACATCACATCACAACACAACCCATCACATCACATCACAACACAACATAACCCATTACATCACATCACAACCCATCACATCACATCACATCTCAACCCATCACATCACAAGACAACCCATCACATCACAAGACAACACAACACAACCCATTACATCACATCACATCTCAACCCATCACATCACATCTCAACCCATCACATCTCAACCCATCACATCACAACTTAACCCATCACATCTCAACCCATCACATCACAACCCATTTCAACCCATCACATCTCAACCCATCACATCACAACCCATCACATCTCAACCCATCATATCACATCTCAACCCATCACATCTCAATACCATTTCAACCCATCACATCACAACCCATTTCAACCCATCACATCACATCTCAATCCATCACATCACCTCTCAACCCATCATATCACAACACGACCCATCACTGTCACGGTTCATCGATCCATGTGTTCATTTTGTGTATCTGTTGGTTGTTGTGGGTGTGGGGTCTGAGTGTGTAGTGCTTGTTTGTTGCTTAGTAATCAGCTGATCACTTAATCAGTCCGCAGCTGCAGCTAGTTACTTCTGTTGTTAGCTGCCTATATCTAGCGGGATTGATTATTGCTTGGTGTCGGTTCGTCACTCTTGTTTGTGCTCTCTTACCCAGTTCCGATGCCTGAGTTTCCTTACGGGGTTATTTCCTCGATCTCGTCTGTGTTTCCAGACTTCTGGAGATCGTTTGGAGTTCTCTTCATCCAGTTCCAGTTTGGCATCCACGCTGGGTTTATTCATATCACTCATCCTCTCCTGTGAATTTGAATCCTGGTCGCCCGCCTGCTATACGTGGTGTTTTGAGTATTATCACTGTTTCAACTTGTCTTCAATAAACTGCTTGCTTGCTTTTGGACCTACGACTCTCATTCTGACAATCACATCTCAACCCATAACATCACAACACAACCCATCATATCACAACACAACCCATCACATCTCAACACAACCCATCACATCTCAACACAACCCATCACATCTCAACCCATCACATCACATCTCAACCCATCACATCTCAACCCATCACATCACCTCTCAACCCATCATATCACAACGCGACCCATCACATCACATCACATCACCTCTCAACCCATCACATCACCTCTCAACCCATCATATCACAACACGACCCATCACAACACAACCCATCACATCACAACACAACCCATCATATCACCTCTAAACCCATCACATCTCAACCCATCACATCACATCACCTCTCAACCCATCATATCACAACACGACCCATCACATCACAACCCATCACATCACAACACAACCCATCACATCACCTCTAAACCCATCATATCACAACACAACCCATCACATCACAACACAACCCATCACATCACAACACAACCCATCACATCACAACACAACCTATCACATCTCAACGCATCATATCACAAGACCATCACAACACAACCCATCACATCACCTCTAAACCCATCATATCACAACACAACCCATCACATCACCTCTCAACCCATCATATCACAACACGACCCATCACAACACAACCCATCACATCACATCACCTCTCAACCCATCATATCACAACACAACACAACACAACCCATCACAACACAACCCATCACATCACATCACAACCCATCATATCACCTCTAAACCCATCATATCACAACACGACCCATCACATCTCAACCCATCACATCACCTCTCAACCCATCATACCACAACACAACACAACCCATCACATCTCATCACCTCTCAACCCATCATATCACAACACGACCCATCACAACACAACCCATCACATCACCTCTAAACCCATCATATCACAACACAACCCATCACATCACCTCTCAACCCATCATATCACAACACGACCCATCACAACACAACCCATCACATCACATCACCTCTCAACCCATCATATCACAACACAACACAACCCATCACAACACAACCCATCACATCACAACACAACCCATCATATCACCTCTAAACCCATCATATCACAACACGACCCATCACATCTCAACCCATCACATCACCTCTCAACCCATCATATCACAACATAACACAACCCATCACATCTCATCACCTCTCAACCCATCATATCACAACACGACCCATCACAACACAACCCATCACATCACAACACAACCCATCACCTCTAAACCCATCATATCACAACACAACCATCACATCACAACACAACCCATCACAACACAACCCATCATATCACAACCCAACCCATCACATCTCAGCCCATCATATCACAACAAGACCCATCACAACACTACCCATCACATCACCTCTCAACCCATCATATCACAACACGACCCATCACATCACAACACAACCCATCATATCACCTCTAAACCCATCATATCACAACACAACCATCACCTCTCAACCCATCATATCATAACACGACCCATCACAACCCAACCCATCACATCACAATACAACCCATCATATCACAACACAACCCATCACATCTCAACCCATCATATCACAACACGACCCATCACAACACAACCCATCACATCACAACACAACCCATCACAACACAACCCATCATATCACCTCTAAACCCATCATATCACACACAACCCATCACATCTCAACCCATCATATCACAACACAACCCATCACATCTCAACCCATCATATCACAACACGACCCATCACAACACAACCCATCACATGACAACACAACCCATCACATGACCTCTCAACCCATCACATCACAACACAACCCATCATATCACCTCTAAACCCATCATATCACAACACAACCCATCACATCTCAACCCCTCATATCACAACACGACCCATCACAACACAACCCATCACATCACAACACGACCCATCACAACACAACCCATCACATCACAACACGACCCATCACAACACAACCCATCACATGACCTCTCAACCCATCACATGACCTCTCAACCCATCACATCACAACCCATCATATCACCTCTAAACCCATCATATCACAACACAACCCATCACATCTCAACCCATCATATCACAACACGACCCATCACATCACAACACAACCCATCATATCACCTCTAAACCCATCATATCACACACAACCCATCACATCTCAACCCATCACATCACAACACAACCCATCACATCTCAACCCATCACATGACCTCTCAACCCATCATATCACAACACGACCCATCACAACACAACCCATCACATCTCAACCCATCACATCACAACACAACCCATCACATGACCTCTCAACCCATCATATCACCTCTAAACCCATCATATCACAACACGACCCATCACAACACAACCCATCACATAAGAGCATACAATCATCAGTGTCATGTTTATCACCATAATTAATCAAGTTTATTTTATGCTAAAATTAAATAAAAAGTTATAAAGGCCATAGCTACAGTAATGTTTTCATTATATCCATCACCAAAATGGATGAACTGGAGTGTAAACACGGTTCAGGTTTCTTTACAAATACTATAATGAGAAAATCTGTACTGTCTCTAGTTTTCAAAAGTCTATTTTCACAAGTTCGCACTTACAAATAAGTCAGATAGAGTAAAAGGTATTCCTGTCTGTGGTAGGAAGTGAGGAATCAGGGTAGTGGAGGGATGATGAAAAACATTACATTAATTCATTGGTAAAAGTTTCAACATAACCCAATGATGTTTGGACTTAATGATGATGAAAAACTGTTGAGGAATGTCGGTGAGTCAACTGTATATATAGATATTGGCCTCCTCTCTTGCTGATAGGATAGACATGTAAATTGCTGATGACATGTTGATTGGATAGATCATCCCGAACTTTGTTGATGAAACCTCATTAAAAACCTTTGAAAAGCATTTAATTTTTCAACTTTCAAATACTTCAGTAAAATTCAATGCAGATAGTTTTTTACTTTCACTCAAGTATTTTGTGTGTAGGTACTTAGCTATAGGCTAAAGACATTAAAAGCAACTATAAAATGCTGATTCAACTTTCAATACAATGTCTCAGTACTTTCTAGACCCCTGCTGTCATCTTATCTTACCGATTTCCTCAATGATCACTGGATAGACATCAGAGAACCACTCTTCCTGGCCGAAGACGCTCTTTGACTTGATGGTTAAATTGAAATGTGAATAGAAATTTATAATGGCAGGACAGTAGAAGTCAGTTCTATAAAACAAAAATTATATTAGCATGCCAGTTCGTATCAAGACGGATTAGTTTATTTTCAGCTGGTCTAATGGAGGTTTCTATGGAAGCTTGTTTTTGCCACGGGATTAAAAAAAAGAAAAACGGTAATTGCAAATTTTTATCTCGCAATTCTGATTTACAAACTTGCAATTCTGAGTTATAAAGTCCGAATTGTGAGATAGCCTATAAACTCGCAATTTTGAGAAAATTAGTTTCTCAAAATATGTGACTTTGTTTTGCAACATTGCGACTTTGTTTTTAAGAATTGCGACTTTATTTGTCAGAATTTTTACTTTAATTATAACTCGCAATTGTGAATTTACATCTTGCAATTCTGACTATTTCTCAGAATTGTGACTGATTCGCAGAATTGTGCCTTTATTTCTCAGAATTTTGACTTTATAACTCTCAATAGTGAGTTTAAATCTTTGTTTCTCAGAATTGCAACTTTATTTTTCAGAATTCCACATTTATTTCTCAGAGTTGCGACTTTATAACTTGCAATTCTGACTATTTCTAAAGACTGCGACTTTGTTTTGCAGAATTGTGATTATAACGTCCAATTGTGAGTTTACATTTTGCAATTCTCTCAGAATTGCGACTGTGACTTTATTTTTCAGAATTGCGACATAACTCGTAATTCCGAGTTTACATGTCAGAATTGTGATTAGCATACTCGCAATTGCGAGAAAACGTTCAAAATTGAGAGATACAAATGTGCAATTATCTTTTCTATTTTTTATTCCATGGTGGAATCAAGCTTCGACAGGTTTCTGATGCATCTGACACTAAAGCATGCCGTCCTGATGAAATGAAACCGTTACCGTCTGAAAATGAAGGTGCTGGTGGTTTCCGTCCAGATGCCGCTCGTATTCTGAAGCCACCTGCAGGTGATCGACTCCTCATGGGACAGAAAGTGGCATGACATGTTCACAAATCTCTCTAGAGAACAAAGATGGACGTTAAAACTGAACCAGCTGCAGATATGAGGATAAACCCGTGTCGGGCTCATTAAAGCACTCGCACCAGGAGTTGCAGTGAGAACATCTGATTCATTGGGACACTCAGCGTTGGACATCACACACGTATTGTTCCCACAATTCTTCAGGTCTTTCCCAGTCACCGTGAGCTCTGGAAAACAGTCTCATTCACTCACACACTTCATGTACTAGGATGTTTTTAATGCACATGTGTGTCAACAATGGAATTTTACCTTGAATGCTGAAAACAGGCTCTCGCTTCAAAGCACCTGTAAATCATAATTGATGAACTTCACAAAGTTATTGAACAAAACTGAATCAAAACTGAACTGATTTAAGTTAATTAATGAAACCATTGTCTTTTTTCAGCAAGTTTGCACACTGCAAAAAAATATTTCCTTACTCTAAGTATCTAAAGATTCACTAAACGAAGTGGGGTCAGAAAAATACATTTTAATTACATAAAAAAAATTCTGACCCCATTGTTAGATATTAAGGATACAGTCACTTAGTTTTGATCCATTTTTCTTTTTATCTTCCGTCATTTTGGTTTTCAAGTAAATGTCTTGATTTAAGAATCTTTTAGCAGTGCAAAATTGATTCTGTTATTCTGCTCTGAATCAATGTAACATTACATTAAATAATTACATGCAATTTACCCTAAACCAAAACCTAATCCTATCCTAACCATATAGTTGTGCTGTTAAGTATTATTAATCAGTACTTTAATATAAGTATATAATATAAGACACCTTGAAATAACTAAATCAAACACAATCAGAGACACACACATGTAGAAGATTACTTACAACAGAAGCAGAACACACAGATCAACACACACAGAGATCTTCTGCCGCACATTTTCTCATCTGCAAAGAAAAAATGTGTGATGTGGTTTTAAATTAAAAGCATGAAAAATAACCTCAACAGCAAAAGAAAACTAAGCGTATGATATAAATCAAACACACTCGGTTTGATGGACTGGAATCGCTCGCATGCTGTTGGAAACGCTGGGCTTCTGTGGCTTTCTGTGTCTCTCACGGTTTCTCATAGGTTTAGAGGAACACTGATAACATCGAGGTGAAACTGCAGAAAAACACTTCCTTTGACTCTTTCCTTCCATTTCACTTGTGGTTGAATTCAGTCGAACTGAACAAATCGACAGGAGCTTTCATCTGTTATCGGTCATCTATCTGAGAAAAGGGCCTGTTCGGAAAAACTGCAGCATTTGAACATCAATTTACAATAATATGATTTGTATAGTTGTAATAAATCTAATTTGTTAACGTTTAAAATATAAACCAACAATGAGATTTAATGTTAGCGCTATTAATCAAAATATTCATGTTCATTAACTAACGTAAACCGATGCAACTCTTGATCTTAAAATGTACTGTTGGTAAATGTTGAGTTTAGCATGAACTATGATTAATAAATGCTATAGAAGTGTTGTTCGTAGTTAACTTCACTAATGTTAACACATGAAACATCGTTTGATGTAAGAATGTTTAGAGTTTAGTCGAATGAACAAAGGAAAATAATCAAATGCTGGAAAGAAAATAGTCAAGATTTCCACATTTTAAACGGTTAATTCCTCAGAAACTGTTGATGAACACGATATTATGAACGTACGTCACACGAGTTGCAACATTTTTAAAGAGCAGATTAAACTTCAAAGCTGCAGGAAGACAGAAACTGTACCAGAAATAAAACAGAATCGGTGTCTCAATCAATCAGTGCAAAAACTGTTCAGAAAGTGTTCAGTCGCAATCAACACAAACACCGTCGTCACACACTCAAACTGATGAAAAACATGAGTTTCAAGACACGAATCAATCAATCAATCAGAGTATTGGCCATCATAGAGGAGATTCAACAGAATCATGATGATTATGGCGATGAAATTACAGTTTTTTACGATTGCTATGACAGATTTTTCCAATTTCCAAAACTCTTAAAGGAACATTCCACCGTTTTTTCATATTAAACTATGTTGTTATTCCCTTAACTATAATGTATGGCGGAATAGCACTTGGGAGCACTTCGACTCGGCGCAGTAATATCACCTCTCCCTCTCACTTCTGTCATTAGAACCAATGTGACTTTTTACTGCGCCGAGTCGAAGTGCTCCCGAGTGCTATTCCGCCATACATTATAGTTATTCTTTTTACCCGCTTAGAAAAGCACCACGTTTTATTTTGTGTCACCATACTTGGTCGTGTAACTACTCGTGTAACTGTATTTAAATAGGGAAAACGTGGAGGTGTTTGGTCGCTTCTAGCTTCATCTCTGTTTGGTCCCTAATGAATGAACTGGGCTAAGCTAACTGCTATCAGAGTGTCGCCGCGCGCCAGAGCGATTGAGTGCGTGCACTGAGACGACAGAGGTATGTATCAACTCGTCTTAGTTAAGGGAATAACATAGTTTAATATGAACAAACGGTGGAGTATCCCTTTAACACAGTTAGCACTACATCCGTCTGTGTAAGCTACACTATTAACACATTTCTTGTTGCTTTAACACAAAATGCATACAATTAACACAAATGTAAAATGCTTGAACTTCTTTTATACACACAAGCTCAAACAAGACCAAAACTATGGATTTTTACTGCACAAATTTACCAATGCTTTAACACTGTATGTCAGAACAGATAACACCATGTTCTAAACCTAACCTTACAGGCTAAAGTCAAGGTAAACAGCTGCTTATACTGTGAATTGAAACACAAATATATCCCCTGTATTTTATTCTATTGTTACTGAGAAACAGCTGATTGAATTATGCAAATATATAATTAGAAGATGACTCTCTTTTTTTTATTCTTCTGGTGCTTTTTCTGTTCGTATATTTTGTATTTTCACATAATAAATGGCAGCTATATTGCATATTACTGCAGTGCAAAACACAATCTATGATCAACACAATATACTGTGTGTGGTATAAGGCCATACCCCTGACACATACAATAATGCAGTTTCTGTAATTCCATCTGATGTTAGTGTTTTTATGACACTGTGCTGTGATTGACTAAATCTTCCTGTTGGACGAGAACATATGTTAGTGTTTTGAAAAATGATTTGGTTTTGAGACATGTTTGCAGTGTTTTGTTAGAGACATAGTGTATTATTGTATTTTGAACATTAGTGTTGAAGTTTAGTTTACAATGTGTGATTTTGAGCATGAAATGAACTGTTTTGCCAGTTGTGTGTTGTAGGTGTGTTGGTGCGTTAAGAGTTTAGGAAATTTGTTAAAAGTATTGAAAAAATTGTCATAGCGATTGTAAAAAACTGTAAGCTCATGTTCATCAGATCAAGTTCACAGATTGTTCATTGTTCGGTCGGTCATGTGTTCGGCTGATGCTTTCTATCGTGACTCACCAAGTGCATGAATCTCAATATAAGAATGTGATTTTAACTTGCACTGGAGTCTGGACTCAACATCATGTGTGTGAAACTGGTTAACATACTTGAGTCCAGACTCCAGTGCAAGTTGAAATCACAATCTTAAAGGTATAGCGGAGGATCTTTCCAAATTTTAGATAAGACCCGCCCTCTCCACTTTTTGAAAAGTTTGATTGATTCACCAGAATGATTGACAATTAGGAGGACCAATAGTATAGGTTACCCACCAGGAAGTAAAACATCCTCCGCTATACCTTTAAACTAAAAACATTACACAATAATATCATATTGACTTTCCCATTTGGATGCACCAAAAAAATCAATGGAGAATTTAGTTTCTTCTCTTAATCACGTGAAAATGAGACTGATCACGTGATTTGAGGAATTATTCTGGGGTGCATTTCCCAAAAGCATCGTTGGCCAACTAGGATCGCAATTTCCATTGAACTCTATTGGGAACGACGGAACTTGCGTTGGCTTTGGGAAACACACGCCAGATCAGGAGAACAAACGCCGCAGAACGACACACACACACACACACACACACACACACACACACACACACACACACACACACACACACACACACACACACACACACACACACACACACACACACACACACACACACACACACACACACACACACACACACACACACACACACACTGAAGCCCCGTTCACACTGCCAGCGACAAAGCGACATGATCCCATTCATTTCAATGGAGCGCTGGCGACTTCCGGCGACACGAGCGACAGTGACCGTTGGCGACAGAATGTGGGCGTGTCAAGCGACACGAGACGCGCGACAAAAGTTCAGAAATTTCAACTTTATGCAAATGAGAAGCGATTTTCGCGAGCGACAACCAATAGGAAAGAAGACTTTCAGAGGAGCTCAGCTCACGTCACCATCTCGAGTGCAGGCAAGACAGAAGAGTTCGAGGGCGATTTCACTGTTTTATATGATTTGACTGTAACCACATACATGGATATAATAAAATGATGCATGGAAAAGAAACTGTCGACAGTCTCAGTGAGTTTAATTCACACATTTAGTTCGAGTGTTGTAATTATGATGCAAGTTTAGCACTGCTGCAGATCATTTTACAGTTTCCCCTGCATTATGTTACTATTAGGGACAAGAAAATGTATTATTTGTCAAATTCGAATGACGTTTTAGTAATTTATGACAGTATGAGTTAATCTGTTGATTGATCGATCGTTAATCCAGTAGGCTAAATGATTTAATCCACTGAACACTGCTGTGGTAATATAAAAACACTCTCCCAACAGCGTACTGTTTCTTTTGAGCCTAAATCCTAGTCAAATTAAAATGATATAGTCGTATCACTTGTGATGGTATTTTGTATAGATATGGCCAGACGTGCAGTCTACCAGTCACATTAGAGCGACACCACTATGAACGCCCACAAGCGACTTCACAGTACAGAGACTAGCGACATGCAGCGACAAAATCGCTGGCAGTGTGAACGGGGCTTAATACTCAGAACATGATGTTCTTCCTCAGTGTTTCTGTCTCGTTTCCAGCACATATATCTAAACATTCTTAAATCAAGATACATTTACTGGAGAAGAAGCAAAATGATTGAAGATATTAAGACTGAAAAAATGCTGAAAATGAAGTGAGTTTGTGGTAAAAATAAGAACAAATATTTGCCAATGGAGTCTGGAGTTTGAATTAAGTTTATTTTTCTGACTCCATTGGCAGATTTTGTTCTTATTTTGATCACAAACTCACTTCATTTTCAGCATTTTTTCAGTCTTAATATCTTCAGTCATTTTGCTGCTTCTCCAGTAAGTGTACCTTGATTTAAAGCTACACTGTATAATTTTTTTATTGATTCTTAGCAAAAAAACACTTTGTTCTTTCAAAATGATATGTGCTCATTAATGTGTAATTACTTCCACCAACTAATCAAGTATAATCGTAAGCGTAGAATCTGCCATTTATAATACATACGAGTGAGTCGCTCGAATGGCGGCAGCCATGTTACGCCTCCATCTTGAAAATACATTAGCCAAAGAGGGACATACCTGGAAATTCAAGCTTCGCCTTTCGCGTTTTTACACTCAGTGGCGCCGTGACGAATGCGAGGGGGAGATTACTCGCGACTGCCGGCAGATTTGAAATAATACGGCCACCGTAGGAGTTATAACGCCCTCGGAATGGGAGGGGCTAGAAAGTAATATTCAGTTGGCAGTCATATACAATTTCACCGCTAGATGGGAGAAAATCCTATACAGTGTAGCTTTAAACATTACCTTGAAGGTTTTAAATGAAGGTAAATAACTCACACGACAGACACAGATGTGAAACGCACAGCACAGTTTAATACGGGTGTAAAATACATATCATATAAAAACAAACAATTCATTAATACCCATTTATAAATATGAGATGTTTTCACTCTGTTTCACATTTCCAGTAAGTCAATAAAAACTCATAACTTAATTAATTCTCTGAGTTTATGCACCGTCAGTGTGGCTGTCCCTGAGAGCCGGAACTCCTGCTTTAGGAAGAGCATCATATCATATAAAAACAAACAATTCATTTATGGGCAATTATAAATATGATACATTTTCACTTTGTTTCATGCTTAAAACTCATAACTTAATTAATTCTCCCAGTTTATGCACCGTCAGTGTGATTGTCCCTGAGAGCCGGAACTCCTGCTTCAGGAAGTTCCCGATGTACTCGCAGTAGAAGACGTCGCAGTAAAGCCAGATCTGCGCCAGTGCTCGCTGGAAGTTTGCGTTGCAGGAGGGCATTCGGGAATGCCGGACGGCCCGGATCAGATCCTGCCACAGATCCTCCAGAGAGCCACAGTTACGCTCACACACCACCCACTTCACCCGCTGATGCGGATCCAGCCCGTGATCCTCGATCATCCGCCGGAAGGGACGGGAGAAGGAGCGCGGGATCCGGAGCGGAGCGGATCTGTGTGAGATCACACACCATGAGCGCTCAAACTTCTGAGGATCCGGGACAGGTTTACTCTGGGATCTGGAGTCTGAGGATTCCCGTGGGATCTGGAGTGGGATCTCGTGTGCGATCTGGGGTGGGATCTCGTTTGGGATCTGGGGTGGGATCTCGTGTGCGATCTGGGGTGGGATCTGGAGTGGGATCTCGTGTGGGATCTGGAGTGGGATCTCGTGTGGGATCTGGAGTGGGATCTCGTGTGGGATCTGGAGTGGGATCTCGTGTGCGATCTGGGGTGGGATCTCAGGTGGGATCTCGGGTGGGATCTCGTGTGGGATCTCGGAGGAGGAGATCAGAGGTGGAGGTTTCCGGGGTCTGATGGGTTTTTGGGAGTCTAATGCAGATGGGAACCAGGGTTTGAATTCAGGCAGGATTGTGTTGGGAAAATCCTGCAGGACTCTGTGTGTGAGGAGCACGACATCTCTGAGCTCCAGCAGCGGACGGAAATACACACTCACATCCTGACAACACACACACAACTTGTCTTTATGTACACTTTTTATGTGTGTGAAAGAGGCTCACCAAGGCTGTGCTTATTAGATCAAAAATACAGTAAAACAGTAGCCTGGGAAAACCCAGACAACTTCCGGCAAATTTAGATTTGCTCTACAAGTAGTCTGGCAAAGAGCTCATTCAAGCCCATTTCTAATCCCTCGCCCAGAGGCATTTGAGCGACGTCCGTTGGTGAAGCGCACCGGCTTTTAAATGCATTATTATATTCAAATTGCAAACACATGAGGACAGTCTCCATGAAAGACCCACTGGCAGATGAACGTGCTGCTATATTTCTCTCCGAAACGGTAGGAAATGAAATTAGATTTAATAGAGGATTTTAACTGTGACAAGATGATTGACAGGGCAGTTTAAGTGACAGGACGCACGCGACAGATCCGTCCGATAAAGATGACGAAGTAGTATGTCCCAAAGCTTGCCTACTTTTTTGCTACACATTCAAAAGTAAATACCTTTTCTTCACAAAAAGAGTACATACTTTTATGGCGTAGTGTAACTTAGGCGAATTGGGACGCAGCATATGGCTTTACACGATGACGATCGCTCTGATTGGTTTTAGCTCAGAGGCATTTGAGCGACGTCCGTTGGTGACGCCCCTTTGGAAATGAGTTATTAATGAAGCTTTGCCAGATCATAACTCAGTTACTACTGAGAATAGTCTGGTTTTAACCAGGCTAGTAAAACAGTTAAATATTATTATTACAATGTAAATCAGCTGTTTTCTATGTGAATATACAGTACAGGCCAAAAGTTTGGACTAGGGATGCACCGATACCACTTTTTCCAGACCGAGTCCGATACTGATACTTTCATTTTTGGTACTCGCCGATACCGATACCGATACCATAACCGATACCTGTATTTTTAATTTTCAATTAATATTTAATTCATGCATTTGTAATTTTTTAAACCAAAAGAATATCAATCATATTAGTTGTTTATTAAATTTTAACTTAATTTGTTCATCAAATATATATTTAATGCACTGCATATTCATTACTGTATAAATTAAATATAGATGGATCTTTTTGTAAAGTAAAAAAAAAAAAGGTAGCCTATTTAGTCAAGAGCAGTGAGTAATTTATTTGTCCTTTGTTTGATTAACATTAAAACACTGCAGGAGATTAATTAAACTGCTGCACGTTTAAGACCGAACGCACGGACCCCATTTTAATTATACTGTCTACGTTCACTTGAGATATAACAGACTTTGTTTACTAGGATACTCGCCAAGAGTGAAAAGTGAATTCATCC
>CM038639.1:36278854-36288854 GCA_021554675.1 Leuciscus idus | reverse complement strand
TCCCGACACACACACACACACCGTGTCACACTCGGGAGTTTTCACACCTGATATCCGCTTGCATCCATTACATAAAGAATGTATTTTTAAGGTGGAAAACATCTTGCATATGTTGTAAAGCACCATCGCATCTAAAATAACCCTCTCTAATCATCAAGTGACAGACACATTAAAACACGTGTCTCAGAGCTCAATCTGCACTTGCATGTTCACAGGAACATCTCTCACATCTGTACACAGAAATCTTACAGTCTCCGTGAAATAAAAATTGACCTTTTGGAATATTGCAGTGTTTATGCTAAATGATTTATGGGTGCACATCATCATTATTGTGGAAATAATCTTGAATCAGAATAAGTTCCTCTTGCAGCATCTCTTCTCTTCTCTGATGATGTGGGCGGAGCTATAACCTGTCACTCACATGAGATCAGCCAATAGCAAACCACAAACCTCCAATTAATTCCCCACAAACACAATCAAGCCCCGCCCACATTTTTGATCAGTCCTAAAGACATGAGACGTAAAGAAGAAAACGCTTATGAAATAAAATGTCTGTAAACATAAGCATTATGGCACTGCATATGTGTGCAAGATATTTTTGAAACTGACTGATAAGATTGTGTTTGCATGCTTCATTTTTCCTGGCTTATCTTTCAATCTGGTCAAAATTTCATCCAGATTAATTATGTGTTTATAGAGGACCTATTGTGCCCCTTTTAACAAGTTAAGTCTCAGGAGTCCCCAGAATGTGTCTGTTAGGTTTCAGCTCAAAACACCCCACAGATAATTTATTATACCATGTTGTAAATGGCCATTTTTGAGTGGAAGGAAAAACATGCTGTTATCGTGCATGTGTCTTTAAATGCTAATGAGCTGCTGCTCCGCCCCTTTTCCAGAAGAGGGCGGGGCCTGTACAGCTCGTGCAATCAGATACTCTGCCAAAAACTAAAACATCTGTTTAGTTTTGGTTATCCTCTATATCGCGCTCCGGTGACATTGCAGTTCTTCATCATTATGAAAGTCTATTATCTGCATGCGTTTTAAAGTTATATCAGTCTAAACTTCTGAAATATGGTTTTCTGAGCGCACACACCCCGAATCACGCGCACAGAACGCTGGATATCAGACGGAGCATCGCGGTGAGTATTAAACTAAGTTCTCTTTCATGTCTTATTGAGCTAAAGCTGTCAAAAACATACATAAACAGTCGGTTATGTCTGTGAACGTAAACAGCAGGGAAAGAAGTCACGTGTATATTAGATCTGTGTATTAAAGTATAAGCAGCGTAATATACTGTACATACTGCTGTATATGCTGTTAATATGACTCAAACAACACAAGAAAAACAGAAAATCACTCACTGCTCTTGACTGAACACCTTTAGTAGCTTTAATAAGAATAAATGTCTTACTTGAATGCTCTGGCGAGGAGATAAACATGCGGACTGTGTACAGCTCACTGAGGGGCGGAGTCTATGCTAATAATATGCTAATAGGGCGGAGTCCGTCAGCATTCGTGGGCGGGGCCTAAACATATGTGACGTCACAAAAGCTACAATCTGCAAAAGGCTTGTTCTGAGACACTGCTTATGATTTATGGGGATTAAAAAAGAGGAGTGGGTGGATTTTTACCATTATCAGGTGGTTGTTTACACACTGCCGACACACATTAATATTCATAGTGATTTTTACATAATGAATTATGGCCTTTCGGTCCGATTGAGCCATTGTAAACGGATCATTTTGAACGTAGTGTTTCATCTGTGATCAAACTCGTACTTTTCTGAGCAAATCTTCTATTTGTCCTCATCTGTGTGTCACCAAAAATATATCCCAAGATTGTTTGCCAAACGTTTCTGAATGTTCAAAACACATTACATTTTCTCATTCTTCAAACATTATGGGAACGTTACTTTTGAATGTTTTCTGGAATATAGTAACAAAAAACATTATAAACATCCAACTAAAACGTATCAATGCATAATATTGTTGTGCTGATGTTTTGAGAACATATGAACAAACATCTATTAACGTGACTGAAGAACGTCCCCTGTCCGCTGAGAAGAGTCTGTTAAATGAATAGATGTGCACGGCTGTTCAGCGATGGCTCTCGATCTGATCTATTGTTCAGGCGCATTACAGCACATTAACACCTGCTCGTTTTCTTGCCCTTTTACACAAGGCCAAATGTATCTGGAAAATCTGGGTGTGATGCAAATCCGAACACAAGTGTGACACTTCATGTCTTCTGGGCGTGATTTGTCCTGATCTCGAGGCCTTAACCGCCGGCATGAGCTCTATTTCAGTCTCGGCCGTGTGTAATTATGATATAAGACACTAATGCTGCTTAAGACATCAGTCACAGCTGCACAGGCGCTCACTGAGTCATTGTTTAAAATAAACTCTGCTGGATGGCTGATTCCTGAGCCTGCTTTCAGGATAAACACAAGTGATGTATGGAAGCTTGTTCCCGCCACAGAATAAAACATTTTAAAAGATAATTGCGACTTTTTATCTCACAATTGCGTATTATAAAGTCAGAATTGCGAGATATAAACATGCAATTCTGAGAAAAAAAAGTCAGAATTTCAAGTAGGCCTATATTTCTCGGAATTGCGAGTTTATATCTCATAATTCTGACTTTATAACACGCAATTGCGACTTTATATCAGGCAATTTTGACTTTATAACCTGCAATTGCGACGTTATATGACGTGATTCTGAGATAAAAAGTCAGAATTGTGAGATTAAAAAGTAGCAATTACCTTTTTTATTTTTCACTCTGTGGCGGAAACATATGAGAGTTAGTGCAAACGTCTTCACCACATTAACCTTTGAACTGTGCTGAAAATCCTCCGGTCTTTATTTCACTCTGAAACGGATTGCGCTCTACTATCAATCACATCCAAATAATCTATACAAAACCTGTGCTAATGGAAAGAAAACAAGCCGATAAAAAGATTGAGTGCAATATTTGATGATAAAACAGCATTATGAGAGATTTATAAGCTGTTTAATGAAGGAGGGTCATTTTTGTAACGAGGTTAAAAAAAAACTAAAAAACGAAAACTGATCAATATTTTGGGAAGTTATATGTGTTTTAGTCGAACGCAATAACATTAACTAGCATTTTCAGGAGAAAGAAGATCCTCTCCGGGTCAAAATGAGGATTAACAGCGGAAACATTGACGGAATCCAGAGCTTCTACTTCAATGCCTGAATTTAAATACATTTACTATCATTTTTATCTTTTCTTCATTTAAAAAATATGCATTCATGCATTATTAATCGCTTATGACTTACGAAGTGGTTTACAATAGAGGAACGTAAAGCAATATTAAAGCTCTGTTGTGCTTTCTATCGATTACGTGAGATTAAACAAACAAACAAAACACGTTTTAGACTAAATTTAAGTTTAGGGAAACACTTTACAATAAGGTCCCATTAGCTAACATTAACAAATAATCAGCAATACATACAGTATTTATTAATCCTTCTAAACAACAGTTACACAGCAAAACATGATGTTCTTCCTCAGTGTTTCTGTCTCGTTTTCCAGCACAAATATCTAAACATTCTTAAATCAAGAGACATTTACTGGAGAAGAGAAATGACTGAAGATATTAAGACTTGATTAATGAAAGATGAATCAAAATGAAGTGAGTTTGTGCTTAAAACAGAGTCAGAAATATCATCTTAATTCAAAGTGAAAACAAGATTATTTTTCTGACTCCATTGGGATATTTGTTCTTGTTTTCATTAAACAAGTCTTAATATTTTAAGTCATTTTGCTTCTCAAGTAAATGCATATTGATTTAAGATTTTCAAAAATATTTTTAAATGGAAAACCAGGCAAAAATACTAAGAAAAAAATTGTTAGTCAATTAAATAATATTAACAGATACAACTTTTGATTTTAACAATGTATTGAAATGATCATTACCTAAAATAAGTAAATGCATTAAGAGGTATCTTTGATTGTTAGTTGATGTTAACAAATGTAACCTTGCTGTAGAGTTTAGAGAAAGACGGGATGAGTTTATTGGCTCTCGGCCTGAAGCTGAAGTCACTGACATGGAGATGAGATTTAACAACACACACAAACACACACGCTCGCCAGCTTTAACAAGTTAACAGATATCAGATGGAGTGACAGCAGATCCGCTGACATTCACTCAGATCATTGTGTTTCAGTCACCGAGAGAGAACAGAACGAACCGCCGCTGTACGGAGAGAGAGAGAGAGAGAGAGAGAGAGAGAGAGAGGGATCTCAGAAGAAAACTAAATGAACTTTAAAGGCTTCAGTCGGCGCTTCACATACAGAACCTTTCAGGGGCTCCGTCTCCGTCATCATTTTATCTGAAACATTTCATTTAAACATATTGTATCACTAGGAAATAAATTTAAATAACTTGTAAAACATTAAAGGTGACATTATGCTTTTTTTCTAAAGATGTAATATAAACATATGGTGTCCTCAGAATGTGTCTGTGAAATTTCAGCTCAAAATACCAGATCATTTATTACAGCTTGGCAAATTTGCACCTTTTTGAGCAAAAACACGTTTTTTTTGTGTGTGTGTCCCTTTAAATGCAAATGAGCTTTAGCTCCGCCTCCGTTCAGAAGAGGGCGGAGCCTTTACACGAGCTTCAGAAACTCCGGCAATAACAGAACGGGCCAATCTCACTCATCCAGAATCCCAGAATAACCAGTAGCGAGTGCAGCCTTACGGAGAGACTCAGGAAGAGTTTCTGAATGTTAGTGGAGACATTTCTGTAGTTGTTGTGGAGTTACATTGATCATCTCATCATCATGTTTAACTTCTCCACAAGTGTCCACAGTTCCTGAGGTGTTTATAAGACAGCGGTGACATGTTCTGGTCAATAGTGTTCAGTGCTCGTCTGTGCTCAACCACAGTTTCAGGCTTTGCTGGATCTTTATTAGTGCGTTAGAACTGGTCTCTGTTGTCGCTTGTGGAACCCAAATGTCGGCTGGTGTGTGTAAACGTGCAGATTAAGGGCCGGGAATATCATAATAAGATCCTCTTCATACGTCAGAAGGAGAGCGAAATCTGATCGACTCATTTTTTGTCATGCTTGCAGAGAAAGACTCACCAGAACAAAGTTACTGAGTTTCACGTTTTCTGTGTTGGTAGAAGCACTGGAGTCTCGATTATAATGCTTACACACGGGAAAAGTCAGATTTTCATGATATGTCCCCTTTAAAGTATATGCAATCTTTCCTTAGGCCTATGTATAAGCTTGTTGGTGTCATGGTCGATGCAGGGAAGAGGATTTACTGTAACTGCGAACAGTATTTATACATTTATACACAGAGAAGCTGGCAAGAAACAAGCAGAACCAATGAGCAAAAGAACTACAAACAGACACAGGAAACTACGGCATGAAACACAATAAAAGTCCTTAAACAAAACAGGGGAATCGTGACATTTGGCAAAAATGAGTTCTAGATTGAACCACATTGAATCTTTTTGTAGTGTTGTAAAATAATGTTGTGGCTACAAAAATAAAAAACAAAACAGTTTGCATATTTTTTTCTGAGTTATAACAACATCTAATAAAATTAAGTTAAACCAACAAACTACTTTGAGTTTGAGTTTTAACTTAATCATTTGTAGCATAAACTAATTTTTTTGTTGATTACTCACAAAAAGTTGTTCAACTAATTGGAAAACAATTAATCTGATGTATTTCACTTAGAAATCAACAGCGATCTCTCTCACAAAACCTTCAACATGTAGATCATAACAGCATTAAATGTCTTTCCCTTCAATAAAAACACATTGACGCCTAATTTTAACATTTATTTTTTATGTAAAACATGGGAACTAAAAAAACACTGCCCATTTTTTTTAATTATCAAGACAATATCATTAAGTTACTACAAATGTTTAAAAAAAAACAACAACTAAATATCAGTTTAAACACAATATTAAGTTAATGTGATGATCAGTGTTATTAGCATAACTGAGATACCATTATAGTGTTTTTGTTATTTTTATTAGTTTTATCTATATAGTTTTCATTTCAGTTTTAGTTTAAGTTATTTTAGTAAATCAAGTTAAACTAAATGAAAATTTAAAAACAATTGCTTTGGCAACATGCTGAAATAAAAATTAGTTTTCAATATTTGATTTAACTTTATTCTATTTCGTGTCGTAACTGGACCAATCCTGCACTCTGCTGGTCAGTCTGGGACACTTCCTTTATTTAATGTTATAATGCGTCACTTCTTTCTCTTTATCATTCATATTTGATCATAGAGGGGCATGTTGTCACATTATAAGTTGTTACATGTGAACCTCCAATTAAACAGCATATTTTAAGCTTTTTAGATAATTTGCATAATCAGGAAGCTATATATATATACACTCACCTAAAGGATTATTAGGAACACCATACTAATACTGTGTTTGACCCCCTTTCGCCTTCAGAACTGCCTTAATTCTACGTGGCATTGATTCAACAAGGTGCTGAAAGCATTCTTTAGAAATGTTGGCCCATATTGATAGGATAGCATCTTGCAGTTGATGGAGATTTGTGGGATGCACATCCAGGGCACGAAGCTCCCGTTCCACCACATCCCAAAGATGCTCTATTGGGTTGAGATCTGGTGACTGTGGGGGCCATTTTAGTACAGTGAACTCATTGTCATGTTCAAGAAACCAATTTGAAATGATTCGAGCTTTGTGACATGGTGCATTATCCTGCTGGAAGTAGCCATCAGAGGATGGGTACATGGTGGTCATAAAGGGATGGACATGGTCAGAAACAAGGTAGGCCGTGGCATTTAAACGATGCCCAATTGGCACTAAGGGGCCTAAAGTGTGCCAAGAAAACATCCCCCACACCATTACACCACCACCACCAGCCTGCACAGTGGTAACAAGGCATGATGGATCCATGTTCTCATTCTGTTTACGCCAAATTCTGACTCTACCATCTGAATGTCTCAACAGAAATCGAGACTCATCAGACCAGGCAACATTTTTCCAGTCTTCAACTGTCCAATTTTGGTGAGCTTGTGCAAATTGTAGCCTCTTTTTCCTATTTGTAGTGGAGATGAGTGGTACCCGGTGGGGTCTTCTGCTGTTGTAGCCCATCCGCCTCAAGGTTGTGCGTGTTGTGGCTTCACAAATGCTTTGCTGCATACCTCGGTTGTAATGAGTGGTTATTTCAGTCAAAGTTGCTCTTCTATCAGCTTGAATCAGTCGGCCCATTCTCCTCTGACCTCTAGCATCAACAAGGCATTTTCGCCCACAGGACTGCCGCATACTGGATGTTTTTCCCTTTTCACACCATTCTTTGTAAACCCTAGAAATGGTTGTGCGTGAAAATCCCAGTAACTGAGCAGATTGTGAAATACTCAGACCGGCCCGTCTGGCACCAACAACCATGCCACGCTCAAAATTGCTTAAATCACCTTTCTTTCCCATTCTGACATTCAGTTTGGAGTTCAGGAGATTGTCTTGACCAGGACCACACCCCTAAATGCATTGAAGCAACTGCCATGTGATTGGTTGATTAGATAATTGCATTAATGAGAAATTGAACAGGTGTTCCTAATAATCCTTTAGGTGAGTGTATACACATAGCCAACAGAACTGGGGCCCGTTCTTCGTACGTTGCTTGTTACATCCGAGATCAAATGACACATCCAAGATGATATCATCGTGCGAATCATGATCTGGCTAACTCGGTTCTTCGAACACACTTGCCGGATATGATTAGTATAGCTGGATTGAGTTATCTGAGATAATTGCGCGTTCATGCGCTGGGTTAAAAGGGGATATGTATCGATAGTAGAAACATTGATCAGCAACGCTGCTATTGGCTGTTCAGCGTGGCCAAAGAGCGCGCTCAGTTTTTCTCCGCAGCAAAGCAAGAACAGTCGAAGTTTATTCGGAATTTTAATGTTTAATCAAAACGCCAGGGAACACCTCAAAGTCTGCAAAAGCCAGGAGAGAGGGCTGGCAAAAAGTAGCAGACAATTTAAATCCGTTAGAAGTGGCCATGTTAGATGTTTTTATCACTTAATAGCCTATATTTTTGTATTTTAATAATTGTATAATTACTTTGTTCATTGTAATGTCAGAGTCACCACACTAGAACATGGGAACAAATAAAAGTGAAGTACAAAAATATTCTACATAATGGTAATTTTTAGTTATATTATAGTCTCTTTTATAAAAGGCACTGTTAAATAAATGATTGTCTGTTTATAAAAGCAAACAAGAAAAAGGCTGAGAAAAAATAGAAAAGATCTTAGTAGCCTACACTGTAAAATAATTTTTGCTGCATTAAATTAAGGCCGTATAGTCATTTCAACTGTTAAATCTTGAGTAATGATGAATTGCTTTGACTTGTGAAAGTGAAAACTGATAAACTTATGTTAATGTAAAAATATTTTGCCATGAGTTATTGTTCACATTTTTCCCCAGTGTAGTTCATTGTAATGACATTGTGTTTTCCTCTTTTGTGCACTTTTACATAATACACCAACACATACACCAAGTGGTGGCTGAAATATGTGCAGTAAGTGGACATTTTCTAACTTTCCAAAGGTACGAAAGTATAAGACTTAGTAATGTCCATTTGTTTCCATTGCACTGGACAGTGAATAAACCCTCTCAGATAACTGTCATATGGAGGAACTAGCCTACCTGCAAGTGCATAAATAACTTTACTTCATTTATACTTGTATGCTTTATGGCTGCAATATAAGTTGCAGGATTCCACATCTACAGAAAGGTCTACAGAAGAGTCTGCACAGACAGAGGAGACATAGGCCTACAGGTAGGCAACTTTTCCTTTTTATTTGTTGCATGAGGCATGTGTCTAATATCTCTTGTGGCAGGCACTTGACCACTGGCTTTTCTTTACAAAGAACAATTGAAATAAAACTCAAGGAACTAAGTATATTTGTCTTTTATTAAACATATAATGAAAAGTGTTTTTTTTTTTTGTTTTTTTTTTGCAATGTTGTGTAATATGGCACATGCAACAATGTCCCAGGCCCTGTCAGGTGTGCAACCCTCAGACTTATCAGACACTGAAATCTTCCCTTTAGTTAGCCAAAGTTCATTTCATTGTGTGCCCTTGTCCTGGCTAGAGCTGCATTGTAACTGGTTTGGGTCAGGGAATGGGGTCATAAACACCTGTCTGCAGGAACATGTCATAATCACCTATGAAAAAATGCAGTTCTGTTAGGATCAGCATAAGTGTATGTAATACAGTGAGCTTGATATTTAATTGTGGAACTTTTCTTACCACTTTCAAATAATGTGCATAAATGTGAATCTATGAAAATGCTTAAGTCATGCACAGATCCTGGCCATTTTGCTTTCACATTTCTGATATGGAAGATTTTAGTCAACTGCCTTTTTTTTATTTGATATAATATTACTAATCTGGAATATTAAGAATCACAATAGTAACTGGGCTGCACATTTACATTGTGAACCCCCTTTCTGTTCACATAATCCCCTTCATTGAGGCCTTGATGGCAGTCTATGGTAGCCTATAGTCTATGGTACCAATCACGTTAGTGAAGCCTGAGTGACATATATCTGTAATCGGCATGTCATGATGGTATGATCTTCATAAAAAATTATGATAGTCAAAAAAAAAAAAAAAAAAAAAAAATTCTTTACAACATTGGGTCTTAAGTGGCTTGGAAATGCCACAAAAAACCTGAAACTGTTTTTTAAACCTAAAAGCGACAAAAAACGACAATCTCACGAATCACGAGAAAAAATATAAATCTCAGAAAGTGCACTATCGCGCTGCGCTGGACTTCCCGTATCAACTCCGCTTATGAAGCCGGGATCTAATCCTGTTAACATGAAAGAAGCCTGCTCCCGAGCAGGTTTAAGTTTGCGCACCTGTTGCTATGACAGCAAGTCCAGGATGAGCGTTGAAGAACCAAACAATCCAAGATCATGCCAAATCGCCAACAATCAAATCCAGCGACGTACGAAG
>CM038639.1:36261354-36268854 GCA_021554675.1 Leuciscus idus | reverse complement strand
TATTTGTTCTTTTTTTTAAGGAAATTTTTGATGTTTTTTTTTTTCTATAAACAAGTCTTAAGATCTTCAGTCATTTTGAAGTAAATGTATCTTGATTTAAAGCGGTGGTATAATGCCTTTTCACAAGATGTAAAATAAGTCTCTGATGTCCCCAGAGTGTGTGTGTGAAGTTTCAGCTCAAAATACCCCACAGATATTTTTATATAGCATGTTAAAAGTGTCACTTTTTGACGGTGAGCAAAAACGCACCGTTTTTGTGTGTGTTCCTTTAAATGCAAATGAGCTGCTGCTCCCGGCACAGGGGGCGGAGCTTCAAGAGCTCACGTGTTATCAGCTCATATTACCACACACACACACACACACACACACACACACTCACACTGAAAATGTCAACAACTTTTAGCCTTTTATGTTCAAACCGGAGTCAAACAATGATGGAGAGACTCAAGAAGAAGTGACAACATGTAGAAGCAACAGGACATTTCTCATTGGTTAGTTGATGAATTTATGTATCTGATGTGGAGTTAACTCTTATAGTCATTGATTATCATATTCTGTCATGCTAATCTATAAACCGCGTTTCCGGGGGCGGGGTTTATGTAAATTCTAGGGTTGGTGATGTCACTAACCCTGGGAGGAAGCTCGTGTAGTCTCTACCAGCCATAGTTGTAGTTCTTAGAAAACAATTTCTTTAAAAGCAAATATCTCCCTTTGCTTTGAACTTTGAGCATTGTAACTTTGCAGATGTTGTTTATGATCAAACAGCAACATTACACACTAACTAAAGTTAGAAAAGTCAAATCATAACCACCCCTTTAAGAACATTTAGATATTTGTGCTGGAAAACGAGACAGAAACAGAGGAAGAACATCATGTTTTGCAAAAGCTGTCAATGGAGAAAAAAAACCACCAATCAAATCCTGGAATATGAAGTGGTTTATTGAAACATTGATTAACGAACAGCTTGTAACAAACGTCATCAGCAAACGAATGCTTAATGTGCACTGCACGCTTCAATAAAATCTGGTCAAACCAAAGAGCATCGCCGAGTCTGCATAGACATGAGGAATGGCACTGGAGCCGAAACATCGGTACAAAACAAAGTGCATTTCATTGAAAAACATCTCAAATGACTTTATTGGGGCTACGAGCTTCTCGAATCAATGCGTGGAAATCAGCACCGATCGCATTAATACAGTCACGTCAACACTTCATTTTCAAGTATGCATAATAATAATAATAATCAGGTCCCCAAGATTGGCGATTAAAAGTTAAAAGTGTGCTGCTAAAACACGTCAGTAACGCGACAGACATTCAGTCCAGAGATCGTGGATTTAGGCATGTAGTTCATGCGGTTATTGCTGCAGTTTATACATGATATAATGCAAATCAATCTGATCATCTTCAGCTTATCTCGTAATGAAACTGACTCTGCGTTTAACATGCAAAAAAACTAACAAAACACGATTTAAATAATCACGTAAAAGTCAATAAGAGTCGAGCGATAAATCAGTAAAGCTGTTTTAAAAACATGATTATTGGAAATGATATCAGACATATGCATTATTAAATTAAGCTGATGTTTGACTGTGAGGTAGCAGCTCTGGGTCGAGCAGCTGGTGCTCATATATATGAGTATTTGAGAATTTACTTAGAAATAATTCATCCATCAAAAGCTGCATCTGACATAAACAATGATTATGTCTGTTTTGTGCCATTTATTAATTTATGATAAAAGACTAATCCCTGTTCAAAACATGATGTTGTTCCTCAGTGTTTCTGTCTCGTTTTCCAGCACTAATATCTAAACATTCTTAAATCAAGATAGGCTACAGAGAAGAAGCAAAATGACTGAAGATATTAAGACTGGAAAATGAAGTGAGTTTGTGCTTAAAACAAGAATATTTGCCAATGGAGTCAGAAAATAATCTTAAATCGAAGTGAAAACAAGATTATTTTCCCCGACTCCATTGACAAATATTGACATTTTTCATTGAACAAGTCTTAATATCTTCAGTAATTTTGCTTCTTCTCCAGTAAATGTCTCTTGATGTAATAATGTTTAGATATTAGTTCTGGAGAACGAGACAGAAACACTGAGGAAGAAGCTCATGTTTTACACGATGACATTATTATTGCAGTCTGTACAAGTTTAGCGCAGAGGTTAAAGTTCATCAGTAATATATTACAGGACATTGGCTGACTACATTTACAAATTAGATACACGGCAGCACATGAACTATATGCCAAAATATGAAGAAGGCACATTCTCTTTCAAAGATTCGAAGACAGAAAAATAAAAATTAAGATGCCGCTTTATAATAAGGTTTCATTTGTTAGCATTAGTTTACGACATTATTCAACAAGAACTAACAATGAAAAATACTTCTACAGCGTTTATGAATCTTAGTGCATGATAAAGGAGTAGTTCACTTATAATTATAAACCTTGGAAGAACCAGGATTTTCTTTAACATAACTCTGATTGTTGTATTTCTTAACATTAGCTCTTGCACTGTGGATTAATATGAGTTATGATAAAGATTAATAAATGCTGCAGTTAGTTAATGCATTACCTAATGTTATCAAATGAGACCTCGTTATAAAGACGTTCAGACACGTAATAGAAAGCTCTTTCAGAGGCGCTCCTGGACCGGGAAGCTCGAGGGGTTCAGTGCTCTACAAGCTGCTGTCCTGTAGGAGAGGCTCGTTGTCCTCGTCGCTCGCAGGAACGGAGGCGTTCTCGGGGCCGCCGCTCACCGGCTCCGTCATGATCCTCGCACCGCACGTCTTCACCACCGGAGTGTGTTGAGCTGGGATGAAGACCGCCACCAGCAGCGCCAGCACCACCGTACACGCGCCGAACAGGAACGGGGGACCCGGAATCACGGACTTCTGGAAGACAAAACACAGACACAAAAATAAATAATTTTCTTACTTAGTATTTTTGTCTTGTTTCCAGTCCAAATATCTATAAATTCTTAAAGCAAGATGCATTTACTAAAGTAGTAAAATTACTTAAGATATTATGTCTTGTTTTCTGGGGAAATAAATCAAAATTAAGAGAGCTTACAAAAAAAAAAAAATCTGCCAATTGACCCTTGGCATGGAGTTTGATTGACAGGCGATCTGACCAATCATAATCCGCCGAATCCTTCGCAGGGAGTTTGATTGACAGGCGATCTGACCAATCAAAATCCGCCATTTGTGTCCGACACAGCAGTCAGGAGAGTTAGTAGATTAACGTTGGAGGATGTGAACTTGATAAACGGAGTGTACTGACATCTTTCCGCGGTTAAACAACATTCCTTCTGATGTTCATTCATGTTTATTTGATGCTATAAATGAACTAGAAGGAAGAGATGATCGGTTCACGAGCAGCTTTAACTGAGCGATCTGTCAGACACATTAAAGACACACAAAACACTATTTATTGTTTACATTCCTTTAAAAAATGACCAAATTTGAAAGGTGAGACTTTGTTTCATATCAAAAGTACCCTGGCCTGTCCTGTGTGTCAGTGTGTTGTCAGTGTCCTCTCTGCTCCATGATGTGTGTTTAAGTGTGTGAGAACATGGTGTGTGTGAGAGCGTGGCTTGTCGGACATAGCAACAGTAACTAAAGGGGGCGGGTCTTTGCGAACATAAAATGGGTAAGACAAATAATGTTAATTCAAACATAAACAAACACAAGAAAATAACACTAGCCGTGTTTCCATTACAGATTTGCGCAAAACTTTTGCGATATTTTCTGAATGTCGCCAAAAAAAACTATTGTGAAATGACGGCGTTTCCATTCACCGATGTTATGCGAGTAAAACGTCATTTTTCCTCTTGAGATAATCATTCCAAACATCATGACGACAGATGTTGGTAGGTTTGTATATATCAGCGCCGCCGCACTATATTATAGTATTACACTTTATAGCTGCCATTATTATTATTGGAAGGAGATGAACGCGTGTCTCCAAGCCCTTTATACTGTGAGCGGCACATATGAGGAGTTTCTGGGAGTTTCTCCCTCAGATCTGCTTCGAGGTCTTGATTGTGGCATTTATTTGTTGTTTAGAATCCAGTATTCCCGTAATTCTTTTGTCTTTTATGAGTTTAATAAAGAACTCTGTCTCGTCTTCTGTCCAACCATAGACTGTAAAAAAATATGCACCACGCCCCTTTGCTCTCTTCCATTGGTGAGAAGTGAAGTCCTGATATGGCGCTGACATCTTGGGGCTTGAGTCTGCGCAGTAGCGATCTCGGGGCCAGACCTGCGCAGTCGTGAGTAGGAAGTAAAGCCGCGAAATCAAGGCCCCGCCCTCACTCTCGGTGTGAAATAATTATAGAAATTTGGATATTAAATGTAAAGCTCCAATCTCCTCAGTCCTCCGAAGATCCCGAAAAAGTCTGTTGGTGCTTCAGTGACTACTTCGCTCAGAGAACCTGTCAATCACAGCTGTCAATCATGACGTCACACCACCGTTTTTATAGCATCACATAACTAACTAAAAACAAACTTATTTTAAAAACAAACCCTTGAATTTACATCAGCGTGATAAAAACTACAGTAAATGACAGAAACCACCTTCGGAAAAAAGATATTTGAAGTGTAATTAAATAGTTTAGTTGGTCTCACGTCCCGTTGAATAACACAGGGAGGCGGGGCTTATGACTTATACTAGGACCAGCCACCGGGGGACAATCGAGACGTTTTGGCTTCACTTTTCAGGGCTTGTGCGGCACGCTTGGTCCAAACATACCTCACCTTCGTTAAAGAACGATCGACTTCACGTACGTCAGGTGACTGTAAATGCAAAAACCGTTTCCATTCCAGTTTTGCGAAATATTCCTTTTTCGAATTGCCTGAAAAACCTCATGTGAGCGGCAAAACTCTTTTGCGATACATGGGATTTTTTCGCGAATTTGACGTGTTTCCATTGGGCGTATTTTCAATCCACAATTTGAAGGGAAATGGAAACGCAGCTCCTGAAAACTTGACTGAGCAGAACTCTGACCTCTTCGGTGCCGGGTGTGACGGGGTTCGGGACGGGGCTCATCTCCTTCAGCTCCACATTGAAGAGGAAGAATATGAATCCGAAGAGAGCCGGACCGAGTCCGTTACACAGACCTCGAATCCCTGTGATCATTCCCTGAACCGCTCCTAAAACAACACACACAAATCATCAAACCCTGAGAATCAGTGGCAGAGACATTTTGCCACACTTCCGCTACTTCCAGTTTGATGAGGATTGATATTTTAATTTGAAGGATTTGTTCAGAATTATAGTTTCCTGATAGTTTACTCTCCGCCACGCCATCCAAGATGTTCATGTCTTTCTTTCTTCGGTCAGAAAAGAAATGAAGGTTTTTGAGGAAAACACTCCAGGATGTTCCTCCATATAGTGACTTCAATGGGGTCCAACGGGTCAAAGGTCCAGATGTGAGTTTCAGTGCAGCTTCAAAGTCTCGACACGATCCAGCCGAGGAATAAGAGTCTAATCTAGACAAACCAGCGGACATTTTAGAACAAAATTTAACCACTAATGCTGGTCTTGCACTAGCTGGGATGCAACACACATTATGTAATCAGGTTGAAAGGTCGCGCGTGTTCCAGTTTATAAATGTAGGGAAGAGCGAAAAACTCCATCTCATTTTCTCCTCCAACTTCAAAATAGTCTTTTTACCTTTTATTTTATTTTAGTAAATGGCGTTTGACTCAGTCTTTGCACGTTCGCTTTGTAAACACTAGGTCGGTTCTTACGCCTACGTCACGCTTGACCTTTCAACGGGATTACAAACGAGAATTTGTGGTTAAAAAGTATATAAATGTTTATTTTGTTCTAAAATGTCGGCTGGTTTGTCTAGATGAGACTCTTATTTCTCAGCTGGATCGTGTCGAGACTTTGAAGCTGCACTGAAACTCACATCTGGACCTTCGACCCGTTGGACCCCATTGAAGACACTATATGTAGAAACATCCTGGAGTGTTTTCCTCAAAAACCTTCATTTCTTTTCTGACCGAAGAAAGAAAGACATGAACATCTTGGATGACGTGGAGGAGAGTAAATGATCAGGAAACTTTAATTCTGAAGTGAACGACTCCTTTAATATTTTAAATCATTGTTAATGTACATAATTTGGCTGCAAAACAATCTTCTTCCACAACACGGTTCCGTCAGTGCTTTAACACGAGAGCCACTCAAGCTCTTTTAAACGCCCATGTTGTTGTTGTGTTTTGAGTCTTACCCCGTTTCGTAAGTGCTTTAACACAAGACGGGTCTTTTAAGGCACATGTCTGAGTCTTACCCTGCTGGTCGTGATCTGTGCAGTGAGACACCAGCGCGCTCACGGCGGGGAAGGTGATACTGGACATGGCAGCGACGGTCCCGGCCGCCCACATCATCCTGGGATACACAAACACAAACACTATTTTAAACCCAGCGAGTCACAGGCCGGTAATCCCTTCAACAATAGTGCTGACGTCACGCGTTCAATCTCTTTTCCATTACAAAAAATGCCAGTCGAAACAGATCAAAATAAACCTCATCCATAGGACTGGGCAAAAAAAATTTGTTTTTTCGATTAATCTTTTTTTTTTTTAAATGTGGTCAAATCAAAATCGATTCTCAAAGGCCACGAATCAATTTTTTTCCATATTTATTTATCTGTCACCCAAAAGCCAGTATTAGTTTCCCTCCACTGTTCACATGTTACACTAATGCTGAGAGATATTATGCGTGTTTAATCTTAAACATAAAATAACCTGATCCTGTTTGATCAAGACATTTTCTAAATTTTTCATCTTGCATCAAAATCCTGTCTATTTATTGTATGCATTTGAAATATAGAGTTGGGTTCTGCTTTAATGTACCTAAAATAAAAAGAGTTTAATATACAGGTTTGTGGCTCTTAATTTCTTTTTATTAATTAACCCCTTGTAAATGTATGTTCACTGTTCTTAAAAAAATAAAAAAATAAGAAATAGGATTTGTATTAAATCTATATTCATTGGGCCCTATTTTAACGATCTGAAACACAAGTATCAAGCGCGAAACTCAAGTAACTTTGTGGGCGGGTCTCGAGCGCTGTTGCTATTATACCGGCGGGATAAATTACTCTTGCGCTCGACGCAAATCTAAAATGTGTTGGTCTGAAGTAGCTTCATCACTCATAGGTGTGGTTTGGGCGTAACGTGAAATAAACCAATCAGAGCAACATCTCACATTCCCTTTAAGAGCAGGCGCGCTTGTTCCATGGCGGATTGCTATTATAACGGCGGATTTGCCAGACGCACGCCAGGAGCGGTTCACAGCCGAGGAGACCGACGTTCTCGTCAGGGCCGTAAAACACAGAGAAGTGACATTGGGGATGGAGAAACACACCCAAAATAACTTCGGTTAAACAGGCGTATGATAATTTGGGTAAATGTGTAAGCTAGATTTATGCCTATTTTTCACATCTTCATGGACACAACAATGATTTCCCTCGTGTGGTAATATTTTTCCTTG
>CM038639.1:36048854-36256354 GCA_021554675.1 Leuciscus idus | reverse complement strand
ACTTCCTTCATTTACAATAACAACACCGTGTTTAGTGAGAATACTGAGGTGCGATGACGTCACTCACTCTGATGTGTTTGAACAGCATGATGTTTTCCGTCCGACTCTCACATTCTGCTCGAGACCTCAGTCATCCTGATCGGATTTAATTAATAATAATTCATTAACTCGAGCAGCTCTCGTTAACGCTCTTCTCTTCCACTTTCTAACATCAACATTCCTGAGCATCAACTTCCGGCTTCCGGGTCTGAATACTTTCAAAGTCAATTTCAAAATAATATATTTTTTTTTTTTCTGATGAATCGTAAATCTGAAGTAGGTGCAAATATAGAAACTTAGTTCACAATATTAATGATGTTTGGACGTACACTTTATATGTCATAATAATATAAAAGTAAAATATAAAAGCCAATAAATAAAAGTCAACATTTCTACTTTTTTAGTAATAATTAGACTTTTTATGTTACAATTATGATGAGACTAGACAGCTATTCAATGTGAATTTGTTCGCTACGTTTTTAATTCACTTTTTTAATTTGTTAGAAACCAACTGTTAAAGATAAATTAACTTTTTATTTATTTAAATTTTATTCGACGAGCATATGAGTAAAATACAACAGATCGGAAAAAACACCTTTCTGTATTTATTGAGAAATGAATGTCCTTTTCAAACTTGTATTTTGTGTCGCGAGCGTTTGATTGTATTGAGGCGCGCTCGCGGTAGCTGCTCGTTCCCGCGCTGTGCAGTGGCCACGCGCTCTCGAGGGAAACTGGCTTTTGCCGAATTAGTTTGTTAGACTCGTGCACTGTGTGAAACAGTGTGAAGAAGTGCGACAGTGGCATAAGTTTGCAATGAAAACCGGACAGTGAGGTGTGTATGTTTGAGTAGTGTGTGTGTGTGTGTGTGTGTGTGTGTGTGTGTGTGTGAGAAAGTCTGCATGTGCATGCGCGCGCGTGTGTTTACATTGTGTTGCAGCAGAATCAACTTTTACCACTTCATTCAAACCCTTCTTAATGTAATGCCTCATGAATTAATTTACTGACATCAGCACGTACTTTAAAAAATAATAATTGTACTTTATAGAAGTATCTTAAAAAAAAATACCATGGTACATGTCCAAAATCCCGGTTTTAACATGGTACATTTGTAGTGCTGTTGTGTTAGTGCATGCTCGAAAGTGCTGTCTAGGTAGGGAGCTCACTAGATTTCTTGATAAGGGTTGCATTTGTTAACATTAGTTGACATGAACTAACAATAAAAAGATAATTCTGTTAAATGCTATTTGATGCTAGGCTTTTCAATAGAGAAAAATATGATCAGTCTCATGAGAGAGACTCTCATTCTAAAATGTAAATTTAAATATATAAAGACCCTATTTGTTCTGTGAAAAATTTATATTATAAATATGTGTAAAATAAATGTGTAATTATTTTGTTTCTATTACATTACAGTATTACATTATTTGTTCTCACTGTAGTAGATGCTTTTTGTTTTTATAATTAAAATTATTAATTTTAAGATTTATTTATTTACATTTTTATTTAAACACATTATATTATTATTTATAATCTAATTTATTAATCTAATATAATTTTGATTTTTGTACATGTTTTTCTCTCAACTTCCCTTGTTTGAAAATCCCTGATTTAATTGATCTAAACTGACATGAAGTTTATAAAGACCCATTTTATACTTTGGGGGAAAAAAACATAAATATGTGTAAAATAAAGCTGAAAATATTTAGTTTCTATCATGTTACATTATTATTATTTGTCCTACTCACTATAGTATTGTACTATTAGATTAATTATTTATTTTTATAATTTAAAACACATATATATATATATATATATATATATATATATATATAATTTTTTATAAATATTTATTTATTTAAATCAAATTTATATAATTTTTATCTCAATATTTATTTATTTATTTATTATTTTAACCAAATGTATTAATTTATTTAACTTTTTTTTTTTTTTGTGGAACGGTTTTTTTCCTCTAAACTTCCCTGGACTCCGGTTGGAAAATCCCTGATTGAATGGATCTGAGCTGACATGAATTAACAATGAACAACTGTATTCTTTTTGTACTAACTTTAACAAAGATTAATAAATACTGTAACAAATGCGATTGTTGGTTGATGCTGTACACTGCAGACTTGTTGATGCATTAACTAACTTCACCGAATGGATCTCATGGTAAAGTGTCTCTGGTTTCCCCCGGACAGGATCATCAGTGACTGGTTTGATTGGATCGGATGGAGTGTTCGTACCGGAGTCGCTCTAAACACACTGCAGGTCAGACGGCGCCTCAATAGTGTGACAAAATAAACGCGTGACCAGATTTGGTGATTGTTTTATTTTTATTTGTTTTGTTCTGCTCAGTTGGAGAGTCGAGCAGCCGGTCCGTGATGAAGAGGAAGAGCTCGCACAAGTGAGTGTAATAATCAAGAAGCCTTGGGAGGGAGTGAGTGAGTGTCAGAGTGAGTCTGAGAGTGTGAGTGAGTGAGTGAGAGTGTGTCAGTGTGTGTGTGAGAGAGAGAGTGTGTGAGTGAGTGAGTGAGTGAGTGTCTTAGTGAGTCTGAGAGTGTGAGTGCGAGTGAGTGAGTGAGTGAGTGAGTGAGTGAGTGAGTGAGTGAGTGAGTGAGAGTGTGTCAGTGTGTGTGTGTGAGAGAGAGAGAGTGTGTGTCAGTGTGAGTGAGTGAGTGTCAGAGTGAATCTGAGAGTGTGTCAGTGTGTGTGTGAGAGAGTGAGTGTGAGTGAGTGAGTGAGTGAGTGAGTGAGTGAGTGAGTGAGTGAGTGAGTGAGTGAGCGAGTGAGTGTGTCAGTGTGTGTGAGAGAGAGAGAGAGAGAGTGTGTCAGTGTGAGTGAGTGAGTGAGAGTGTGTGTCAGTGTGTGAGAGAGAGTGTCAGAGTGAGTGAGTGAGAGAGAGAGTGTGTGTGAGAGAGAGAGTGTCAGAGTGAGTCTGTGAGAGAGTGAGTGTGAGAGTGTCAGTGTGTGTGAGAGAGAGAGTGTGAGTGAGTGAGTGAGAGTGTGTGTCAGTGTGTGTGTGTGAGAGAGAGTGAGTGAGAGAGAGAGTGTGTGTGAGAGAGAGAGAGAGAGAGAGTGTCAGAGTGAGTCTGTGAGAGAGTGAGAGAGAGAGAGAGTGTGTGTGTGTGAGAGAGTGAGTGAGTGAGTGAGTGTGTGTCAGTGTGTGTTTGAGAGAGTGAGAGTGTGTGTGTGAGAGTGAGTGTAAGTGTGTGTGTGTGTGTGTAAGTGTGTGTGTGTGTGTGTGTGTGTGTGTGTGTGTGTGTGTGTGTGAGAGAGAGTGAGTGAGTGAGAGTGAGTGAGTGAGCCAGTGTGTGTGAGTGTCAGAGTGAGTCTTTGAGAGTGTAAGTGTGTGTGTGTGTGTGTGTGTGTGTGAGAGAGAGAGAGAGTCAGTGTGTGTGAGAGAGAGAGAGAGTGTCAGAGTGTGTGTCAGTGTGTGTGTTTGAGAGAGTGAGAGTGTAAGTGTGTGTGTGTGAGTGAGAGTGTAAGTGTGTGAGAGAGTGAGTGAGCGTGTCAGTGTGTGTGAGTGTGTGTGAGTGTCAGAGTGAGTTTGTGAGAGTGTAAGTGTGTGTGTGAGAGAGAGAGAGTCAGTGTGTGTGTGAGTGAGTGAGAACTCGCTCCTGTCATATGGTGTGTCACACGTGTGCATTAACAGGCACAAACACACACACCCCGTGGGCCCGGCCTCATGTCCCGCTGAAAGTGTGGTGGGCTGTCGGATCCGGCACCGCTGGAAGGAGGACCTGTCCGGCCCGGAGTCTCGCTGGACTGGGACGGTTCTGGTCCAGGTGCCGGTCAACTCCTCCCTCTACCTCATCAAGTACGACGACGTGGACTGTGTGTACGGCCTGGAGATCTTCCGAGACTCGCGGGTCCAGGACCTGGAGGTTCTGCCCGGGGAGATCGCCTCGTTCCGGGTCAGCGACACTCGTCTGGCGGACCGGCTCCTGGGGCGGCCCGTGGTGCACCTGTTCGAGACCGACGCTGGGTCCAAGGACGAGTGGAGGGGTTTGGTTCTGGCCAGAGCTCCCAGCATGCCTGCCTGGTTCTTCATCACCTACGAGAAAGACCCCATGCTGTACATGTACCAGCTGATGCAGGATTATAAAGACGGAGACCTTCGGATTCTTCCAGAGTCAGGTGAGGAGAGACTGGGACAATCAGAACATAGCAATCAGCGCAGCATCAGAACGCAGGCTCACTATTGGCCGACGCTGGTCATGTGTGTGATGCTAGCCAGTAGTGAGCCTCTGTTCTGACCATAGACTGTAAAAAAATACGGATGTAGTGTCCTTGACGTCACCCGTAGGTTTCTGAAGACCGTTTTTGAAGCTTAAAGTGGGCGTAGCCGACCGTCGCCATCTTGGCAGCGTCACTCCCGGATTTATTTATTTTGACAGTCAGACAATGAGCTGAGGTAACGTGACGGCTAACAGACAGCAGACAAACGGCTAATGATGACTAATGACCACAGCAGCGGGAATCCACCTGTCACTCAAAAGTGGACACACCCTTAATTATGCAGAAATGTAAGGCTTAATATAATTTAAACGGATGAGTTATAAAAACATTCACCCCCCCCACAGTTGTCATGAAGGGCAACATCAGCTATATAGACCAAAACCACTTTTTGCTCCAGGCGGTAAACGTGTTTTTCTGCTGTAAAGTTGGGCATTTCAACATGGAGGAGATGCAGATTTGACTCACTTTTGCAGCCGGCCTCTAGTGGCCAGTTGATGAACTGCCGTTTAATTCACTTCCGGGTTGGTTTCAAGAGAGAGACAGGGAGGTTGCTGATTGGTTCTGACGCTGCGCTGTTACACTACGTGAACTCACTCAGAGAAACACAGATGAAAATGAAGAGTTGGATAAAGTCGTTATTTTTGCGCAGAAAAAGTATTCTCGTCGCTTGATAAACTTAAGGTTGAGCCACTGTAGTCACATGGACTATTTTAAACAAGTCTTTACTAACTTTCTGGGCCGGTGAGTTTCAATAACAGAGAAGCCTATGGAGGAGTGAGACAGCTCTCAGATTCAATCAGAAATATCTTAATTTGTGTTTCTGAAGATGAACGAAAGTCTTACAGGTTTGGAACAACATGAGGGTGAATAATTACTGACAGAACGTTCATTTTTAGGTGAACTAACCCTTTAATAATCATTCAGAAGTGTATATATATATATCCCCATTCCGAGGCGCTCCCATCTTCCACTCACAACCAGGCGTTGATGTTTTCCTTCGTCAGCTTTCTTAAGCCCGGGACACACCAAGCAACGACGTAGTTTTCCCGGCGTATTCCACATCGTTGGCTCTAGTCTGACGCCGTCGGTGAGAGAGGGAACTCTGATTGGCTGTTCAGCTTAGCGAGAATAATAGCAAAACAGCAGCAAAGTCGTCAGAACGGTACAGATGGAAGCTGATCTAATGTTACGGCATCTTGCCTGAGTGTTCCTGGGCGAATATTTCAATATTAACACGAGCGGAGTGGAATGAAGGAAGTGTTTAGCAGGATTGATCTTCAGAACGGTTTAGGTGTGTGTGTATCTATAGCCAGCAGCGTCGCTTCCCCTTTCTGAATGATGAATATAGATGAGTATATCTGCAGACACAGTTACTCAGTTACACGCAGGCGCAGAACACACACACTAGCCGACAGTCGGCTGTAGTTCTCTCGTGTGTTCAAGCGTAGCTTTCCCCCCCGACACGAGGCGGCGACACCTCGCTAGCGCTAGTTCTTTGGCGTCGGGTTGGTGTTTCCCGGGCTTTAGTCTCCTATCCTCCTCGACTGGATATCATTTTGATAAAACAGACAATATCTTTTTCCTTCAATGACTTAATATCAACAAAATATCCCACATTGTACATTATTGATTTCCAGAACCTTTGGACATGGCTGTCTTTACATCTTACTAATTTGGTATAATCATCAACAACACTGATTACAAAACTAGTACATATTTGTTCTCTGGAAGCCGGGCTAAATAAGCCAGCACTGTCGCTGTACTCCTAGCATGGGCTAGACCCGCAGATACTCAATACAGACAATAGCCACGTTTCCGTTATCCTTCAAATTGCACAAATGGAAATTGCGAATTGAAAATACGCCCGATAGAAACACGTAATTTTCGCAAAAACTCCCATTTATCGCAAAAAAAGTTTTCCCGCTCGCATGAGGAGGTTTATCAGGCAATTCAAAAAAGAAATATTTTGCAAAACTGCAATGGAAACAGTTTTTGCGCATGTACAGGTCAGCTGACGTAGACGACGCGGTGTGATTGGACAGAATACGAGACAGATCTTTATTAAATTCATATAAGACAAAAGAATTACAGGAATAATGGATTCTAAACCTCAAATAAATGCCACAATCAAGACCTGGAAGCAGATCTGAGGGAGAAACACCCAGAAACTCCTCATATGAGCCGCTCACAAGTATAATAAGGGTCGTTCCTCACCATTAATGCTTGGAAACACACACACATCTCCTTCCATTACTAATAATGGCCAGTGCAGTGGCTGGGATATAGTACATAATCCTACCAACGTCCGTCGCCATGGTTTTGGAAATGATTTTACTGATCGGTTTAGTCGCATAACAACGTTAATGGAAACGCCGTCATTTCGCAATAGTTTTTTGTCGACATTTAGAAAAAAATCGCAAAAGCTTTGCGCAAATCTGTAATGGAAACGTGTCTATTGTCTATAATCATGAATACCAGGATATATGGGCCTACACTAGTTTTTATAAAACTATGGTTTCCAATTCCTTTTATAATAACCGAAGATGGATGTTAAATGCATTATTCTCCTCACCCCCTTTATAGACCCTTTATGTTCACAACACAATGGTTGTCTAACTAAAACATAAACAACTAAACTAATTAAGACCCATAATGATCCATCTAAGCACTTAAAGTCTCTACTGAATTCATCCTTCAGTTTACAGTCAAATAGCATGTGCCATTTTAACTGTATAACATCTTATACCTTTTTTAATTTTTTTTATAGAAATAAAATAAAACAAATTCCTGAAATTAAACAAATGACCCCCTGCCTTAGGTTGCCCTCTGTTTGGCCAAAGAGGATCTAACCCGTCGTTGAGAAATCCCCTCGTGTACACACTGGTAACCGCTCTCCCATTACGAAATCTTTGACCGTTTTCTTCAACAGAATCAGTTGTTTTCTCAAGCTCAGGGAAGACACATTAACACAGGGAGACAGGTTAATAACAGCAGTATTTAATCACTTAAATCCAGTAAACATCTTAAAAACAGCACCCTAGCACTGCTGAGATTATACTCAGTGAATTTAGATATCACAACCGGCCATTCAGTGAACATCTGCGTCTGTAGCCGGAGCCGTCGGCCCTGTGGAGACTCAGAATTATACAGTTTATACAGATTATATTATATAGTCACTGGTCCCAAAATAAACTAGTCAAAAATGTCACTTTTATCTTTTAAGGTCTGCATTATTATTTTAAAGACTTCTTTAAAGTCAGTTTTACTTTTAAAACATTTAAATACAAATTGCCCTCTAAATGTATAAGATCTGAGCTTCCTGTAGCATGATTTCTTTTATCATCTCCGTGTCTGTGGTTTTCAGCTGAAACCCTGTGCTTTACTATAAAGAGCTCATTATCACTCATGACACGGGCTCAGATAACAGCGTTTAGCTGACTCAGGACTCACTGCACTCTCATAAACCTGTAACATCACACTTTATCTTACATCTTATAACTCTAGCCCAACTTAAGACATCTTTGCCAGAAATGACTTTCGTTTTCAAATAAACTTGTAAAAATCATTATTATAGATTTTTCCTTGAAAAGGATTCCCTTAAGACTTCAATCCTTTGACCTTATTCTTTCTCAGACGAAAACTTTAATATTGTCATATTAAACACTGATCTCCTTTCAAACCCACATCAACACCAGAGATTTCTGTCACTTTAGTACATTTTTAAGCACCTCCTGAGTGGGCATTTACAGGTACGGGCTACACGACCCTGCTGACCTCAGTTAACACACACTCTCTGTTATCTGGTGGGTTCGTGTGTCAGCCTCGACCACAGCACACACACCTGGATCATTGAGCTTTCAAACGGCTCCAACTTCCTGAACCCTTGAAGAAGTGTGTCCCAATCAGGGATGTGAACAGAGCCGCTGATAAGCAGTTCTCTGTTTTCTTTTACAGTCCGACTGTGGCGGATTCATTCACAATAGCCGAATCATAATCTTCATCATTACCACTGGCAGCACATAAGCTGCACGGAAAATCACTCGACATATTCTAAGGTGTTTTTACAAAGTTTCTGTTTAACTTGAGTCACATTTGTCCAAGGAAATCATCCCCTGTAAGCTCTAACTATAAACAGTTATCCTGGAAATCCAGACCTAAATCTGAAAGATTAATGGTCTGGCGTCGACTAATGAAACTCGGCCAGCTCGAGGGGCGGCACCAAGCAGGCATTCGAAAATCTCACTGCACGCAATTGGATAACACTACGACCAATCACTGTCATGACTGCGCTGTCACTAGCGCTGTCGTCATCTGTTTAGCCCGCCTATACCAGATACACCGATGTGATTGGTGCAGCTCGGCTACAAGGGCATAGTTAATGAGCATCATTACTCGACGCCAGAGAGACTCGCTGAGCAGATTCAGATTGTGCTCTCGTGAGAACTCTGGATATCCAGCGTATATAAACAGGAGAGTCGTCTCAAAACATCAAGATAATGCGTTCTTTCTCTCACGGAGAGCTACACTTTAATATAACGCAGTATAGTAGACTTCAATGACCCCTGTGACCGTTGGATGGATGGATGTATATCACATGCTGAGGGTCTCCTCCCAAACCCTCTCGGGATGTGTTTCTCTCACTCAGGAGATCCGGTTATCCCAAGACCCTGTACATGTCACGGCCTAGATACTGAGATCCGAACGTCCCTAAAAAGATCTGGTTAAACACTCACAGCAAACATATGATCAAGAGTATATCATGAATCATTCGTTGAAGATAGAAAGTGAAATTAATAATCATTCAGAAGGATATATATATAAAGATTGTGACCAAATATAAGTCATGAAACTGGGTGTTTATGAATGATTCGGCTGGTTATTAAAGCTTTGCTCCGTGTTTCCCTCCGCCAGAGGATCCGGTTGAGACCCGGGAGCCGGGAGAAGTCAGCGAATCGCTGGTCGGGAAGCAGGTGGAGTGTCAGAACAAAGAGGGAACACAGAGAATGGGAACGATCATCCAGCAGGTTCAGGCCAAACCCTCCGTTTACTTCATCAAGTTCGACGATGACTATCACATCTACGTCTATGACATGATCGGATCGTGAGAGCATCATCATCATCATCATCATCAGGTGCTCCGTCTGGGATTTACATGTACAAACGCACATCATATACAAGCATCGGATGTCTGTTTCCGGCTGAATGTTTGGGAATAAAACAAGCCGGTTCTTTAGACACTGCAGATTTGTTTTATACCATATTTTTTGTTTTATATGTGTTCGCAGTGTCACGGACGGCCAGTTCAGGTCTTTGTTTGATTGTGTATCATCAGTTTATCATCTGTTTTCATGCATTCTAAAGTCTTTATGTTCTGTGTATTAATTATAAACGTGTAGCATTAACATGAGGAGTGCTGACACTCCCTCTTCACATCACTGTGTTCCTCCCGTCAGTGTGTTCCATTAAATACTGAATCAAATAAAGTATAAAAAATATTAAATAAAGTGTTTGACTGAACTAATGAGTCCATTTATTGTGACGTGTCACATTTAATTGAACAGGAAGAACTTCTTTTTCTAGCTGTGTGTGTGTGTGTGTGTGTGTGTGTGTGAGAGTGAGAGTGAGAGTGAGAGTGAGTCCTGCAGAACAACACCGAGTGTGTGTGCGTTCCGGTAAAATGCGTTCATTCAAAGTTATCTGGTCTTTAATAATGTTCTCAGAACATCAGCACAAATGTTATTCAGTCATGGAACTTTTTTTAGAAACAATTTATTTAGACTTTAGTGTGTTTTTTAAACATTCAAAAGGATAATTATTGCAAAATGATAAAATAGAGAAAACATTCCTTTAATGTTCCCTCATTCACAAAAGTTTTTAAATTGAACTGAAGTTTGCATAATTGATTTTGTTATTACCTATGGAGTTAATATTGTGCCATAATTAAACGAACAAATCCAGCATTTTGCAAACAAACTCGATCTACTTCGCAAAGGAAAACTCGACTCGCAAACAAACAGAAAGCAATGTGCAAGTACAAAGGTCAGTTTGAGTGAAAATGCACTGGAGTAACAAATATGTATTGTGTTTTACAAATATAAATAAATGAGCCAAGATAATACTTCACAAATAAATACAAACCATCCTACAAATTGGTAAAAATTTCTAATTCCAGGCAGATTTTCTCACAAATGCAGTTGAGCAACTTCCTCTTCTAGAACAGTAGATGGCGTTAAACTAAGGGATTCATTTAGCGCTAGTCTCCCGGGAGAAGCACTGATTTGAACTTGACTTTGCCTACAGCTGAGGAAAATGACCGGTGAACGGGTGTGTTTCTGTCTCAATTTATCTATAAAGTTCGCGTGAACCGGAAGTTGCAAATTATTGTTTTCTCCAGTGTTGTGACGTATTTCCAAGTGAAACGGAATATTGAACAGAGGGCAGAGTTTTACTTTAGTGCTCCTCCTCTCCATCTCTCGCTCATAGCAGACTATAACGGTTTGATGGGAGTGGTTAAGCGTTTTTCAACCCCAAGCCGTCAAGCCAGTAGCTGTGTCCCAATGTGAAGTCTGCATCCTCCGAAGGCCGTATTTGAAGGCCGATTGCGTCACAGCGGCGCGTCGAAACGTCACAGCGGAGCGACGAAGGATGTCCCAATTCAAAGGCTGCACACTTCGGAGGTCGCATTTGAAGGCCGATTGCGTCACCGCGGCGCGATGAAGGCTGTCCCAATTCAATTCTGCATCCTCCGAAGTCCGTATTCGAAGGCCGGTTGCGTCATCGCGGCGCGACGAAGGCTAAAGCGACGCCAAATGCACCCTTCGTTTCCCCGTGAAAGGAAGGATACATAAATGGACACTTAGCGGACTATCCTACCCCATAAGTCATCGCGCGTCGGTGACGACAGCATTTTTATAAAAAAAAAAAAAAAATGACGGCCGAGAGTTCGCTGGTGGACGGCAAATTCACATTTAAATGTAAGTATTATGTTTTCATTTACTCAAATAGCTAGTGAAACCACAGTTAAAAGCCACAAGTTTTTCTTTCTTATGAACTTCATCTTAACTCCATCACCATTGCGTGGCTTCATTTGTCAGGTGGTCTGAGGCAAAACTTGTGCTAATATTAGTTTAATAATTGTTTCAGGGAGCATGGAGCAGACAGCTCAATTTATTAAACTGCAATTAAAAAAATAAATAAACGAAATAAATTAAATTACATTTTATTGTAATATATGCACTAGTCTGTCTAACTTGTGTAAATAAGAAATATCACTCACCCTATAAAGCCCACAACAATAAGAAAAGCAGTAGATAAGGCAATGGGGTTTCACTTTTATGTGTTTTTGTAGTGCTGTCATGCAAGCTATGTCTACAAAGGTTTTAACCAAATTTGAGTATTCATGAATATGATTTTAAAAATACAAAGTAAGAAAGTTGAGATCACATCTTTGCTGAAATGTATTGTGCTGTTGTTATTAACAAGCCATGGTTAATTTGCTCTGCCTTAGGATTGCACGTGTCCTGGGACAGGAGAGGGTGTGAGTGGGAAACCCACTGCTGAAACTTGGCCCTGGTTTGTCCTCATGGATGAGATGTTGGGACAGAGGCATTGCACCCTCATTGGGGCCGAGTTCAGCAGTGTGTGACCAAGAAGAGGAGGAGCCAGAGGCAGCAGCATTAGCACCAGGACCAGCAGCATCAGAACCAGCACCACGATGAAGGCAAGACAGAGAGGACGAGTTTTTGGACTTGATTAGAGAAGACATGGGACTGCAGAGGCGAGGAGAGCACAAGAGAGAATGGACAGGCTGTTTTCTCCTCTTGAAAGAATCATTGAGAAATATGTATATATATATTCTTGTTTAACTTTTTTTCACTTCTATTTTTTAAAAGGAAAAAAAAATTATGCAACTTTAAATGTGTAAATAAAAGAGAATTCATTGCTCGGGACATTGTTTATTTTTGTAATGACAGTCATAATTTCTACATGAAACAAATTCTTCTATAACTTTTTTCCCCCAACTATTTACAACATATTTTAAACATATCAAAATCAACATAAACATTTAAATTTACAGTACATAAAATAAGAAAAAATGATGTAGACTTTTATTCAGCTGAGTGGGAGACCCTGGTTTGCTGCTGGACCGGGATGGGCTCCACAATAGAGACCCTGGTAAGGCCTCCTGCTGGTGGGACATCATCTGGGATGGTCTCCAGAGTGTTTGACTGCATATTTACACTATCCACGTCTACCAACAGGTTTGCAGGGCTGACTCATGGAATAAATATTGAGATACTTTATTACACTGAAGTACTTTAAATAACCACTAATACCGCTTTGGGGAAAAACTACTAGTCATATATTTCAAACCTTAGTTAAGCAAACTTATCTTCCATACTCTAATGTACTTAAGGTATCAAGAGTAAAAGTAAAGGAATTCTGGAGGAAAAAAAACCTTGTCAGGGTTTTTATGATGGTTCTGCTTTTATATTACTGCAATATGTTGCATTTTACTTCTGAATATTTTCAAGGTTGATACATTTAAACTATATACTTTTGTGTAGTTTATTGTAAAACAATGCTGCATCATATTGTAAAATTATTTTGTAGTGTTGCTGTCCTGTGTGGGAAAATCACTTCGAGTATTAACGATGTAGTTCCTTACATACCACCACTGGTTATTTTGAAAATTAAACTAACAAAATGTAGGCCTATTGTCACAATATTAACAAATTGTTGCTAACTACAGCACCGTCCCATTTCAAAGAGCGCATCTGAAGCGCTCGGACCGGTCTAGCGGCGGAGGATTGTTCTTGTCGCCTAGCAACAGTGACTGACAGCTGCCGATGACGAGTGGGAGTAACATTCGCACTGGACTTTTTATATTCAACTGAGTTTTATATTCAAATAGGGTTGAAAACCTGTGTAAATATATTGACCATGGTCCATTTATGTGCATAATAAAAAGAATACACTAGCCTACAAAATCGCATCAAGGTAAGATATAAATGAACATTTGAATCTTCGGCTAAGCCGAAAGTAGGCCTACATGACCTGGTCCTCCAGTAAAATATAAAACATAAAAATGACAATAGCCAATTCTGGCTCCATAGCTGTTTACTTAATTATATCAAATGAATTGTCAGGATGGCAGCATACTCTCGCACCGTTGCTTGGCGCCTGGAGCGGTAATCGGGAACACCTGGCTGCACAATTAGGAAATCCTACGAAGGCTACATGGTGTGTCGTTCGGAGGACGCATAGGCTGCATCGTTTGAAGTCCACGGCCTTCGAAGGATGCAGTCTTCACATTGGGACACAGCTTATGTCATCAGAAAAGGAACGCCATTTCAGACCGGAAGTAACTTTTCAGACTTTGATTAAAGATTACCACGGCAAACTATTTTTGTCTGTGTATTAACTTGCACGGATTAATTGTTCACCACAAGACTAATATGCGCTAACAAAGTAAATAGGGTCAATTTTGATTCCATGTCGACTTTAACCTTTTTGAGGTTTTCTTTTGCAAAATGTTTGTGAGAAAATCTGCCTGGACACATTTGTGAGAAAATCGAGCCGAGAGATCTCATAAAAAGCCAAGTGTCACACAATCATAACAGACAGATATGCATTTGTATGCACTAGATTTGGTATTTGTTCAAAGGTTACATGCAATTTGTAGGATGGTTTGTATTTATTTGTGAAGTATTATCTTGGCTCATTTATTTATATTTGTAAAACACAATACATATTTGTTACTCCAGTGCATTTTCACTCAAACTGACCTTTGTACTTACACATTGCTTTCTGTTTGTTTGCAAGTCGAGTTTTCCTTTGCGAAGTAGATCGAGTTTGTTTGCAAAATGCTGGATTTGTTCGTTTAATTATGGCACGTAATTCGCTCCATATATTTCCCTTTTTATTAATGTGAAGCTGCTTTGAAACAATCTGTGTTTCATAAAGTGATTAAAATAAACTTCTGAGAACATTCCAAAATAATATTTTCATAACTTACATTAGCAAATCGTTCTTAGAACAAATTTTTTTTTGTTAGGAAACTAAAACTTGTCTTAGTAGCTGATGTTTTTTTTAAATTATTATTGCAGGGGATTCTCACTTGATGAATGTAACAAATGTTTCACTGTCCCACAAACTCATTACAATGTCGCAGCTCTGTATAAATACATATATATCACTTCATACTTTAAAGAGTATTTTGAGTGTAATGAAAGTGAATGAGAATGCAGAAGCTCTTCTCAGTTTGAAGCTTCAGTGACTGAGGAAGAGGAGGCGGTGGGCGGAGCTTGTAGATGATTGACAGATAGAGGGATTGACCTCATCATCATGCGATATGAAGTAACCGGAGATGTAACGGCGACAAACATCGGAACACTGCCATAAAACTCACCAGATTCTCGCTCGTTAATAACGACAGGAACGGAAAACTCAGCCGGGTGTTTCTCTCTCTCGCTCGATGATCAGATTATCTACAGCTTATCTGATGTGTTCCTGTTAATAAGTTCAATAGCGTCGCACATCTTTCATTGTTAAATCTGATGAAGATAAATGTTCAACTGTAAGTTCTTCAAAGACTCCAGTGTTTTTGCGGAACTGAGAATGTTCGAGACTAAAGGATTCTGGAGCATTAGTGTGGACGTCAGCTGTCTGCTACTCGGTAAGAGTTCACACACACACACACACACACACACACACACACACACACACACACACACACACTCACACACACTCCTCTGGCCTCGGTTTGTCTCTTTAATTTGCCTTAGCTGATTATTGTCTTCATTTGATCGGCGTTATTTAATGCATTGTTTCAGATTCCTATAGATCTGTTGAATGTAACAATGTTTCACAGCCGCGAAACCGCTACAATGTTGCAGCTCCGCACAATGGATATCAGTGAAGAAGCGTTACAAATATGCATATTCATACTCAACATATACATACGTCCCTCCACAGATTACATTTACACTAACCTATGTGATGCATTCAAAATCTCATTATTATACTCAGAAAAGTGCAGAAGTTTGTATAGAGATATAGTTATTTTATGAGGTGAGATAAGAGGAAGTGCTCACAGATAAGATCGGTTACACTTTATTTTAAGGTGTCATTGTTACAGTGTAATTATATATTTAAGTACTGAGTAATAATAATTAACTACATGTGCTTACTATAGGGTTAGGGTAGGATTAGGGTTTGGTTGAGGGTTAGTAGCATGTAATTATGCATAATTTACTGTTACTACTATGGTAAGTACATGTCACAAATGTAACAAGGACACTGTAAAATAAAGTGTTACCATAAGTTGCGTTTACATTCACACGTTTAGTAAAAGCACAGTAACATTTTAGCTAACGTTCTGGAAAAAGAAACAACGTTAAGAACAAACGTTCTTCCAGTAACGTTAGTAGAACGTTCTTTCAAAGTTATCTGGTCTTAATGATAATCTCAAAACATCAGCACAAAAATATTATTTATACATCGTTCGTGGAACGTTTTTGTCTTGGACATTCGTCTAACGTTTTTTAAATGTTGCTACTTGTTTCAGAACGTTCAGAGATCATTTAAAAGTAACGTTCGCATAATGTTTGAAGAATGATACGATGTAACTATCGCATCACCAAAACTTTTTTATTTTATTTTTTTTTTACTGGACGTTTTAAACATTTAGAAGTCATAACATAACATAATGGAAACATTAGCTAAATGTTTTAGAACATATGTGACCCTGGACCACAATACCAGTCAATAGGCAAAACAAATTGAAATTGAGATTTATACATCATCTGAAAGCTGAATAAATAAGCTTTCCATTTATGAATGATTTGTTATGATATGACAATATTTGGCCAAGATACAACTATTGACAATCTGGAATCTGAGGGTGCAAAAAAATCTCCTTTAAAGTTGTCAAAATGAAGTCCTTGATGTTGCTTCATCCACTCACAAAAATATTTTTTGGATATATTTATAGTAGGAAATTTACCAAATATCTTCATGGAACATGATCTTTACTTAATATCCTAATGATTTTTGGCATAAAATAAAAAGTGATAATTTTGACCCATATGTATTGTTGGCTATTGCCACAGATATCCCCGTGCGACTCGTGACTGGGTTTGTGGTCCAGGGTCACATATATTTGTTAGCTTACAGCCACTTCACTATTAGCTTAATGTTATATGCATTATTAGATCTTGAATAGAAATGCATAGAATGTTTGTGGGCAAGAGACTGCGATTCCCTACTGAAAGTGAATGGCCACAGTCTGGATTGGATGTATACGAATGCTAGAATAATAAGTCTATAGTCTGGCGAGACAGAATACAGAGCCTTTGTTGAACCTCTATTGTTGAACACTTGATTTAAATCATGTGAAGTAATTTGATTATCAAGCTGAATCTGCACTGAAACACTCTGCTCCTCTCTAATTATATATAAGGAAAAATTACCCAACGATGTTTAAAATGACCCAACATTTTTGAAAAAAAACCAACATAATGACCCAATATGCGTAACCCAACGGTTGGGTTAAAAAATTACCCAACGTTTTTTTTACTGTGTACATGTACGTTTAACATAAAATAAATTTCACCAGTGAAGAAACATTTAACAGTGTGTCTGTTAGTTTGATTATTTCTTCTATGTTTCCGCTGGAACGGTGATATACAGGCAAACCAACATTTATTCAGACAGCTTCAACATTTCTCACATTATCACAGTTTATTCGCTATAGTTTAGAAAATGGTAATAAAATATGAGCAGAACTCAGTTGATATTTGACTGGTTTTATCCGTCCTTCTGTTAGACTGTCTCACTTTTGAATTATGTTGATTATCTGTCAGCTGTTAAATTTAACTACACAATTAGATAATACCATATAACCATATTATAAATGTTACTGGTAGTCACTGTATGAAGAATATTTGGGTATAATATGTCACAGTTTACTTTATTCTGCTCTCCTCACTTACATAGATGAACTATAGTGTCCTGATCACACTAGTAAAACAATATCAAAAACTAGAATGTACATTTCCTGAAGAAAATGTGAGTGGTGCTTGCAGTGGCAAAATTCGGCACGGTTGCTAGGCGGTTTACTAGGCGGTTGCTATGGTGTTCTGGGCGGTTTCCAAGGTATTCTGGGTGGTTGCTAGGGAGTTGCTAGGTGGTTGTTAGGGTATTATGGGTGGTTGCTAGGGCGTTGCTAGGGTGTTCTGGGTGGTTACTATGGTGTTGCTAGGTGGTTGCTAGGGTGTTCTGGGTGGTTGCTATGGTGTTGCTAGGGTATTCTGGGCAGTTGCTAGGCGGTTGCTAGGGTGTTCTGGGTGGTTGCTGTTGTGTTGCTAGGTAAATGTAAATGTGAGACGTTCTTCTTTTGCAGCTGGACTTCCGTTCGCGATCTTGAATATTCGGCACACGCCGTTCAAAAGAGGCTTTTTTTGCAGCGACGACACCATCAAGTACCCTTTTAAAGAAGACACCATATCTTACCAGTTACTGATGGGAATAATGATTCCATTCGCTCTGCTGCTGGTAAGCCTTCCTTTCTTAACCAGTAGTGCTTCATTTGCCACATCAATAAACTTCATATACAATAACAATTAACGTGATCAATTAGAGTCATGTGTATGGAAGCTTGCTTTTATCTTTTTTCTCACAATTCAGGTTTTCTTTCCCCTTAAAACTGTGTTTAAATCTCACAATTACAGCTTTTTTTTCAGAGTTATGAATTCTGAATTGTGACAACATTTAAAGTCCCCGTAGTCAATAATTGTATCCCTTAAAACTCAGCTTTGATCACCAAAATGACATATTTAAATGTTTTTTCCTTAAAAAAAAAAATTTCATCATGCATTAAAGGGATAGTTCACCCAAAAATGAAAATTAGCCCATGATTTACTCTCCCTCAACTCATCCTAGGTGTATATGACATTGTTCTTGCACCAAAAATATTTCCATATACTGCCATAAAATAGCCCATTCACTGCCATTATAAAGCTTGAAAGAGCCAGGAGATTTTTTTATGTAACTTCAGGGTGAGTAAATCATCAATTTTCATTTTTGGGTTTAGAATAGCTTGAATGTAACTCGACACCTTTGACTCATTTAGTAAGTCTTTGATTGCTTTCTTAACCAGTACTGCTTCATTTGCATAATAAACAATAAATATGAACATGCTCAATTTGTATGGAAGCTTGCTTCCACCTCAGATTAAAAAATAAAAAAGGAAATTGGGGCTTTTTATCTCACAATTCTGATTTGTCAATTTGGGTTTGTCAATTGTTTTCTTCCCCCTTGGAACTGTGAGTTTAAATCTCATAATTACAGAGATGGCAATTGCAAGTTATGAAGTCTGAAATTGTGAGATATAAAGTCAATAACATTTTTATTCCAAGCTTGTTCTCTTCACACAGATCGTCTTCGGCGAGTGTTTGTCGATCTATCTGAGGTCCAGAGCTTCTTTACGTTATGAGTATATAGTGTGTGTGTACAAGGCCGTGGGATCCTTCGTGTTCGGAGCGGCGCTGAGCCAGTCGCTGACCGACATCGCCAAATACACCATCGGCCGCCTGAGACCTCACTTCCTGACCGTCTGCAAACCGCACTGGAGCCTCGTCGACTGCAGATCGGGTTATATCGAGAACTTCACCTGCACTGGAGATCCACACGTCACCAATGAAGGCCGGTGAGGGAAACACTGAGCAGTTCTGATGGTCTCATGCAATATTACTTTGTTTTATCAAGTGCATTGTTTGATTTAGGCTATACAATAATGCAATCTACTAATAATGATGTACAATCTTCTACTGACAGGCTTTCCTTTTATTCTGGTCACTCATCGTTCTCCATGTACTGTATGCTGTTCCTCGCTGTAAGTGTGCTCTTATGAGAATATTAAATCAAACTTAAGGTGAGACACTACAGGCCAAACGCTTCCATAACTTCTTCTTTTAGACCAGTGAAAAGAAAACATCCAAAATACACATTTAAGTCTTTATTTCATTACACTTGTTGTCTAGATTTCAGTCAGATTTTGAGTCGGAAATCTCTTCATCAGCTTTACACACACCAAACTTTACAGTTTTATTCATATCTATATTCTGAAGCTTTGTTCATATATTGTTCGCCTGGTATATATTCAACATTCTACTCCTAAAACTTTGGTCTGTTTACAGTATTTTCTATGGAAGTTTGTTTCCGCCACAGAATAAAACATAAAATAAGGTAATTACGATTCTGACTTTGTTTCTCACAATTGCGAGTTATAAAGTCAGAATTGTGAGATATTAAACTTGCAATTGCGAGAAAAAAGTCAGAATTGCGAGTTATAAACTTGTTTAGATAATGCCTCATTTGCATATTCAAACATAACACTTCAGAAAACTTGTAATACAAAACAATTGTCTTGATGTACAGTGATTAATCATCTGGGGTAGCATGGTAATATCTATTAGTTTGTAGTATTGTCTTGCCTTAAGTGACATATATTTATAAAAGTCAATATATATATATAGATTTTTGTATTTATTTATGCTAATATACAGTATGTTTTCCTCTGTGAAGCTGTATCTGCAGTCCAGACTGAGGGTTAGATGGGCTCGACTGGTGCGGCCGACTCTCCAGGTCTCGTTCATCGCCGCTTCTCTGTATGTGGGTCTCTCCCGCGTCTCGGATTATAAACATCACTGGAGTGACGTTCTCACCGGACTCGTACAGGGAGCCGTTGTGGCGCTGTTTACTGTAAGTGATTTCATGAACGTGTGCCGTACGGCCATTAATCAGCCCATGATTTACTCTCCCTCAACTCATCCTGGGTGTATATGACACTCTTCTTTCAGACAAACACAATCAGAGTTATATTAAAAAATGCCCTGGCTCTTCCAAGCTTTATAATGACAGTGAATGGCTGTTTCTGTTTTGAAGTCCATAAAAGTGCATCTATCCATCATAAAAGTGCATCTATCCATCATAAAAGTGCATCTATCCATCATAAAAGTGCATCTATCCATCATAAAAGTGCATCTGTCCATCATAAAAGTGCATCTATCCATCATAAAAGTGCATCTATCCATCATAAAAGTGCATATATCCATCATAAAAGTGCATCTATCCATCATAAAAGTGCATCTGTCCATCATAAAAGTGCATCTATCCATCATAAAAGTGCATCTATCCATCATAAAAGTGCATCTGTCCATCATAAAAGTGCATCTATCCATCATAAAAGTGCATCTATCCATCATAAAAGTGCATCTGTCCATCATAAAAGTGCATCTATCTATCATATAAGTGCATCTATCCATCATAAAAGTGCATCTGTCCATCATAAAAGTGCATCTATCCATCATAAAAGTGCATCTATCCATCATATAAGTGCATCTGTCCATCATAAAAGTGCATCTGTCCATCATAAAAGTGCATCTGTCCATCTGTCCATCATAAAAGTGCATCTGTCCATCTGTCCATCATAAAAGTGCATCTGTCCATCATATAAGTGCATCTATCCATCATAAAAGTGCATCTATCCATCATATAAGTGCATCTATCCATCATAAAAGTGCATCTGTCCATCATAAAAGTGCATCTGTCCATCTGTCCATCATAAAAGTGCATCTGTCCATCATAAAAGTGCATTGGAAGAGCCAGGACATTTTTTAATATAACTCTGATTGTGTACATCTGACAGAAGAGTGTCATATGCACCTAGGATGACTTGAGGGAGAGTAAATCATGGGCTAATTTTCATTTTTAGGTGAACTATCCCTATAAAGAATATAAAATCAGCACAGACGTGCAGTTTAATCATTTTTCACCTTCACAACGCAGGTGTTCTTTGTGTCGGATCTCTTCTCCGCTAAGTGTGTGTCAGATAAAGACGAGGAGATTTCCCACACGAGCCTTCGGGAAACGTCAGATTCCTCAAATCACTACGGCAGCACGAAGTGAGACTAAACCACTGCCGTGAACGGAGGGAGTTTTTACAGTAACATTCAGATCTTTTCCACAAACATTCCACCGAAATTGAATCACTTGTATAAAACTACAGGGTTTGTCACTTTTCATAATGCAGGAAACCAACAGTGGAGACAGTGAGCACAGACTGTACAATACAAGTGCAACAATATTCATACTGCGCTCCACAGTTATTGAACTGTGACAGTGTAACGTGACTCTTTCAGTCATTATGGATTTGACCACATTATTTATACACTCTTAAAAATAAAGGTTCCAAAGGGAAGGGTTTCGAATAGAAGAACATTTTTTGGTTCACCAAAGAACCTTTCAGTGAACATTTCTTCTTTTTTTTTATGGTGTCAAGAACATTTTAAAGTCAATCATTTTATCCCTTAAAACTCACCTTTGATCACCAAATTTACATATTTAAATGTTTTTTTCCTAGAAAAAAATTCTTCATGTCTTAAAATATCTTGAATGTAACTCGACACTCTCGCCTCATTTAGTATGCGTGGTTCTATGAATATGCAAATGAGCCCCGCCTCCACTCACTCACTCAGCTCAGAAATCCACTGGTTGACGATCACACGTTGATCTGATTGGTTACAAGGTAGTTTTTTGACGTCAGAAAGCGTGTTTTTGAGACTGTCTTTGGTTCACTGCAGTTTTAAGGAGGAAATACTCAGCAATGGTGTCGACTTATGAATTTACACATGGTTTGTCTTAAAGCAGATTAAACACACCACATAGACACATAAACAACATTAAAAGCTGGATTTACACCACAGGGGGACTTTAAGAATTTAAAGATCTTTTTTACTGTAAAGAAGCTTTTGTACAATGGAAAGTTTCCATGGATGTTAAAGGTTCTTCGTGAAACCATCGATGCCGATAAACCACCTTTATTTTTAAGAGTGTACCTTCAGCCACAGGTTCCTACTTTAGTTTATATAGCGTCAGAGAGCATTGGGAATGGTACGGCACAACAACATGAAGAAATCACTCCTGTTATGCCACTAAAAGTTATGAAAATGTCAAACTCTGACCAGTGAGTATTTAAGTCAGACGACCCAGAATCCAGTTTGCTGTATTCCCTCCTGATTTCAGAACGACACGCCCTTTTTAACCCTTTCAGATCCGAGCCTTTGCATCCCGATCCATCAAACGCTCCGAACCAACATTCCCATCTGATTATAATAGTAGTGCAATTATGCAAGCAGTGTTATACTTCTGCAGATACAACAGTTTTGCATTGCACACAGACACTTTATTTCTGTGGTTTAAGGCCTGTTCACACCAATAATGATAACTATCTGTGTTCACACCATATCATTGTTTATTATTAGAGCGTCTGTCACTTTAAATTCTCAAACTCTTTAAAGCAGGATGGATTCTGATTGGCCGTCAGTGTTTTTATTATCGGTCATCAGCTGGAAAAAAATGTTAAAGTGATTCCGACCATATCGTTCCACTGTGTCGTTATCGTCGTAGTTGTGCTGTGGACTCACTATTCTTTTACATTTAGAATAATTTTCAGAACTATAGTAATCGTCCATGGTGTGAACGGGCCTGTCTGATGACGTTTTTGTGTCAAATTGTCATAGGAAAAAGTAAAGGATGTATATGGGCCAAATATGAACAACCAAAGAGTCTATGGCATTGAATTCTATTGTGCGTATATTTTAGGCTATTACTTTTTATTGTTATTGTTGTTCATTTTTATACGCTGTAAATGTCAAAGTACTTGTATAACTATTTTTGCCTTTTTTGTTTAATCAGCACTATTTGTAACTCATGTCATGCATAAACATATTTCCTTTTTGCTGTTTACCTTTTAATTCATTGGTGATCGTGCTATTGAGAACCAGTGAAACATGGTACAGGGAAACTGTAAACGATTCTTTTGCAATTAAAGCTCAGCTAGACCAACTGTGGTGTAGTTATTGACACTAATCTTCCTATATTTTGTCCTCACAGCATCAGTGGCTACATATACATGCATGCATGCACCCAAATAATCCATGCATTGAAGGTTTGTGTGTAATTCATAATGCACATGTAAATGAATGTGAATTGGGTTGCTATGTTTCCGGTTCGTATTAGAGAACTTTCAGAATCTGAAGTCAGACTGGCGAAAAATGAATGCATGTTAAACACAAGTATTTATGACAGTGGCGCCTCTAGTGGTCAGATAATGTCATCGCCCCAACTGCAATCTGCTGCTTTCGAGCTTCGGACAGTCCGATTCATTCGGACGGTTCATTCCAATCGAACGTGATTCATAGATTCATTTGAGAAATACAAACGCCTTGTGAATCGGTTCGATTGAATCATTAAGAAGAACCGATTCAATAGAACGATTCTGTGAATCGAACCCCGCCGCCACTCTTTGTCCTCGCGGTGACTGACTGCATATGATCCCGCTGAATGTACATTATTTATTCATCCGTTTACACTCTGTATTCATCAAACAGACGATCTGAAGGATGGTGTTAGTTCATGTCGGATATTTGGTTCTTCCCGTCTTTGGCTCAGTGAGAAATAGAGGTATTTAACACATTAAATCACGATAAGATCACATCTAAGGCCTTTTGCTTGTTTAATGTATGACTATTAAACCTCATGACTGATCTATATGCTGCTCTAGGTCCATACTGAGGGGGATATTCATTAAAAAAAACAGGTGATTTGGTATTTATTTAGCGAATCAGTGAGGTTTGATTCGGATCTGAGGTAACGTTAACGTTAATCTGTTACTAGCTAACGTTAGCTGACAAGATGGACGCTTTCAGCTTCAGATTTCACTTTAAAATACATTTAAAATCAATTGATTGGCTGATATGGGGGATATTCGGTATATTTGATAGATTTTCTATTTGTTTTGTCGTGTATTTGAGCGCTGTATGTATTTGTAGAGGTTTATTTGTGAGGTTTGGTTTTACCTCAGAAAGCTAACTATGCTAATTCAAGGCCTGAGCTTATCGGACAACAAATAACAGTTCAATCATTTACTAGTAGAGTGATTTAATGCTCATTTCAATTAAATAAGTAAGATTTTGTGTTGAAGCCCCAGAATGCCTGCATTTCATCAGACAAAAGCTGATTTGTTTAAAGCAGTGTATTATTTTTGATACACCTCATGAACTTAATCATTTACACACCGATGTGCTGATTGTCTAACGAGGGAAAACACGAAACTTGTGTTGAGATGAGCTGCTAACTTTACCTCCATCACTGATTTCATGAAGCTTTTTTGATTTCTGTTTCTGATCTTCTGTCTCATAGTTTGATTTCATGTGCTTTATTTCTGTTCTTATCTCCTGTCTCATAGTCTATGGAGGCTGAATCTACATTCTGCATTATCAGATCATTGTGTTTTAATGATCATCTGTGTTCTGATCCCTCCTCATTTCCTATTTCCATCAGAAGACGACAAACATCTCAGATCTGCTCCCTTCCTGAGAACAAACACACTAAAACCAGAGCTAACACATTTAGAGCGTGAACTACTGTCTGTATGTCAAGTGCTGTAGTTTAACCCACATCAGTAGCTCTAGAAGAGTGACTCATGTATGTCCCATCCAGCTTTGGTAGTCAACATGTATGTAAATTCCTGTAAAATGGATGCATTTTGTGCTTGGATGATCACTAAACCCACACACCTATAGCTGTCACCTATGGAAGCTTGTTTCCATCACGGAATATAGAAATAAAAAAGGTAATTGCGCATTATATCTTAGGAAGCTTGTTTCTGACACTGAATTAAAAAAAAGGTAATTGCGACTTTTTATCTTGCAATTCTGACACTTTTTCTCTGAATTGTGATAACTCACGATTGTCACGATAACACAATTGCGACTTTTATATCACGCAAGTCTGACTTTATTACACACAATTGTGACTTTTATATCACGCAATTCTGACTATATAACACAATTGCGACTTTTATATCACGCAATTCTGACTATATAGCACAATTGTGACTTTTATATCACGCAAGTCTGACTATATAACACAATTGCGACTTTTATATCACGCAAGTCTGACTATATAACACAATTGTGACTTATATCACGCAATTCTGACTATATAGCACAATTGCGACTTTTATATCATGCAAGTCTGACTATAGAACACAATTGTGACTTTTACATCACGCAAGTCTGACTATATAACACAATTGTGACTTATATCACGCAAGTCTGACTATATAACACAACTGCGACTTTTATATCACGCAATTCTGACTATATAGCACAATTGCGACTTTTGTCTGACTTTATTACACACAATTGTGACTTTTATATCATGCAATTCTGACTATATAGCACAATTGCGACTTTTATATCATGCAAGTCTGACTATATAACACAATTGCGACTTTTATATCACGCAAGTCTGACTTTATTACACACAATTGTGACTTTTATATCACGCAATTCTGACTATATAACACAATTGCGACTTTTATATCACGCAATTCTGACTATATAGCACAATTGTGACTTTTATATCACGCAAGTCTGACTATATAACACAATTGCGACTTTTATATCACGCAAGTCTGACTATATAGCACAATTGTGACTTTTATATCACGCAAGTCTGACTATATAACACAATTGCGACTTTTATATCACGCAAGTCTGACTATATAACACAATTGCGACTTGTATCACGCAATTCTGACTATATAACACAATTGTGACTTTTATATCACGCAATTCTGACTATATAACACAATTGCGACTTTTATATCACGCAAGTCTGACTATATAACACAATTGTGACTTTTATATCACGCAATTCTGACTATATAGCACAATTGCGACTTTTATATCACGCAAGTCTGACTTTATTACACACAATTGTGACTTTTATATCACGCAATTCTGACTATATAACACAATTGCGACTTCTATATCACGCAAGTCTGACTATATAACACAATTGCGACTTTTATATCACGCAAGTCTGACTATATAACACAATTGTGACTTTTATATCACGCAATTCTGACTATATAGCACAATTGCGACTTTTATATCATGCAAGTCTGACTATATAACACAATTGGGACTTTATTGTCGCAATTGAATTGTAAGATAAAAAGTCACAATAATTAAATAAAAAAATGTATTCTGTGGCGTAAACAAGCTTCCACGATATCTCGCAATGCTGACTTAAAAAAAAAAAAAGTTTTCAATAAGTTTCTAAAGCCGAATTGCAATAGCGAGAAAATCCGAATTGTGAGAATTCTTCTTAAATGTTATTTTTTATTCCGTGGCGTAAACGAGCTTCCATAGTCACCTGCATATATCGTGTGCTTCATTCATCGCCTTCTGATTTTACACAATCATTCACAATCATGTTAAGAGGAAAAGCAAAAAACAACAGACAAAAAACACCCACCGATTGGCTCGTTTGCCTCCAAATTGACAGCGTCCAAAATGCCATCCATTTGGCAGGGATGTTGATTTCCTGCACTGCTACTGAGATCCTCTATTAGAGCAATGCAAATGTCTATTGTTTGGTTGTGGTTTCTCTACCTTTTGTTCTGGTAATAGACTTGAGTGCATGAATCACATTATTATTATTTTTGATTCTACATTGAATAGACTCCAATGTAATCTTTCTGTAGTAAAGATGAACCCTGCTGTACTGTAATGTGCTGTAGCCGATGCATCTGCTCATTGGATGTTGCTTTTGTTCTGTTAACCCTGTACTGAGCATGGTGGGCCTTGCTATTGGTCAATGTTGTTTTATTTGTTGCATGGACTTATTATTATGACACAAATCCACATATACTAATATTTTTCAATAAAGAATATAGTATTTTTCCTAACCTCCAGTGTGCTTCTTGCTGATTTCCATTTATTGTCTCCCCCCTCCACCTCCTCCCTCTGCTGTGACCGATAGACTGATTTTCCTGGCTTTTTTCATCATGAGACCTCAATGAGTTGATCCGTGGTCATTTATTCCCGTCATCGAGGCACTTGAAGGTGCAGTGTGTGTTCCCAACTGTACCGATAACCTTTGACCTTCCACATCTTAGAGAGAAATTAGATCCATTTCCAATGAGAATCACGTAACGCTGCACCTTTAAGTCTTCTCACAGTAAATGATCCGGATGCAATGTAAACGTGGCCTTTCTCTGTGGTGTGTCCAGGTATATCCACACATCTCATCTCTGTTATTCAATCTCCCATGAGCACCACATTGAGCAATTGATCACATTATACATGATTTCATCAAGCTTGTGTGTTTTCAGTTCCCTCATTCTGATCTGAAGTAGAGTGGAGAGATGGGTAATTTTGCTTTCCTGCCATTTTTATCCATTTCTACTATTTTTGTTCATTTGGAGTTTTCTTTCTCATAATGAATTTTGACGCATTATCATGTTTTTTAAGCCCATAAACTGGTGCGTTGATTCATTTGCCCATTCACTTGTAGTCTTGTAAATAGCCAACCGATACCTTCATCACAACACGACAAACTCCGTTTAGCATCCGGTAATCTTTTATTAAATCCAGTGAAATATAGCCTAAAATCTCATACTGTTGTACTTCTGAATAAAGGGGATTTAACTATAACTTCTATGCAGCCTATTTTAATTATGGATGCGCAATATATCGGCCACTATATCGGTATCGGACGATATATGTTCATTTTTAATGTTAGCGTTATCGGCCTGATAAGAACATTTGGCCGATATATTAAAGCTGATAAATAATGGATTATTTCCTTCAGCTGAGATACCTAACCCATGATGGTCTTGAATTGCTTGAAATATGATTGGAATCACTTCAAAATGGAAAATATCGGAAAATAATTATTTATCTAAAATAATTTTATATAAATTATAAAATTATAATGAGAACATTATAATTGTGTGTTTGGAACATGGATTTAACAGTGAGACTTGTTTTTTGTAATCAGGCTCTCAAAAATGTATCGGCCGATATATCGGTTATCGGCTTCCAAATATAAAGATTTATCGGTTATCGATATCGGCCAAAATTTGCATATAGTTGCATACCTAATTTCAATGCATGGTGCAAAGTTATCTTTTTTCCCCCTGACATTTCAGGAAAGGACATTATATTTAGAGTAATTGTTGATCTATTAATAAATATTCTCGTACAGTGATGATAAAGCATGCAAACTGCATGTCTTGCACCAGCAAAAGCCTGCGATTTCTGATGTGATTGTTGCTCTATGGACCGAGTTGAAGGGTTAATCTACATCCACAGAGATAAATCCCAGTAAACATGTTTCTTAAGATGAGGAGTGTCCAACATCCTAGAACAACATTCCTATCATCCAATCAGATTTTAGTCTTAAGAGCTTCAACAACGTCCTTAACCCGCCGTGATTCTGATGTTTGGTGGGATGATGTTAGGACTAAGATTGTTTTTCCAGTACCAATTGAGGATGTTGATTCAGGAAGATGTCCTACTTTGGCCAAATCACATGTCATTGGGTTTTTAAAAGCCTACACATGGATATTGCTTTGGAAAATGGTTCCCACACACTTATCCAAAGATCTGTCATTGGAAAACGCAAAGCTTTCATTGATAATGCTTTTGACAGGCTAACAGCTCGCATTAAAATACATCTAAATCCAGACGTTTACTGCGTGCTCAGACATTTGGCTGAGAAGTTGAAGCATCTGTGGATTCCTTCAGCTGTCCAGCAACTCTTGTCTGCTTTCGTATTCGCTAAATAACTCTAGACCCATTCTGGGCTGCATTTCCCAAAAGCATCGTTGGCCAACTATGACCACAATTTCCATTGAACTCTATTGGGAACGATGGGACTTGCTACCATAGTTGGCTTTGGGAAACGCTCCCCAGATCTGCCGGGACGAGGCTCTTCTGTTCACAGCTGTAGAATATGGTTCTCAATCCTGTTTAGATCATGATATATACTCAATCAAGGAAAGGTCAACATTCTGAAAAACAATAGATGGATCTGATCATAGAAACAATTGTTCTCTACACTTGAAAAATTGGCGTAGAATTAATTTGCATCAACTTTCACTTTCAAGTCAATTTCACAAATAATTATAAAGAATCAACAAACGATGGAAGCTTGTTTCCGCCTCAGAATAAAACATTTTAAAAGATAATTGTGACTTTTTCTCACAATTGGGAGTTTATATCTCGCAATTCTGAGTTATAAAGTGCAATTCTAGACTTTACAGAATTGTTTTCTAAAAATATTTATTCTAGATATTTAATCTATTTATTATATATTTATTTATTATATTTATTTTCTATAAATGTTTATATCTCACAATTCTGATTTTATAACACTCAATTGCGACTTTATTTCATGCAATTCTGACTGTATTTCTGATTATCTCCCATTTGCGTGTTATAATGTCAGAATTGCGAGATATAAACATGCAATTCTGAGAAAAAGTCAGAATTGCGAGTTTATTTATTGCAGTTGTGAGTTTATATCGCGCAGTTCTGACTTTATAACACAATTGCAAGGTAAAATATGCAATTACCTTATTTATTCTGTGGCAGAAACAAGCTTCCATAACAAGCAACACATTGAATTAAACATGATTGTTTTCAGTAGAAAGGCTGAAACAGTGTTCTTGTAAAATGTGCACCAATAGACTTGTTTTATTTACAAATTTACAACTGCATCAGGATGTTCTACCAACGCTATGCTAAGGTTAAGTTTAGGGTCAGTGGATAGTGTTTATAATAGAGGATTCACACACAGTTTGGTTCTAAAAGAAGAACAACCTTATTATTAAGCGGAGAAGGTCAGTGGCTGGATGCATAAACTGATTACACTAATTAGTCAGCAAGCTTTTTTCTTTAAGACTGGTCCTAACTTTAAGTTGGTTAAATTAAAAGGTACATTGGTCTAATTTGAATTTGAAAAGTATAGGACTGATTACCCATTGGCTACTGACTAGTTCTTAAGACACATGTCAAAGCAACAGGCCACAGGACTAGAGAAATACGCCATGGAAAGTAGACTTGTCAAACTATTTAAGATGGAAGAAAGTGTGTTATTGTGTAACCTTTGGCACACGGACGGTTAATCACTGGCACGTGACAATAGCTAAGAGGTGTATGTATTTAATTTAATCATCCTTCCCTCGGGTCATTTTGACCCGAAAATCTTTTTTTTCTTTTTAAATTTTTTTTTTAAATGAGTGTTCATCAGAGGGGTCCAAGACCCCAGGATTTTTGTCGCACTTGAACCACGAATACACACACACACATATGTAATGTATTCAAGGAGTTTTGTGGTTGAAATTAAAAAAGTAACAAATCCTTCCGGCGCGGGTCAATTTGACCCCATTAGGAATGAATGGAATGTGAGGAATGCTTCAGTATGCATAGAAAAACCTAAAAATGCTTAAAATTCTAACTAAAAATGCTAAAACTTTACCAAAAAATTATTTCATAATGTCTACATGTGTATCTGAATGCATACTGAAGAGAAACTGCCTTTAGGACCCAGAGGAACAGCTCATTTGCTCCATATAGAGATATAAGGCCATATAGAGTCATGAAATATCATGTTATATTATCACACAAGAGGTCGGCAAAGACACACAATGTAAGATATTTAGAGCTGAATTAAAAGGGTTATGCATGAGTTGTGAGTTATTTTGAATTTAAATTGAAAGAATGTGAGGAATGTGCTTAAATTACTATCCAATCGAGTAATTTAAAGGTAAATAAAATAACAAAAAATCTCCTTAAAAATTGCATAAAAAAATAGAAAAGAAAATAATCTTTCTGGACAAAAGAAATTTAGTATAATTTGAGGGCTTTGGGTCATTTTGGAAGACGTGTTACAAAGTGCGAGGGAAGGATGAAGGTTAAATAAAGTCCCTCGAACTTGCATACGGACTTATATTTTGAGGTAATCATTCCTCATAGTCACAGCCTATTTTATTAAGTTAGGTACTATAATAGTGTGAGATTTTAACAAACCAAACCAAATTGCTTCAGTGATTATACTTCGGTACAAAGTGTTTGGGAAAAACAAAAAACTAAACCAAAGTTTTGACCACAAACTGATGAGGATAAACTAAAGTTACATGTCTTGGTATTTCCTCATTTCTCAATATGGTTACAGACATGAATTAGTGAAGTGGTTTGACTTCAGTTCCCTGTTCATACTCTGTCTCTGTATGTATCCGATGGTAAATCTGATTTACAATCTCAAACACTGACTGTGTGTACGTAACCACATTCGCTGCTAACAGACTAACATGCCATTTAAACACAACTCACTCCCCTCTTCTCTTCATTTCCCATCACACCCACTGCTGACCATTCATTTCTTCTGGAAGTTCGATGAAGACGATGAAGGCCAAGCCTCCAGCATTCGTTTAATCCCACTCATAATTGGCTGTGATGTCATTGTTCTTGCAGGATCTCATTTTAACAGGCATCAGCACAGTCATGCTACCTCTTGCCGGCATTTCCACGTAGGCCCTCAGGCCCAGATCCCTGTTGATTTCCCAATGCCCCATCCAGGACAATCTCCCACGGGAATGAGCCCTCACCTGGGTCAACCACACGCCCCGCTCAACCATATACCAGCGCCTCCGTTCCAGGACATCTCGACCCCATCATTCCTACCTCAGGCTTTACACCAGCAATACCTCATCCAGCAGCAGATCCTGGAGGCGCAGCACAGGAGGATACTCCCACAGCACAGGTGTGTTTCAACCAGACCACAAGTCGAATCAGTCATTTTAAATCAGAATCAGTAACGTTTTTAAATCAGAATCCGTAATCCGTAAAGTTTGAAATCAGAATCCGTAAAGTTTGAAATCAGAATCCGTAAAGTTTTAAATCAGAATCCATAGTTTTAAATCAGAATCAGAATCCGTAAAGTTTTAAATCAGAATCCATAAAGTTTAAAATCAGTAATCCGTAAAGTTTTAAATCAGAATCCGTAAAGTTTTAAATCAGAATCCGTAAAGTTTTAAAACAGAATCAGTAATCTGTAAAGTTTTAAATCAGAATCCGTAAAGTTTTAAATCAGAATCAGAATCCGTAACGTTTTAAATCAGAATCCGTAAAGTTTTAAATCAGAATCCGTAAAGTTTAAAAATTAGAATCAGTAAAGTTTTAAATCAGAGTCCGTAAAGTTTTAAATCAGAATCGGTAATCTGTATAGTTTAAATAAAACAGAATAAGAAGTCGAATTAGTAAGATTTTTAATGGTTTTAAAAGAAGTATCTTATGCTCACCAAGGCTGCATTTATTTGTATTAAAAATACAACAAAAAAAACTGGAGGATACTTCCACAGCACAGGTGTGTTTAAACTAGACCAGAAGTCAAAGTCGACCTCATATACATGCCATTAAAATAAAAATAAAAAACTGTAATATTGTTAAATATTTTTTACAATTTAATATTACTGTTTTTTATGTGAATATATGTGTAATTTATTCCTGTGATTAAAGCTGAATTTTCAGCATCATTACTCCAGTCTTCAGTGTCACATGATCCTTCAGAAATCATTCTAATATGATGATTTGGTGCTCAAGAAACATTTATAATTACTGTCAATGTTGAAAACAGTTGTGTACAATTTTTTCAAGTTCAAAAGAACAGAATTTATTTGAAATATAATCTTTTGTAACATTATAAATGTCTTTACTGTCACTTTTGATCAATTGAATGTGTCCTTGATGAATAAAAGTATTGATTTCTCTTAGTCCCCCCCCCCCCCCAAAAAAACGAAAAAAAAACTTTTGAACGGTAGTGTAAAATGTTACAAAAACTTTCTATTCATAAAAGAATCCAGATTTTTTTTTTACAAAACTGTTTTCAACATTGATAATAATAATAAAATGTTTCTTAAGCATCAAATCATCATAGTAGATTGATATTGTAACCAATCAGATCAACGTGTGATCGTCAACGAGTGGATCTCTGAGCTGAGTGAGTGAGTGGAGGCGGGGCTCATTTGCATATTCATAGAGCCGTGCATACTAAATGAGGCAAGGGTGTCGAGTTACAGTCAAGATATTTTAAGGCATGAAGAATTTTTTTTAAAGGATTTTTTTTTTAAAATATGTCCTTTTGGTGATCAAAGATGAGTTTTAAGGGATACAATTATTGACTACAGGGGGACTTTAAAACTAGATCTTTGTCATGTTCTAACAATTTCGTTCTGATTTTTCCCAGCAGACACGCTTCAGACCGAACTCTTCCCCATCCGCAGACACTGCGCCCGCCGTATGATTACCCACAATCCTTTCACATCCCAGCGCCGGTCCCACAGCAGCCGCGCTACCTTGCCGAAGGAACAGACTGGTGCGTCCGTGTTCAGATACCGCGTAAACTAGTCCTCAGTCTCGGCTCTGATCTACTGACATCTGTGGTGTGTTTGTGTTCAGGGATCTGAGTGTGGATCCAGGCCTGCCACAGTATCACGTCTCTCCTCTCACTCAGCATTATCAGCATTACCTGACCTCTCCACGCCTGCATCACTTCCCCAGGAACAACACCTCGGCACAAGTGGTCAGTCTGCGCCTTTCCAATCACACTTACATGTATGCATTTGGCAGACACGACTTGCATTGCATTAAACCCATACATTTGATTAGTTCATGCATTCCCTGGGAATCGAACCCATGAACTTGGCGTTGCCAGTGCCACTGTTTACGCTATTTAAAGGAGTGCTATTACGCCCTTTTACAAAGTCTTGATTTTGTTTTTGGGGTGTACTAGAATATGTTTTAATGCTTGATTGTTAAAAAAAAAACGCATTATTTTTCACATATTTTACATTATTACAGCTCCTCTCTCCCCAGTCTGGTTGAACGCGTCGTTTTCGCTGAAACTCCTCCTTCCGAAATATGAAATGTGCTGTGATTGGTTAACTGGCCCAATGTATTGTGATTGACAGCGCTTTAGCGCGTGTTCGGGGAAACATCCCGCCCCTTCATAACCGCGAGCTCTACTCAGATGTAAATATTAATGATGGTGTCAATTTCAAAACATTTCGAGACCGATTCAGACCCTGACAATGTTAACGGACGGATTTCACAAGACGTTTCAGAGTGGTATATATTTTTTGTAATTTTCTCATAGATACGATTGTTATCCACCATTTAATCATATTTGTCAGAAAACTATGGTAATACAAACAGTAATCGATCACAGAATCATGGATCATTTTCCTAAGGGGTGGTGACCCGTCTTACAAAAGCAAGAGCTTACAAAAGCTCCAGTAAACACTACATCAATACTGTAATGTTAGTTAGCAGGCGAGCGGAGGCAAAGCTTGGCCGTTCGTTTACATCATAGTTATAGTAGCAACTACATAAAGCTTATAATTGGAACTGTTAATAGAAAACACAACTACAATTAATAAGACATACTAACAAGTTGTGATCCATAAACAACAGACTGTCCCGACAAAATGTGAACGGCTCCGTCTCTCAGGAGAAGCTTTTGTGTATATAGCCTACATATACTCCCTTCTGGAAGCTGTTCTCTGTAAAATGTGCAAACACAAACAAACGTTGAGGTCATAATCTTCAGGAACAGTGTTCAAAATATATTTGAACAGTGACAGCAACTCTTCCTCTTCTCTAAAGCAGCCCAACATGGCCTCACCTCTGTGTTGCGTGTTCCCGGGGGCGGGGTTTATGTAAATTTTAAGGTTCGTGATGTCACCAAACCAGGAAGAAGCTCGTTGTAGTTCCTACCAGCCGTTTGTTGTAGTCCTTAGAAAGCAATTTCTGTAAAAGAAAATCTCCCTTTGCTTTGAACTTTGAGCGTCGTAAAACCATTGTAGATGTTGTTTATGCTTAAACAGCAACATTACACACTAACTAAAGTTAGAAAAGTTCAATCATAATCAAGGACCCCTTTAAGCTACCGTATTTTCCGAAGTCCCATTTTTTTAATCATGCAAAACATGCTGCAACTTATATAAGTCATGCTCCGACACGCAAAACACATTTGTTTTTTTAAATGCATGCCTCATATGCTCTTCTAAAAGCCTCAAAATCCAATTGTTCATTGCTGTTGTATGTTAATGAATGGTGTTGTCCTGCACAGGTCGTCCATGAGATCAGAAATTACCCATATCCTCAGTTACACCTGCTGGCTCTTCAAGGCCTCAGCCCGTCTCGACACGCGTCTGCTGTGCGGGAGAGTTATGAGGTACGTCATGCCTCAGATGGTGTTCTTCATCACACGTGTTCAGATCTCATGTTCTCAGATGGTGTTCTTCATCACACGTGTTCAGATCTCATGTTCTCAGATGGTGTTCTTCATCACACGTGTTCAGATCTCATGATCTCAGATGGTGTTCTTCATCACACATGATCTCAGATGGTGTTCTTCATCACACGTGTTCAGATCTCATGATCTCAGATGGTGTTCTTCATCACACATGATCTCAGATGGTGTAATTCATCACACGTGTTCAGATCTCATGATCTCAGATGGTGTTCTTCATCATCACATGTGTTCAGATCTCATGATCTCAGATGGTGTTCTTCATCATCACACGTGTTCAGATCTCATGATCTCAGATGATGTCCATCATCACACGTGTTCAGATCTCATGTTCTCATCTGATGTTCTTCATCACACGTGTTCATTTCTCATGATCTCATCTGATGTTCTTCATCACACGTGTTCAGATCTCATGTTCTCAGATGATGTCCATCATCACACGTGTTCAGATCTCATGTTCTCAGATGATGTCCATCATCACACGTGTTCAGATCTCATGTTCTCATCTGATGTTCTTCATCACACGTGTTCATTTCTCATGATCTCATCTGATGTTCTTCATCACACGTGTTCAGATCTCATGATCTCAGATGGTGTTCTTCATCACACGTGTTCAGATCTCATGATCTCATCTGATGTTCTTCATCACACGTGTTCAGATCTCATGTTCTCAGATGATGTCCATCGTCACACGTGTTCAGATCTCATGATCTCATCTGATGTTCTTCATCATCACACGTGTTCAGATCTCATGATCTCAGATGGTGTTCTTCATCATCACACGTGTTCAGATCTCATGATCTCAGATGGTGTTCTTCATCATCACACGTGTTTAGATCTCATGTTCTCAGATGATGTTCATCATCACACATGTTCAGTTCTCATGATCTCAGATGGTGTTCTTTATCACACGTGTTCAGATCTCATGATCTCAGATGTTCTTCATCATCACACGTGTTCAGATCTCATGATCTCAGATGTTCTTCATCATCACACGTGTTCAGATCTCATGATCTCAGATGGTGTTCTTCATCATCACACGTGTTCAGATCTCATGATCTCAGATGGTGTTCTTCATCATCACACGTGTTCAGATCTCATGATCTCAGATGGTGTTCTTCATCATCACACGTGTTCAGATCTCATGATCTCAGATGGTGTTCTTCATCATCACACGTGTTCAGATCTCATGATCTCAGATGGTGTTCTTCATCACACATGTTCAGTTCTCATGATCTCAGATGGTGTTCTTCATCACACGTGTTCAGATCTCATGATCTCAGATGGTGTTCTTCATCACACGTGTTCAGATCTCATGATCTCAGATGGTGTTCTTCATCACACATGTTCAGTTCTCATGATCTCAGATGGTGTTCTTCATCACACGTGTTCAGATCTCATGTTCTCAGATGGTGTTCTTCATCACACGTGTTCAGATCTCATGTTCTCAGATGGTGTTCTTCATCATCACACGTGTTCAGATCTCATGATCTCATCTGGTGTTCTTCATCATCACACGTGTTCAGATCTCATGATCTCAGATGGTGTTCATCATCACACATGTTCAGTTCTCATGATCTCATCTGATGTTTCGCTGTGGTTTTATTCCAGGAGCTCCTGCAGTTGGAGGACAGACTGGGAAATGTGAACCGAGGGGCTGTGCAGACCACCATCGAGAGGTTTACCTTTCCTCACAAGTATAAAAAGGTAAACATTACTAAAAATGTATATTATATTCAAATTTTTTATTTATGTATTTTTATGCATCACATAATTGTCGTCCATTACTGGGAAATTGTATTTAGTGACATTATCAATTAGATTACACATTTAAGGTAACATAATCGGTAACACTTTACAATAAGGTTTGTTAGTTATGAACTAATAATGAACTGCACTTATACAGCATTTATTAATCTTTGTTAATGTTAATTTCAACATTTACTAATACTTTATTAAAATCTTGTTAACATTAGTTAATGCACTGTGATCTAACATGAACTAACAATGAACAGCTGTATTTTTATTAACTAACATTAACAAAGACTAATAAATACAGTAACAAATGGATTGCTCATTGTTAGTTCATGTTAGTTAATACATTAACTTAACTAATGAACCTTATTGTAAAGTGTTACCACATAATCCAACTACTTTTGACCAAACTTGTTTCTAGCTTTCAATAGGAAAACCACATGTACTATATTGATATAAAAATCAAAAGAGAAAGAAAATAAAAAAGATGAAATATTTTATGTTTATGCTCATGTCATGTGATCATTAACCAACATCATAGAACCATGTGAATGTGATGTTAAATTATTGAAATATTAACTGTAAATCTCAGTGGCGCTTCAGTAAATATTTTTGGTAAAAAAAAGTGAAATTTACTGCTTTTGTGATAATAATATGTAATCTTGAGACCCGTGCTGGCAAAGGGAATGAGAATGCACACGTGATCATTTCGAGCTACAGGTAAAACAAGTGAAAAATTTCAATTTTGGTAGATTTTGAGGTTTTCACAAAAATGAGTTGATTAAGCCCTCGTCTAGCGATCCCAATGCTCCCGATAGCAATTAAACATCTAAAAGTATCTTTATTTGTGCGTTTTACGAGAGGAATACCTTTCCTTTGTCCATTAAACATGCGGTTTTCCTCTGCTCGCTTCTCGCGTTTCCCCTCAGCACAAGTTCGGTGTCGTTAATCGTTGTAAAACGCAGTATTCCATTTTTTTGTGAATATTAAAAGCGAATTCTCGATGGCATGAGTCTAAACCAATGAAATGTGATTTTCAAACTCATGCTGATGTAAACAAACAAAACGATCTTATTCGCGCTGACTGACTGACAGATCCGATGCGTGCGCACAAAGACAGCATGCAATCTCGATCTATACACACTGTATACTGAATTACAGTAGACTATTTCAAAATATCTGTGTTGGTGAGTATTCACGCAAACATCTGTTATGTGTTAAGTGAACGTTTGGTTAACTGTTGGGGAAAATCATCTGATGTCACGTGTAACATTATATTACACCCGTGCGGGACAGTAGGACTGAATATATACTGTAGGCTGTCTGTTAAATGAAATGTAAAAAAAAAAATATATATATATATATATTAATCAAATTATTGTAGTATCATGGGGACACAACTTTAATATATATTTTTCCTATAGATATGTTTTGACTTGATGTGTGCCAAGTTTGGTGTTATTACCAGGGATGTTAAGGTATGTTTGCTAGGTGATTTTGTTTTGGAACCTTCAGAAAACCTTTTCTCAAAATTTACTCTGTCGACTTTTAACGTGCAGCTCAATCATTTTTTGTCTGATTCCAACAAATCAGTTTGAATTATTTTTAAAAAATTTATGGTGAATGTGAAAATAACAATAACTCATTTAAAAAAAAAAATATTCTCATTGCAATTCATTTTGCCAGCACAGGTCACATAAATATATATAAATATAAATAAAATGGAGATGCTGTGGATGTTAGCCCAAGGCTGCTGGAGAATTAATAAGTTTTTAATGTCTTACTTTTGTACACTTGGTTGAACCTGTCATTTATTAAGTGTAAATTGCTATTGGATTAAAAGAAAGCATGTGTCTAACAACTGAGCATGTGATCCGCAGAGAAGACCTCTAGATCTGAAGATCAGCATGTATGAAGAGGAGCTCGACACGGATGAGAAATGCACAATATGCCTCTCGATGCTCGAAGACGGAGAGGACGTCAGGTAGTTCTGCTCGACACTCACTTTCATTGATCTCCTAATGAAAACGGTGGCGATTAACTTTCATTTTTCGTTCTTTTCTCAGGAGATTACCCTGCATGCACCTCTTCCATCAGGCTTGTGTTGACCAGTGGCTGGCGACCAATAAGAAGTGTCCCATCTGCAGGGTAGACATTGAGACGCAGTTGTCCCCTGATAGCTGATGTCTCGTGTAGCACTAGCGAAAAGTCCTGTCGTCTTTCTTCGTCCCCTCGTGGGCACTTTGCCAAAATGTGTGTCATCTCCATCACCACTCTCACCTCTGACCTTTGCCTTCTGAGCCAAATGACCATAAGAACAGAGAAGAGTGGAGAAGAACGAGTCTGTCGATGAAGATGGTTTCAGTCAAAGTGCTCTCGATGTGTGTGTGTTTGAGTGAGTGTGTTTAGGACGGGGGAACGATGACCAACCAAATGTTCTCAGTGGGTCACGGATGAAGCATTACAGCATATCACACGTGGTTGGTCATGAACTTCTTTAAACGTAGTCGAACGAATCATTTGTGGAAAAAACACATCATGAGCGAATGAGAGAAGTGTTGAAAAACGCTCAGTCGTCGTCGTGTGTGTAATTATCGGAGATGATGCTTGACGTTCGTATGTAATCGTGAGGCCAGGCTTGATAATGAACTGTGACGGTCTGCATTTTGTCCAACGCTTAGAAACGTATCCACTAAAATGCATGTTGAAGCGAGAGCCCGGGTTCTTCTGGGAAACGTGACGCGAGGACGTCCTACTAATCCTGAAGACACTGTGTTCTCGAAGCGTCTCCGAAGTCACCGCGAGTGAAACATGTACCTTAATGCCTGTAGCACAAGCACACGTCGAATAGTAACGGCATAACTCTGTGTTTCCATTTGCTCTGTGACTCGTGGTCTCGCTTGTAGAGTCATAATGTGCATGAAACCTGTTTGCTGCCATTTCTAGAGGACATGACAAGGGAGTAAAGCCATTTGTTTTATAGAAACCAAACATAACTTTTCTAAGGCTGTTCTTCACGATCACTCTTTCTGGTTTTATTTCTCTTCTCTTGCCAAGCTGTGTCCGCGCGGGGCTGGTACAGCTTCTCGACATAAGTAGCTGCGATGCTGGAAAAAACAAAACAAGTTATTTATTGTTGTCTTACTGTAGTTAGTGGTTATTTTTGTAAATGCACTCACGTTCTGATGAAGCGTGTGATCGTTTCCCTGCTTTTTTGCATTTGCACTCGAGTAAGCTGTTTCCTTGCGTATCGTGCACTCATTCCCAAAAAAAACAAAAAACACACACAAAAAAAACAAGGAAGCAGACTTTTTAACAGCACAATTTCTTTTCGTAACGATAGTAGGGATGCACCAATATGAAGACTTTGGCGATACAATAACCGATAACTCTTTATATTTGAAAGCCGATAACCGATATATTGGCCGATAAATCTAGATCCAAATTTTGGTCGATACCGATAACTCTTTATATTTGAAAGCCGATAACCGATATATTGGCCGATAAATCTAGATCCAAATTTTGGTTGATACTGATAACTCTTTATATTTGAAAGCCGATAACCGATATATTGGCCGATAAATCTAGATCCAAATTTTGGTCGATACCGATAACTCTTTATATTTGAAAGCCGATAACCGATATATTGGCCGATAAATCTAGTTCCAAATTTTGGTCGATACCGATAACTCTTTATATTTGAAAGCCGATAACCCATATATTGGCCGATAAATCTAGATCCACATTTTTTCCGATACTGATCCTTTTTTTTATTTTAAAGCCGATAACCGATATATTGGCCGATAAATCTAAATCCAAATTTTGGTTGATACCGATAACTCTTTATATTTTAAAGCCGATAACCGATATATTGGCCAATAAATCTAGATCCAAATTTTTGTCGATACCGATAACTCTTTATATTTGAAAGCCAATAACCGATATATTGGCCGATAATTCTAGATCCAAATTTTTGTCGATACCGATAACTCTTTTTATTTGAAAGCCGATAACCGATATATTTGCCGATAAATCTAGATCCAAATTTTTGCCGATACCGATAACTCTTTTTATTTGAAAGCCGATAACCGATAAATCTTTATAGTTGAAAGCCAATAACCGATATATTGGCCGATAAATCTAAATCCAAATTTTTATGTAAGTTTTGAGAGCCTGATTACAAAAACAAAACTCTCACCATTAAAAGCCATGACCCAAGCACACAACTATATATAATGTTCTTTTATGTAGCCAGATCTGACAGAGATATGACAGAGATATGACAGATCTGCGCTGCATGTTGCACTTAAACGTATTTTCCTTTTTGAAGTAATTTCAACAATATTTCAAGCAATTCAAAACCATCATGTTGATCAGTGCGCATCTGAAGTATCTCAGCTGAAGGAAATTAATCCATTATTTATGTGCTTTGAAATATCGGCCCAAATGTTCTTATCGGGCCGATAAGATTAAAAATTAACATGTATCGGCCGATACCGATACGGTGGCCGATATATGGTGCATCCCTACACGATAGTTGTTGCCTCACTGACCACTTTCAATGTACGTGACTGTTTTTCCGTAGCAGAAGTTCTTTGACTTTGCTTTTGCAACTTTTCCCGAATTCAAGCGTTCAGCTGCTTGGAGCGGAAGCCAGGAAGTTGGAAGCATTTTCTTGTTTTCGATCGTCGCGTGATCTTTTTTTCCATCGTCCGTCCGCGTTTCATAGTTTACACATGATATTGTGCGTCGAAATGCCTTAAGTATTTAACAATCATAATTTATGACTAACTTCACCTACTATGGGTGCGTATTTAAGTTCTGAGCTAGTATCGCAATGTAATCGATTGGTTTATTTATTTCCGTCAGCATAACGTGTGTATAAATACCTCATTGTGCTATACTTTAATGGGAGTGCTTTTGCATGCGGTTGTACTTTAAAGGGGCTAGGTGTCAAAACAAGCTAAACTCCCCAGCAGGGCGTGCTGAAGCGTGCTAGTATGTGGTGCTGTAGTTTTTTGGTTACATTCCATTAATGCGATTTCAAAGAGTCGTTCAGCTGTGAGCTCGTAGACCAACTGGACTTGTTTTGCATGTCTCTGCTGTTTTTGCACTCTCAGCTTTGCTGCCTCTCACTGTCGTCCTGCGAACGATCTGTTTTCAGTCGTGAGGAGCGAGTTCAGCGCTTACTGTGATTGATTAGAGCTGCTTGTCTTGTGCCCATGTGGCTTTAACTTTGAGTTATGCTTATTTTTTCCCATTAGTAGCGTTTTCCTTTGCCTTTGGATTCGTATCGGTACTTCATATAAGGGGCTTTAAATGTTGAATGCAGGTCGTGTTGTGGTACATTCTAGTGTAGCTGCCGTATATGTCTGTCATACTTCACCATTTTACCACGTCAGGTTATTTACAGGGTTCGTACAGATACTGTAAAGTAAAATTTCACTTTTCAAGCACTACTTTTTTTTGGCTTAAAGGACTACAATGAGAGATATCACTTCTCAAAGAATATCTTTATTATCTTTCAAATTCTAAAAAAGCGAAGTAGATTAGCCAAAATAAACCAATAAAACAAAAGAGCAACACAAGCAATGGCTCTGCATGATAACTTAACCATTGAAAGGATACTATGACAAAGATATCGCTTTCCTTATTCAAACTGATTTTTTCCACCATTAATATATGATTGACCTGAAGAATGAAAGATGTATCATATACTAGGATATTTATATGAGCAATATCACACTAATAGCCATGCCAAATTGCTCTATATCAATATTAGATGGACTGCAGCGTTAATTTTGTGTTTTAAACACTACTTTCACATATATTGTCTTTCAATAATTCAACAATTTTTCATAAATCTGCCTGTTTTCATGGGTTTTCAAGGACTTACATTTCAAAAGTTAAATTCAAGCACTTTAAGCACCTTGTACGAACCCTGTGTTTAACTTCAACCCCCCTAATAATCTGTCAACACTGCATTGTGTTTTACACTATAGCTCATCGATACGGCAGATAACTCTCGTCTCCAGTGAAATAATTGCGTTTCCTGCCATGCAAAACAATCTGTACCTGGAATAACAGTTACTTTCTACACCTGTAGAGATTGTTTCCTATACGCGGAAAAAGAAAAAATGGCTTTATATTGTATGATTTGTGTTTCTAGCCTGTGTAGCCTTAAAGTCTCTTGATTTGATCCATCTCTCCAGCAGATTTTGGACATAAGCAATAGTAGTGTCATGTTTCGCTAACAGACTGAACCGTAGATCCTAAAGCACAAGCTCTGTAATGCATGTCTTTCTCAGGTTTTAATATGCGTATGAGAATGGATACATATGTTAAAATATTTTACCATAAATATTTCTGATGTTTTTTCTGCTGCTGACATAAAAAGAAAAAGAAAAAAAGAAAAAAAAACTAGTTGAATAACCTGCCAGTGAAAGGGAAGTGGCTCTTTGTACAAGACACTGCTGTGTGCTGTTACTGCGCAATGTTTTCTGACATGAATATTTTATAGCTCAAGTAGAAAAATATGTATTGACAATATTTAAGCAATAGCTTGGTGATTATAATGTATGATAACTAGATAAGTGTATATTGCGTAAAAAAAAAAAAATGAAGAAAATCTTAGATTCACTTTTGGTGGATTTTGTACTGTATTTATTACTAATGATGATGCAAAAAGTTGCATAGCTTAACCCAAATTTTTCTTTCTTTTTTAATTTCTTGTCTTGTATATGACCCTTTTTGTATGTGTTTTTTCAAATAAAATGTTGAAAATGCCTAAAAAAAATAATAATATTTCGTTGTTGTTTCATGCATAGATCTATGTGTCATCTACATCTGTGCTGCTTATTCTGGGTATGAGTCTTGTCCCAGTAATACACACACTTGGTCTTGGAAGTGTGCAGAAAGAGTCATGAGTCAATAAAGTATGGGGGGACATTTTTTACACTTATAAATGAATTGCTTCAACACACTTTAATGGTTTGTGAGTTGATTAAAAGGCTAATAATTATTCATAAATCATAAAAATATCAAATTATAAACAATCAAAATGTAACACTTACTAACAGAATGAAATATTTCATTGGTTTAGCTGCATGTCATGTGATCATTTAATGACATCAGAGACCCGTAAACGTGAATGTGTTGATAAATCAATGAAGTATTAAAATCTCAAGAACATATTTTTGCTCAAATTATTTTGTTATGAAGACATAATAATGCAAATGCCAACGTTTTTGAAAGCTGACAAAGTTTTCATGTTCAGCTTGAGAAAGTGACCGGATTTGAACAACAATGACGACAGTAGAAATTCTCAATATAAAGGAAGTTTATTTTAATTTCTTTAAATAAATAAAAAGTACAAATAAGTCCCAGAGTTCAATATCACAAGCGTTCAATATTTAGGATTCAGACCTCTGTGAGTTTGGTGGTCACCCAGTTGGCGGCGTTGGGGAATGAAAGCACTTACTACAGAAACTGGTTTCAGACCGGCTTTCGAATCAAAAATAACATTTATGATTTAAAACAATTTCAAGGCATTTGGGCTTTAGGGAACCGAGCACATTTAATGATGACTAGTTCATTTATTCAGGAGTCAGGAGTCAATAAAGGGAAAACAATTGACATTTATCAATTAATTGCTCCAACACACTTTAATGGTTCGTGAGTTGATTAAAAGGCTAATAATTATTCATAAATCATAAAAATATAAAATTATAAACAATCAAAATGAAACACTTACTAAAAGGATGAACTATTTCATTTGTTTATAAATACTAAACGTAAACAAACGTGTATTAAAATCTCCGGGAGACTTCAAGAACATATTTCTGCTCAAATTATTGCATTATGAGGAATCTCGCTGCAGTTCTAGGGTTCAAAACCTTGAGAAAGTGACAGGATTTCGAGACAATGACGACAGTAGCGATCCTCAATACAAATACAAAGGAAGTTTATTTGAATTTCTTTAAAAAAGTACAAATAAGTCCCATATGCACGTTCAGTATTTGGGATACAGAACTCTCTGCGTTTGCCCGTCGCCCTTGTTGCGGTCGAGCCACTTGGTGCAGGGGAAGATGGTGGTCACCCAGTTGGCGGTGTTGGTGACCTCCACACACTCCAGGAACCAGCCGGATGACGTGCTGGAGTCGTCGTGCTCCACCCGGACCCGTAGGAGCTCTCCCAGATCCAGCATCTCCAGCAGGAACCGGTCCGTTCGGCCCCGCTCGAACAGGTTCCTGAACTTCTGCTTGAGGGCCCGTTTCCCAGAGTCCCCGTTGACGCCGTAGATCGTGATGAAGACGTTGGCGTCGGTGGCGGCTTCCTTCACGTCTCCCGTGATTACGATGATCTCGTATTTAACGGGAACCAAACTGCGGACTTTGCTGGCGAAACTCTCCACGGTTTTGCTGCACTCGAACGTCATGAACTCGTCTCTCTTGGCGGCCAGGGGAATCCGGGCGTCACACGTGAAGTAGAACCTGCGGAGGATAACGGGAGAATAATGGGATAATAACGGGATAATAACGGGAGAATAACGCGAGAATAACGCCGGCATCTGCTCAGTCACGCCCAGTGTTGGGAACATTTAAATCAAACAATATGACTAATTTGAAATATTAAATATATGACCCTGGACCACAAAACCAGTCTCGAGTCGCACGGGTATATTTGTGGCAATATCCAACAATACATGTATGGGTCAAAATTATCGATTTTTCTTTTATGCCAAAAATCATTAGGATATTAAGATCATGTTCCATGAAGATATTTAGTAAATTTCCTACCGTAAATATATAAAACATGTATTTCTGTGAGTGAATGCTGCACAATCCCCAACATAAATTAACAACTTTAAAGGAGATTTTCTCAATGTTTAGATTTTTTTGCCTCAGATTCCAGATTTTGTATCTCAACCAAATATTGTCCTTTCATAACAAACCACACATCAATGGAAAGCTTATTTATTCAGCTTTCAGATTATGTATAAATCTCAATTTTAAAAAAATTACCCTTGTGACTGGTTTTGTGGTCCAGGGTCACATATATATAAATATATGCCATTAAAAACAATATATGAATATATGCCGCAAAAAAAAAAAAAAAAAAAAATATGTATATATGAATGCACACGTATGAGTGTTGGGTGTAACTCATTACAAGTAACTTGAGTTACGTAATCAGATTACTTTTTCCAGTAAAGTAACGCATTACTTTTTCACATGTATTGACTGACAGCTGTCCTGTCCTCCTGTTGAGGGAAATAAAGTGAGGAGGGGTGTGTGTGTGTGTGTGTGTGTGTGTGTGTGTGTGTGTGTGTGAGTGTGTATGGTGTGTGTGTGTGTAAGTGTGTGAGTGTGTGTGTGTTCGCTGTGTAAACATGATGCTGATTTTAGTTCTAGACTACATGCATTTACTCGTCTCACTTGCACGAAAACATTCAGTATTCCTCAATATGAATAAAAATGCAATCTCAGAATTTTACGCAAAACTTTATAATTAGCTATATTAAATTACACAAATATAGTTAATCTCACTTTATTAATAAAATATACTTTATGTATTTAATCTCACTTTATTAACCAGTGTCTTTGCTGTTGACCTTCAATGGTCTAATTCAACCATACTAATGAGCAAATATTACTTTAGATTAGATTTAGAAATAAGAGTGTTGAACTTCCTTCTCCTGAATCCTATGGTTCTTTAATCCAGAATATCAGAAGCAGAAGTGTACAGGAGTAAATGTGCATTTCCTTCAGCCTGAGGATTATTCTCTTCACTTCTGGTGTGAAAGGGCCTTTACATTTACCAAAAATATACATTTTATGGTTGTTATTAAAAAACAAACAAGCAAGTCCAGCCGAGGGGAGAAAAAGTAATGCAAAAGTAATTTAAAGCATTACTTTTCATAAAAAGTAACTAAGTAACGCAATTAGTTACTTTTTTGGGGGAGTAATGCAGTATTGTAATGTAAAGTAACTTTCCCCGACACACGGCACTGATTCAGAGGAACTTTGAGACTTGAACTCACTTGTTTCCCAGCTCTTTCTCTGTGATCACCACCTCCTGCACGTGCCAGAAACACTCGTTCTTCACCTTCTTCTCCTTCGTCAAATGACCCAAGCAAATCCCAACGATCTCGCCCACATTTTTAGAGGAAAACTCGAATGAATCCGTGGCACCACTGGAACAGAGTCAGATTATGATGCATTTGTAGTCATGCCTTCAGTAATTTACACTGACAAATAAAGGGTTTTCTTTGTAGTGATGACATAGATGAACTATTTTCCCCCCTTTAAAATTTTTTTATTCAGTGGTGGAAACAAGCTTCCAATATCTTTTTGCAATGATGACTTTTTTAGTTTTAAAAACGTTTTTAAGGCCGAATTGCAATAGTGAGAAAAAAGTCAGAATTGTAAGATAAAAGTCGCAATGATCTTTATGTTTTATACCTGAATATCGATATTTAGAGCTGAATATCGCACCACATGACACTAATGTCTTCTGTACAGCAGCTTTACCACAGAAATGGAATTTTTCTCCTATTTAAAGAAGTTTGCATCATTTATTCTGTTACAATCTGAGTCAGGGGTTTCAAACTGGGTTCCGGGAAAAGTTTAGAGAAAAAGCAGCAAAAAAAAAAAAAAAAAAAAAAAAAAAAAAATAAATAAATAAATAAATAAAAATAAGATTGATACACCTAACTAACCAAAAAAATTATATTTAAAGTAAAATAAATAATAAATGAATAAATTTGATTAAAATAAATAAATAATAAGAAAATCAGTGTAAAATGTAAAAACATATAAATAAAAATAAGACTAATATAACTAACAAATAATTAAAATAAAAAAATTTAAAAGTTAAAAAAAGTAATTGAAGTAAAATAAATAATAAATTAATACATTTGATCAAAATAAATAACATTTAATTTAAATAAAAAATAAGAAAATCAGTGTAAAATGTAAAAACAAATAAATTATTTGTTTTATTAAACTTACTAAATAAATAGATTCAAATCAAAGAAATATTATCTAAACAAATAAATAATTTATTAAAATGTTTTTTGTTTGGATAAAAAAAAAAATCCATCTTACTTCTGCAGCTTACAGTGAGTTAAAATCACAAGGAAGTCGGCTAATAGAAACTAAATAGTTTGCACATTTATAATATAACATTTTCACAGTATTAATTGGGTCTTTTTACATAAACATATAAAACTATCTTTTGGATTTTTAAATCATATGTTTGGGGTCCGTGGCACATCTAAAAGCCCTGATCTGTGTTGCACTATAGAAATAAAGCTTGAATAGTATCATTGGCTATGTGAACACACCGCAGAAACTTCTTCTTCTTTGAGTTCTCCATCATAAACTCTTTGGATCGTCCTTTCTTCCCCTCCAGAACGATCCACACGTTCTCCTTCGTCTCGGCATCGTCAGAACCGGCTGTCGTGATCTCGATCTCATATTCTGGAGAGATGTGACAGTGCAAGTTCACATGCACAGAACAAACACAACAAGGGTTACGACAACGCCATCTCATCACCAGTTCATACGAGCGATTAAAGGGTGGCGAACTCGTACGATTGGTCTAAACCCGCGTGATGGGGAGGTTTGGGGGCGGGGTCGAATTCATACGAATTTGGAAACTCGTAAAATATATACAGTACGGGCCAAAAGTTTGGACACATTACTATTTTTAATGTTTTTGAAAGAAGTTTCTTCTGCTCATCAAGCCTGCATTTATTTGATCAAAAATACTGACAAAAATGTTATATTGTGATATATTACTACAATTTAAAATAATTGGTTTTCAATTTATTATACTTTAAATGATCATTTATTTCTGTGATGCAAAGCTGAATTTTCAGGATCATTACTCCAGTCTATCACATGATCCTTTAGAAATCATTCTAATATTCTGATGATTTATTATGAGTGTTGGACACAGTTCTGCTGCCTAATATATTTGATGAATAAAAGGTTAAAAAGAACTGCATTTATTCAAAATAAAAAAATATTTTCTAATAATTTAAATCTTCTTTACTATCACTTTTTATCAATTTAACACATCCTTGCTGAATAAAAGTATTGATTTATTTCAAAAAAATAAAGAAAAAAATGACTGACCCCAAATGACTGACCAGTAGTGGATATTGCTGTTACAGAAGATTTCTATTTTTAAAACATTTGCTTCTTTTTTTTTTTTCTTCTTTTTCTTCATCAAAATATCCTAAAAAAGTATCACAGATTATGAAAAAATATTAAGCAGCAGAACTGTTTCCAACTTTGATAATGAATCATCATATTAGAATGATTTCTAAAGGATCATGTGATAGACTGGAGTAATGATCCTGAAAATTCAGCTTTGCATCACAGAAATAAATGATCATTTAAAGTATAATAAATTGAAAACCAATTATTTTAAATTGTAATAATATATCACAATATAAAAATTCTTTCCTGTATTTTTGATCAAATAAATGCAGGCTTGATGAGCAGAAGAAACTTCTTTCTAAAACATTAAAAATAGTAATATTTCCAAACTTTTGGCCTGTACTGTACGATTTAGCAAAAATAGGTAAGAATTAGCCACCTCATAAAACTGGTGAGATCGGGTTGGTTCCAAACGTCTAAAACACTCTCTCTCTCTTACTGGTCTTTTCACTGAGATCCAGAATATCATTATTGGCACATGCCAGTTCCCTCATGATCTGCCCGTCGTCTTCGCTCTTGGCCAGCCATCGGTCGCAGGGGAAGCGGAAGGTCTGATCGAGGAACTCGTCCTTCACATCGATGAACTCCAGGTGCCATCCGGGCGCGGGACCCTTGTTATCGTGCCAGACTCGAACCTTCGACAGCTCGCCCAGACTCAGGACGTCCAGGAATCGGAAAACGTCCACTTGTTTGCGCTCAAACTTGTTCCTGTTGCTGCTCTCCTTCAGTGCTAGTGTTCCCGTGTCTCCGTTTTCCCCGAACACGATCAGAAACACGTTGGCGTCGGTCCCAGCGGCTGCAGAAACACACAGGAAAACACTGTGTCACACTAATATAACAGAGCAGCGTCTCATGATCTAGCTCATCTCATGATGTTTATGGTTATAATATCTCCACTGAATCTCACTGCTGTCTATGAGAGAGTCGACAGCACTGTATAGTTTGGGCATAAAGTATATGGACTCCTTTTGGAGTCTCCAAGTGTCATTTTTTGGAAATACGCCTAAATTTACCTGGAAAAAAGTTTGCAGAAAATACAGTTTTGTGAGAATCATCCTTCAATCTGATGATCTTCTGGACTGAACGTTGTAAATTATGCCATAATCAACATGCGAAACAAGATGAATGGTGTATGCTTAATAAGTGTGCAATCAATCGTGTTTTTAAAAAATATATTTATTTTATATTTATATATTTTTATTAGTTTTACAAAATTTGATCCTTTTTATTAGTTATTGATTTTTTTATATGTCTATTTTTTATTAATTCTTTATTTAATTATTTGTTTTAGTTGTTCTAGTACATCAAGTTATACTAAATGAAAATAAGAAATTGCCTTGGCAACTAGCTGAAATAAAATAATATAAAATAATTAAATAAAAAATGTAATTTCATTCGCTTTCTTACTCATGTATCAAATTTATTCATCAATGACAGTAAAATTAATGGTAACACTTTAATATAAGGTTCCATTAGTTAACATAACTTTTCATATCTTTGTTAAAGTTACGTAATAACAGCACAACTGTTGATTGTTAGATCATGTCAGCTCAGATCCATTCAATAATATTAACAGAGGCAATCTTTTTATTTTGATAATGTATTCGTAAATGTTGAAATGGACATTTTCAGTTCGTTAACAAATGTATTTCACTAATGTTGAACAATGGAACCTTATTGTACAGTGTTATATTAATATCATAATGGTTGTTTGTAATATTAGTGATGTTTTCTGCTTCATATGGAAGTTTGTTTCCACCATGGAATAAAATATAATAAGGTAATTCTGTCTTTTGAATCCTTTTTTTTCTCGCAGTTCAAAATGTGAGAATTGTGAGATAAAAAGTTGCAATTGCCTTTTTAATTTCTTTAATTCTGTGAGGGAAACAAGCTTAGGAACCAGTCGGTCCCGCATGCGTCGTGTAAGCTGCACCTACCAGTAACGTCACTGGTTTTAACCTGAATGATGTAAGTGGTTCTCTCCACCATCTCCTCGTCGTCCACCACGGCCGGGAGTTCACACACCTTCGTCCTCTTGGGGCCTTTGGTCTTGGAGAGCCATTCCTCATACGTGAAGACATACACCTCCTCCGTGGTCAGGTTTCTCATGATCATCTGGGTCATGTGACAGGAACCAGAGGGATTACAGGCGTAGTCTTTAATGAGTTTCACTCACTTTGTTGTGATTAACCTGATTAAAAAGACTCACAGATTTGGGCCTTGTCCACACTAATACGCTTTAGTTTGAAAACGCATCTTTTTCTCTCCGTTCTGTCCTTCCGTCACACTGAGACGCCGTTTATATTAATGAAAACGCACCTCCGTTTTGAGAGTCCACACCATAACTCGACCAGTTTTCGTGTTGTAGTTTGGACTCTCAAAACTGAGGTATTTAAAACGATGACGTAAGTTTAGTCATGTGACACATGTTGTACCAACAGATATTCGTGTTTATAGCGGTATAGTGTCTGTTATGTGCTGTTCACTTTCACACTGTTGCTAAAATATGTTACTTCACACACTCTTCATATCACAGTCCTGCAAAGATGACAGAATGTACTCACATTTGCTGTCCTGCAGTGAAACATGAGAACAGTGTTAGCGTTTTAGACCAAATATACAGGTGAAACTCGAAGAATTAGAATATTGTGCAAAAGTTCATGTATTTCAGTAATTCAACTTTACAGGTGAAACTAATATATTATATAGACTCATTACATGCAAAGTGAGATATTTCAAGCCTTTATCTGTTATAACTTTGATGATTATGGCTTACAGCTTATGCAAACCCTAAATTCAAAATCTCAGAAATAGATTAAATTAAATAAAAAAATTTAAAAAATGTAAATAAAAATATAGTTTATCTAAATAAAATGATCCTGTCAGAAGAATTGCGCAATATTGATTTTTCCGTCTGCATAATCTCAGTGAGCTTCTGTGAGGGTTTACACATGCGCAGTAAAGGGGAATAAAGGCCTGAGACGCTAGTGTGGACGGAGAGCGTTTTTAAGCGAAAACGCCGTTTTCAAATGTATGGGGATTAATGTAGACGAAGCCTTGGATGCGAGCGTCTTGAGTTTCCTCGGATGCTCGTATCACAGACTGACCTTGTCAAGGAACCAATCAGGACGGCTCCCTGTCCCGTCGATGCGGACTCGAAGCTTTTTCAGGGGCGCGATGTCATCGATCTCCAGGTTAAATGTGTCTTCCTGTCCTCTTTCAAACCTACGAGAGACACACATGACCTGTGTTTAAAAGACAACTAAAGAGCTTACAAGTGTTTAGAACGACAATTAACATTCAGTAATATTAGCAATGTAATGCACTGACACTCTCAGATGAGAACAAAACATTTTTCATAATTGATGAACTTTGCAACATTGAACATGTTATTGAACTGAATTGAATTTGTTTCATAATTGATGAATTTTGCAACATTTACACTGTTATTGAACAGAATTGAATTTGTTTCATAATTAATGAACTTTGCAACATTGACACTGTTATTGAACTGAATTGAATTTTTCATAATTTATGAACTTTGCAACATTGACACTGTTATTGAACTGAATCGAATTTTTCATAATTTAGTAACTTTGCAACATTGACCCTGTTATTGAACAGAATTGAATTTGTTTCATAATTGATGAATTTTGCAACATTTACACTGTTATTAAACTGAATAGATTTTTTTTTATAATTTATTAATTTGACAATATTGACAGTGTTATTGAACTGAATTGATTCAACATTGAACTGAACTGAATTTGTTTCATAATTGATGAATTTTGTAATATTTACACTGTTATTGAACTGAATTGAATTTTTCATAATTGATGAACTTTGCAACACCGAACCTGTTATTGAACTGAATTTAAATAGTTTCATAATTGATGAATTTTGCAACATTGACCCTATAATTGAACTGAATTGAATGGGTACCTGTCCTCATTTTTCATAAGGAGCATCTCCTCCGTGCTCCCATTGGCCCCGAACACAGTTATGAAAATGTTGGTGTCAGTTCCAGCATTCTGAGTGTCACCCGTGACGACCGTCACTTCATAAACCACCTGAAGAACAGCGAGAACATGAGACGTAACAGACCTGCAATCTTCACAAAGAGATCACTTCACCTTTCCCGTTCTGCACACACACACACACACACACACACACACACACACACACACACACACACACACACACACACACAGTTCAGTCATTCACCAGAGTGACGACCACATTCTACAAGCGAATCAACTCTTGAAAAAGGCAGCAAGTGACAATTTACAAAAATGAAATGCATTGTTTATGGAGCCGATCTGAACAACTAGCTGTTAACTCTTTCCCTGCCATTGACAGAATTTTCCGGCGATCCGTGTTTTCACTGTTATACAGTAGATGGCGCTGTTACGCATCTTCTGAAAGAGTACAGAATATCCGGATCAAAACACAGGTGAAGATAGAGCAGAAACAAGCGATAGGAGCATGTAAAATAACGTGATCATCAAATATTAAACTGCATAAATCAAAACTGCGTTACTGAATGCAGTGTCGATCTACTCCACCTGTGTTTGATCATCCTTCTGATTCCCATCCGGACGAAATCTTGGACAAAAATAAAAAATTCTCAGCTTTTTGCTCTAAATGTTTTTTTATGAAACCACATTCAAGTGTTGATAAAGAAGAATGCATGAAGCTAGAATAATGTTTTTGTTGTTGTTTTGTTGTTGTTCTTTCTTTTGATATATTGCATGTTCAGATATTCATACAACAAAATATTCCATAAAAGTGTTCAAAAATGCTGCCACTCGCTGACAACTTAATTTTTTGTGTGAAAATTCTGGCAGGGAAAGAGTTAATGACGCATTTAAACCTATTTTTTACAGTCTATGATTTAAACGCTTTTTTGAATGTGCAAGAAACAACTTTATTTTAATTTTTGTTTTATTCATATTTTGAAATAGCTTTTATCTTTATATTTTTATATTATATTATCTTTATATTTTCCATGTTAATTTTAATAAAAAAATTGTAATTTCATTATGTGCTTTTGACATTTTATTCTTTTTTTTTTAAATAATTTTTATTTCTGTTTTAGTTTCATTGATTTATTTCCAGTTAACAATTTTAGAGCTTCAACTTCAACTTATTTCAGTTTATTGCCAAGGCAACATTTATAATTGATTAATATTTATATTTTATGTTATTTCAGCTTTTATTAAATGAACAGAAATGTTTTAATAGTTTTATTTTTAATTAATGATAATAATTGTGTTGCCAGATCTTGCTACAAAAAAAGCAAAAAAGAACAAGCCCATAATAAGCCAAAATAAATTCAAATGCTCTATATAACTCAATAAACTTGATTGTTTTATGAGTGTTTTGGACTTGGCTCATAATGACGGTGCTTTAGTTAAAGTTGCAGAGTCACGCAATTCTCACTTTATATCTCACAATTCTGACTTTATATCTCCCAAATGTATGTTATAAAGTCAGAATTGCCAGATATAATCTCGCAATTGTAAGATAAAAAGTCGCAATTATCTTTTAAAATGTTTTATTCTGTGGCGGAAATGAGTTTAAAACTGCAGAATTTTTAGACGCTGCAGAATCAAAAATAGCAAATGGCAAAAGCACAGAATTCCAGGACGTTGCTATGGTTACAGCGGTGTCAATCATCCCAATTTCTGGAGCGAGACGGAACGATCATTTAAAAGTCCATCCTTAAATGCGGTCGTCACTCCTGAAACTGCGTTCGCGACCCCGAGAGTCACACACACACTTCACGGGCGCCTGAACCTTTCGGATGATGCTGATGGTTGTGGCGTCCAGTATGTTGAAGACTCGGGCCGTCAGACCGTCTCCCCTGTCTTTGGCCAGCCAGGACTTGCACAGAAAGTTGTACTGAATCCCTTTTGTGGGAACGGCCACCGAGAGCTCATCCACCAGCCAGCAGCTTTCCGGAGTCGCTCCGTTGTGGCCCAGCTGAAAACGGGAACACAGAAAGATCCGACAAATCTCCTTTATTTGCTCACGATGTCAATCAGGTCATCGCTCTGAAGTTCTGCAGCCATGATCACAAGATGATGTTTGGGGTTTATTTACAGAAATTAATACTTTTATTCATCAATTAAATTGATCAAAAGTGACATTTATAATGTTACAAAAGATTCTATTTTAAATAAACACTGTTCTTCTGAACTTTCTATTAAAATAAAATGTATGACGTTTCTACAGAAACATGAACATTGATAATAATCATCAATGTGTCTTGATCATCAAATCATCATATTAGAATGATTTCTGAAGGATCATGTGACACTGAAGACTGGAGTAATGATGCTGAAAATTCAGCTTTGATCACAGGAATAAATTACATTTTAATTTATAAATCACATAGAATTTTGCAACATTGACCTTGTTATTGAACTGAATTGAATTTGTTTCGTAATTTATGTATTTTGCAACATTGACCCTGTTATTGAACTGAATTGAATTTGTTTCATAATTTATGTATTTTGCAACATTGACCCTGTTATTGAACTGAATTGAATTTGTTTCGTAATTTATGTATTTTGCAACATTGACCCTGTTTTTGAACTGTTGCAAAATTCATCAATTATGAAATAAATTCAATTCAGTTCAATAACAGGTTCAATTAATTGAATTTGTTTCATAATTGATGAATTTTGCAAAATTGACCCTGTTATTGAACAGAATTGAATTTGTTTCATAATTGATGAATTTTGCAAAATTGACCCTGTTATTGAACTGAATTGAATTTGTTTCGTAATTGATGTATTTTGCAACATTGACCCTGTTATTGAACTGTTGCAAAATTCATCAATTATGAAATAAATTCAATTCAGTTCAATAACAGGTTCAATTAATTGAATTTGTTTCATAATTGATGAATTTTGAAACATTGAACCTGTTATTGAACTGAATTGAATTTGTTTTCATAACTGATTAACTTTTCAACATTGACCCTGTTATTGAACAGAACTGAATTTGTTTAATAATTGATGAATTTTTCAACATTGACCCTGTTATTGAACAGAATTGAATTTGTTTCATAATTTATGTATTTTGCAACATTGACCCTGTTATTGAACTGAATTGAATTTGTTTCGTAATTTATGTATTTTGCAACATTGACCCTGTTATTGAACTGTTGCAAAATTCATCAATTATGAAATAAATTCAATTCAGTTCAATAACAGGTTCAATTAATTGAATTTGTTTCATAATTGATGAATTTTGAAACACTGAACCTGTTATTGAACTGAATTGAATTTGTTTCATAATTGATGAATTTTTCAACATTGACCCTGTTATTGAACAGAATTGAATTTGTTTGATAACTGATGAATTTTGCAAAATTGACCCTGTTATTGAACAGAATTGAATTTGTTTCATAATTGATGCACTTTTCAACATTGACCCTGTTATTGCACTGAATTTGTTTCATAATTGATGAATTTTGCAACATTTACGCTGTTATTTTCCTGTTGAAGCTACTTTGAATCCTCCTGTATTGTATAAAGCGCTGTAGAAATAACTTGTAATATTGATTTGAAAACAGCTGTTTTACATTGCAATAATATTTCACTGTTTTCCCTGTACTTCAGATCATCATAATAACGCTATTGTGACCGAGTCTCACCTCGACTCTCTTGATCTCGCCCACGTCGAGTCCGTAGCTCATGAAATGCTCCATTCCTCCGCTGGCGAAGCACTTCTTCCCGTCGGGCAGATCCAGCCAGATCCGCTCCGTCTCCAGATCACTGGGTCCCATGATGATCACGTAGACCCGACTGCTGGTGCTGGCGTCACGATCGGCTCCCGTCGACACCGTGAAGTGGTACGGGATCACTGTCGAAACAACAACACACAGCGTCTGAGACAAGGATGAAGATTTCATTTGGACATTGGTGGGGACATAAAAGCAGAAGAAAAAAACTTTATTTAGGGATTGACATTAAAGGTGACATATTATGCAAAATGATCTTATATTTCACAAGATGTGATATAAATCTATGGTGTCCTCAGAATGTGTCTGGGACATTTCAGCTCAAAATACCAGATCATTTATAACAGCTTGTCAAATTTGCCCCTTTTTGGGTTGAAAAAAGAACATTGAATTTGTTTCATAATTGATGAATTTTGCAACATTGAACCTGTTATTGAACAGAATTGAATTTGTTTCATAATTGATGAATTTTGCAACACTGAACCTGTTATTGAACTGAATTGAATTTGTTAATCAATTATGTAATGTTATAAGTTAAAGGTAAAGATGACAAGGAGGCAGTCTAACAGAGATTTAACTTTACCTTTACTGTGTTGTTTTACTTTCTCATTAAACTGAACTGTGCACGTAGGCTATGTTTCAAACACTTACTTTACTTAAAAGAGCGCAGATTTCTTACGTATTTACTTCTCTGGGAATGTCAATGGTACAGGTATGATCCATTTCAGATGTTTCCAAAATTACAACAACAGTGGTTACATATAAATATATATGATATAAATATATACAGGGTCTGAAATTGACACACGCCAAATGCGGGTAACAATCAACTGTGGCGGGTAACGCTGTCATATCACAAACCAATTTGGTGTGTTACTTATTAGGACAAATACTCGTGAGTCATCATGATATATTAAACACAGCGTATTGCGCAGAATCTGCTCATATCTGGCTAACTTTCACCCACGTCATACGCAACAAATAACGGCGCGCTTGTTAATTTGCATTGAAGCAATAGCACAGATTAAAAAGCATTTGGTGAACAGAAGAGACATTGTTATTTTCCAAAATCCAACATTTTTTTATGTTCTTTGTACTGTATTGATCCGTCCACCTAAAACACATTTTGGTGGAAAAAAAGAGGAAGAGGGTGAAAGAAGGGAGGAGATGCTGGATGACAGGATTTTGTTTGAATAAGAAATGAATGTATAAATGAATGTATAAATGAATGTATGAAATCCAAATTATATATATAGGCTAAGGCTAGATATAGTTTGGTATAGTTATAGTTATAGAAACTAGTTATAGTTTCTTTTTTCTTTTGGCTAGTAGAAGTTCTGAATGGCCGGTAACTTTAAAATGTAGTAGCCAAATTGGCCGGCGAGTGAAAAAGTTAATTTCAAACCCTGTATATAAATATATGATATATATTTATCAAAATGATTGCTAAGGACAATTCAGTATGGCTGAATATTGGTAGGGACATGTCATTCCACGCTCTTGGTCTGAGAGTTGCACACACACTTCAGAGACGGCAGAGAAACGAGTGCATGAACTCACTCGGACCCTCGTCCATAATCACAGCCTTCTTCTTCTTCTTCTTCTTGTTCATGTTGCCGTCCAGCCCAGCTTTAGAGTTCGGCATGCTCTTCTTCACGTTCTGAGGGTTCCTCTCGCCCTCGTAGCCCTGGATATACAACAGCCATGTGTGGAGTAAAGACGTGTTTCACATGTGTAAAGCAACAAAATTGTTTGGGATTTTCACTCAGAGGCTCCTTAAGACTTTGTTTTGGATGAAGTACAGGCCGAGGTTTTGTCTTTTGTTAATCATTCAATCATTTCTTTTTAATTATGGTGTCATTTAACAATGGTGTCGTCCGTACGCGGAAAACTCAAAGGAAAAACTTTGTTGTCGTGTAAACGTACGCTTAGTGTGGGTACACTGCAAAAAGTGCTTTTCTTACTTGTATTTTTGTCTTGTTTCCAGTCCAAATATCTAAAAATTCTTAAATCAAGATGCATTTACTAGATGAGTAAAATGACATGAGATATTATGTCTTGTTTTCTGGGGATATAAATAAAAATTTAGAGAGTTGTTGCTTAAAACAAGCAAAATGATCTGCCAATGGGGTGAGAAAAATAATGTTAATTCAAACAGAAAAATAATGTTAATTCAAACAGAAAAATAATGTTAATTCAAACAGAAAAATAATATTAATTCAGACACAAAAATAATGTTAATTCAAACAGAAAAATAATGTTAATTCAAACAGAAAAATAATATTAATTCAGACACAAAAATAATGTTAATTCAAACAGAAAAATAATGTTAATTCAAACAGAAAAATAATGTTAATTCAAACAGAAAAATAATGTTAATTCAAACAGAAAAATAATATTAATTCAGACACAAAAATAATGTTAATTCAAACAGAAAAATTATGTTAATTCAAACAGAAAAATTTTGTTAATTCAAACAGAAAAATTATGTTAATTCAAACAGAAAAATTATGTTAATTCAAACAGAAAAATTATGTTAATTCAAACAGAAAAATAATATTAATTCAGACACAAAAATAATGTTAATTCAAACAGAAAAATTATGTTAATTCAAACAGAAACATTTTGTTAATTCAAAAAGAAAAATTATGTTAATTCAAACAGAAAAATTATGTTAATTCAAACAGAAAAATGTTGTTAATTCAAACTGAAAAATTATGTTAAATCAAACAGAAAAATAATATTAATTCAAACAGAAAAATTATGTTAATTCAAACAGAAACAAGATTATTTTTCTGACCCCATTGGCAGATAATTTAGATTTTTTTAAGCAACAACTCTCTTAATTTTTATTTATTTCCCCAGAAAACAAGACATAATATCTTATTGCATTTTACTCATCTAGTAAATGCATCTTGATTTAAGAATTTTTAGATATTTGGACTAGAAACAAGACAAAAATACTGAGTAAGAAAAGCAGAATCTGAGCAATAATAACCCTGAGCTGACAGCTGTATTTTTATTGACTAATGTTTACAAAGATTAATAAATACTGTTATAAATGTATTGATCATCATTCATTAATGTTAATGCATTAACTAAACGTCCACTAATGGGCATTACTATACAATAAAACGGTAATAAACCAATAATAAACCAATCATTTTTTATTATAAAAACAGTAATAAACCAGGTAAAATCGGTAAGACTTCACAGGTGATTTGTGGTTTTGTTAGTGTGGGTAATAATCCAGCAGAATCTGAGCTTGTGATGAATGTGTTTGGTCTCGGTGTGATTAATAAAGAATGATAATCACACCTTGACGAAGAAGGTCCTCTCGATGCGCTTGTCCTCCTTCTTCCTGGAGAGCCAGCGTTCGCACAGGAACATGTAAACCTCTTCCGTGTCCGTGTCCACCAGCTCCACCTGATCCAGGTACCAGTCGGCCCCGGCCCCGGAGTCGTCGTGTCGGATCCGGATCTTAAACACCAGACCCAGATCCACCGCCTCAATGCTGAACTTATCCACCTATACACACACAACTGAGTGAGTCTGGAGCCGTAATGATTCTCAGCTGGAACATCTTTATTCACCAAACCGCAAACCATGAGGTTTGTCTTCAGTGTTTCTGTCTCGTTTTCCAGCACAAATATCTAAATCAAGATACATTTACTGGAGAAGAAGCGAAATCACTGAAGATATTAAGTCTGGATCATGAATCAAAATGAGTTAAAACAAGAACAAATATCTGTCAATGGAGTCAGAAATATAAACTTAATTCAAAGTGAAAACGGTATTATTTTTCTGACTCCATTGTCAGATATTTGTTCTTGTTTTCAGCACAAACTCACTTTTTTTTCATTTTGATTCATTATCCAGTCTTAATATCTTCAGTCATTTCGCTTCTTCTCCAGTAAAGGTATCTGTGTTTAGATATTTGTGTGTGTGTGTGTGTGTGTGCGTGTGTGTGTGTGAGAGAGAGAGAGAGTGTGTGTGTGTGTGAGAGAGAGAGAGTGTGTGTGAGAGAGAGAGTGTGTGTGAGAGAGAGAGGGTGTGTGTGTGAGAGAGAGAGTGTGTGTGTACATATATACACAGTAGTGTCTAAAATCTATGTGGGAATATTTGTTTTTAATGATCCTAAAAGTTCTGAGGACATTTTATAAGTATTTTTTTTATATATTTTAAATATGAGGAAAGAACAAAACACTAAACTTGGTTAAGGAATTTATCTGACAACATTATTTGGCAAACTACAGCTTCAGGTTTTATTTTACTGTGCAAAAAAAAAAAGCATTTGAAACAAAGCAAACACTGACTACAACATAATCAGTTATTAATATTTCATCGGTTCTCTGCATTGTATTTGCATGTGTTCATAATTTCTTTGAAAGACAGTCCGGACAAAAATTATTCTATCATGTTTCATTGCATTATTATCGCAAATAAAACATCGACTCCAGGCACGACTACGCTGTATTACTACAAAATGTTGAAGAGATTATGAATAATAACTGTGTGAGTTCAGCTTCAGGACTCACGGCTCCTCTCTCAAACTTGTTGCTGCTGCTCTCAGACTTGCTGAGCTTTCGTTCTCCGGTGTCTCCCAGATCCCCGTACACCGTCAGGAAGACGTTAGCGTCGGTTCCGGCGCCGTACATGTCACCCGTCCTCACCGTTACTGTGTACGTGTGAGCTGAAGAGAGAGGCAGAACACACACACACACACACACACACACACAACATCAGCACTGGTGCGTTAGAGATGAACAACATTCTGCCAATAACTCAGTCTCAGTGACTACTTCGTTGAGAGGAGCTGTCAATCACAGCTGTCAATCATGACGTCACATTCCCGTTTTTATAGAATCAAATAACTAACTAAGACCAAACTTATTTCTAAAAACACTTAAACTTAAACCAGCATGATCAAAACTACCTAAAATGACGGAAAACATCTTTGGAAAAAACTTATTTGAAGTGTAATTTGATTGTTTAGTTTCCATCGCGTCCCATTAGACTACATGGGGAGGGCGGGGCTTATGACCTATACTGGGACCAGCCACCAGGGGGCGATCGAGACGCTTCGGCTTCACTTTTCAGCACTTGTGCGGCACCAGAGCCCATCTACGGAGAGCCTGGCCACTCCCTATTAAGTCCTATTGTACCGAATTTGGCTTGTAGTTCCACCAGAGTTCCACTGGGGGCGATCACTAATGAGTGCAGAATGAATGGGAGTCTATGGAGCTAGACGGCTAAATGTCTCTTTCAACCGATTGCCGCTGAGAAATCTCAGATTTGATTGTAGGTTTTGCAAGTTCAACATGGGTTATAGGTCGAAAGTTGAATGAACGAGTACTTATGTCCTTTCGATATCTTACAGGTTGAGTTGTTGTTGCCCATATGCTAATGAACGCTGATTGGTCAGTGAAGGACTGATTACGACCAGAGATACCGCTTGATGGTCTTTTAAAACAACAAAACAAAAGCTCTTCTAGCGCGTGTGTTTACCTGTGTCAGCTGTGTTGTGTGTTTACCTGTGTCAGCTGTGTGTTTACCTGTGTCAGCTGTGCTGTGTGTTTACCTGTGTCAGCTGTGCTGTGTGTTTACCTGTGTCTTTACCTGTGTCAGCTGTGCTATGTGTTTACCTGTGTCAGCTGTGTTGTGTGTTTACCTGTGTCAGCTGTGTGTTTACCTGTGTCAGCTGTGTTGTAGTTACCTGTGTCAGCTGTGTTGTAGTTACCTGTGTCAGCTGTGTTGTAGTTACCTGTGTCAGCTGTGTTGTGTTTACCTGTGTCAGCTGTGTTGCGTGTTTAACTGTGTCAGCTGTGTTGTGTTTATCTGTGTCAGCTGTGTTGTGTATTTACCTGTGTCAGCTGTGCTGTGTGTTTACCTGTGTCAGCTGTGCTGTGTGTTTACCTGTGTCAGCTGTGCTATGTGTTTACCTGTGTCAGCTGTGTTGTGTGTTTACCTGTGTCAGCTGTGTTGTGTGTTTACCTGTGTCAGCTGTGTGTTTACCTGTGTCAGCTGTGTTGTGTGTTTACCTGTGTCAGCTGTGTTGTGTTTACCTGTGTCAGCTGTGTTGTGTGTTTACCTGTGTCAGCTGTGTGTTTACCTGTGTCAGCTGTGTTGTGTGTTTACCTGTGTCAGCTGTGTTGTGTGTTTACCTGTGTCAGCTGTGTGTTTACCTGTGTCAGCTGTGTTGTGTGTTTACCTGTGTCAGCTGTGTGTTTACCTGTGTCAGCTGTGTTGTGTGTTTACCTGTGTCAGCTGTGTTGTGTGTTTACCTGTGTCAGCTGTGTTGTGTGTTTACCTGTGTCAGCTGTGTTGTGTATTTACCTGTGTCAGCTGTGTTGTGTGTTTACCTGTGTCAGCTGTGTTGTGTGTTTACCTGTGTCAGCTGTGATGTGTGTTTACCTGTGTCAGCTGTGTTGTGTATTTACCTTTGTCAGCTGTGTTGTGTTTTTACCTGTGTCAGCTGTGCTGTGTGTTTACCTGTGTCAGCTGTGTTGTGTGTTTACCTGTGTCAGCTGTGCTGTGTGTTTACCTGTGTCAGCTGTGCTGTGTGTTTACCTGTGTCAGCTGTGCTGTGTATTTACCTTTGTCAGCTGTGTTGTGTTTTTACCTGTGTCAGCTGTGCTGTGTGTTTACCTGTGTCAGCTGTGCTGTGTGTTTACCTGTGTCAGCTGTGCTGTGTGTTTACCTGTGTCAGCTGTGCTGTGTGTTTACCTGTGTCAGCTGTGTTGTGTGTTTACCTGTGTCATCTGTGTTGTGTTTACCTGTGTCAGCTATGTTGTGTTTACCTGTGTCAGCTATGTTGTGTGTTTACCTGTGTCAGCTGTGTTGTGTATTTACATGTGTCAGCTGTGCTGTGTGTTTACCTGTGTCAGCTGTGTTGTGTATTTACCTGTGTCAGCTGTGCTGTGTGTTTACCTGTGTCAGCTGTGTTGTCGATGCCTCGAGAGAAAAGAAAGTGCAGAGCGCGGAAGCACCAAAGTGACTGAAGGATTGCCGTAAAGCAGTATCTCTGGTCGTACGATGTGTATGACGTCACTGACATTTTAAAAGACTTTTTAAAGCAAATAAGTGACTCTAAAAAATCTAACACCCAGCAATGTGTAATTTCTTTGCATCTCCTTTCGAATACAACATTCAAATTACTAGACAAAAAATTATATCCTGAGAAAAGTGGATTTTGAGGGGTATAGCGCCATAGACCTCCATTCATCCTGCACTCGTCCTGTGAGCACCCTCATGTGGAGCCAGAGTGGAACTGCAACCAGTTCAGAAGCCAGAAGTTTACTGAGAGTGGAACTTCTCCCCTTATTAGACATTCTCTGGCGGCACGCTTGATTAAAACTAGTGTGAAGAAGTGAGAGCTGGTAGTAAAGTGTCAGTGATGACATACTCTCGAGAGCGTCCTCCACCTCGATCTCGCTGTGTTTGAGCGTGCCGTCTCTCAGAAGCTTCTCCGTGATGATGTCCGACGGCACCAGCTCTCTCACCGTCTCTCCATCGTCCTCGGACCGGGCCAGCCAGCGCTCGCAGGGGAAGATGGTGGTCTCCGAACCCTGGACAAACACACCGCTCACAACGCTGATCTTCTCTAATACTGATAGATATAACCTGTTAATTTTAAAGGAGTAGTTCACCCAAAAATAAAAATTAGCCCATAATTTACTCAGTTTATGTGCACGTCTTCTTATCGGATAAAACAATGATCCACCTCAATATGTTTTTAATGCACATTTATGAGCGTTTCCATCCAGCGATGTCCCAAAATTTGCACAAAAATAGGCGGGTGGAAGCGTAGCCTAACTTAAGTTACCTTTCCTTTTCTTAAAAGTCTTCTGATTTCCACTCTGTCCAGATGCCAGCCGGGGTTCGTCCCTTTGTTATCGTGTCCGATGCGGATCTTCTCGATGATGTCTCCAATGTCTTCCAGCTTCGCAGAGAGACACAGAACAACACTGACTGAGACTTAATCATAATGGACAACTAGATAAAAAGAAGTTTGTAGACAAGCTTTAAGTTGGCTTGAGAAAGCAGCCAGAAAGTTTGAAGTAGTTTTAGTTTTACTTAAGTAGAAGTTTCAAAAGGCAGAATTTTTAAGAGAGCGATAGATAGATGCTAGGGTGGTTGCTAGGGTGTTGCTATGCGTTTAGTAGGGTGCTCTGGGTGGTATCCAGGGTGTTGCTATGCGGTTGCTAGGGTACTTGGGGTGGTGGCTAAGGTGTTGCTATGCGGTTGCTAAGGTATTCTGAGTAGTTGCTAGGGCGTTGCTATGCAGTTGCTAAGGTATTCTGAGTGGTTGCTAGGTGAGTGGTTGCTAGGGTGTTGCTATGCGGTTGCTAGGTATTCTGAGTGGTTGCTAGGGTGTTGCTATGTGTTTGCTAGGGTACTGGGGTGGTTGCTACTGTGTTGCTATGTGGTTGCTAAGGAGTTTCTATGCAGTAGGGTGCTCAAGGTAGTATTTATGGTATACTACTGGTATTTACTATAAATTATTTATCCGTGCACATCATAATTATTGTGTTAAATTCATGTTCCTGGTAATAAGAATAAGAATAAGTTCCTCTTGCAGCATCTCTCCTCTCCTCTGATGACGAGGGCGGGGCAACCTGTCACTCACATGAGATCCACCAATAGCAAACCACAACCATCCAATCAGTTCCCCACAGACAAAATCAAGCCCCGCCCACATTTGTTCTTGTTCCGCGTTTCACTCGGATATACGGCATAATAGGGAAGAAAAGACCTGCTCAACTTTAACACTGATGGTAGACGCTCACCTCCACTATGAACATGTCTTCTGCTGATCTCTCAAATGCCAAGCGTCTCTCTCTCTTGTTGACGCACAGGTACTTCTGCTGCGTTGCTAGGCCCTTCTGACCGTACAGGACTATGAAGACGTTCGCGTCCGTCCCCGCGGCGAAGACGTCGCTCGTGAAGGTGGTTATCTCATAGGGAACGACTACAGGTGAAGGACAGGGTGAACAGAAACACATTCAAATAAATTTGAATATGAGACTTAATATCTTCAGTCAATGCATTTTGGTTTAAGTATGTTTAGATATTTGTGGTGGAAAACAAGACAGAAACACGGAGGAATAAAGTAGGGTTGGGAAACGAAAATCGATTCCAATTCTAGGATCCAATACTTGAGGTTAGGAATTAAATACTTGTTATAAAATTTAAATTTGTGTGCATTTCAATATGACTTTAAACCATTCAAGCGATAGACAACTCACATAAAATGTGCTTTTAATGTGGTTTTAAACCATTCAACTGTTTTCTGTGCTGCAGGCGTGGGTATCAGTATATTGGATCCGTGCAGCTCTTAAAGTGACAGCAGCCTAATATTCCTGCTGCCGTCTCTATAATAACACTAATATTCCTGCTGCCGTCTCTATAATAACACTAATATTCCTGCTGCCGTCTCTATAATAACACTAAACAAACATCAAAAGACAAAAAGAAAAGAATTCGTTCTTGACTGAATAACTTATGTAACTATATTTGTAATGTATATTTTATTTATAAAGAATATAGAAATAAGAAAGAAAGAAAATAAATTTATAAAGAAATAATTCAGTTTATCTTTTCATTTGATTACAGTTTCTGTACCGGAATACTCAAAAATCTTAAAACACTTAATTTCAATCGTATATGTGTTCAGCTGTATTTATTTGTTGCAATTGCTCATTTTTTTATTTGTTCTTTTTAAATTACTGAGTGTTTACTCGTCTTAAATAATGCTTGAAATGTGTTTTAGTTCGGCTAGTTTTTTTTCTATGGTATTTTTAAACCACAGGCAAAAGTTTCTTGTGTAAGTGTTTTTAGACTATTGATTTTTGTTCACGATATTCAGCTACAATTTAATGTTTTGCAATAAGACTAAATGTGAATAATATCTTAGGGTTTTTATAACCATATTGGAACCGAAATTCAAATTCAAATTATATCCAACCCTAGAAGAAAGTCATTTTTTTGCAGTGCATCTGTTTCTAATAGGGATATATCAATATATCGTGTCACAATATATCGCAATACAAAAATGCAACAATATGTATCGAGGATAGTGACAATATGTATCGTGGATAGTTTACCCAAAATAAAAATTACTGTGTGAGACAAAATTCACAGTTTACAGAGTTTTAGTGTCAGAACTACATTAAACTACTATATATAATGTTGATTATAATGTATAATAATGCAATGGGGGAATAATTCTGTTTTCAGCTTCAGAATCATGAATATGTTTATTCTGGTGTCTCTATTGTCCAGTGCTTTGGGTTTCAGCACCAAGTCCAAACCTATTAATTTACACACCCAAATTTAGCATTTTAATCAACAGTTCATTTTTTGTTACCCTATTATCATATGTCTCGGAGTATCGCAATAATATCGTATTGTGAGTTCAGTATCGTGATATGTATCGAACTGTGACATGAGGGTATCGTTACACCCCTAGTTTCTAATCAGCTAAACAGTGTTAATGGAAGCATTGGACAAGTAAATGAATCTCTTTCTCGTCTCTTACATGGTGTGTAAAGCTCAGTCTGCAGCTCGGCGGGATACAGATCTCGGACGACGGCTCCTTCATCTTCTCCTCGGTCCAGCCAGCGTCCGCATGGGAAGCGAAGTCTCTGTCCTTGAGAAGGAGCGTCAATCTCCACCCAGTCCAGGAACCAACCCGCCGAGCCTCCTGAAACACACACACATCCGTGATACCGGCCGGCATGTTCCCGGGATACTCCAGTCATGCTTTAGGCAGAAGTGCAAAGAGTAATATGTATATATAAAAGCACTATATAATTTAATTTGATATATTAAACAATATTATTGATCTGCTTGAATTGACATCATTATATGAGAACAGGGGCCGGTTTCACAAAGCTATTTTAGACCGGTCTATAGAGTTAGACAAGTCTAAAATTTGCTCATAGACTAGGCTAATGCAAGTTAGACTGTTTCACAAAAATAAAGACTGACAAAAAAAATTAGACCCCTTACCCCCAGGCTAACTTACCCCCAGGCTAACTCAGGTCTAAGACTCTATGTTACCCTGGCAACCAGCAGTAACAATCAGTTACATTACAAACAGCCAAAAGAAAAGGGAAAATGGCTCATAATTTAAACATTTCTTCTTGTTACTACATTCTCCGCTAAATGTCCCAAGTAAAATGTCCTTGTAACTGTTATACTCCTCCAACAAACACATCTCTTCCGCTGGGGTAAACTGCACTGAGCGGTTGAATGCGCTTACTCGATCCGCCATGTTTTTTGTTTTGAAAAGTGTCTTATTTTACCCAGAATGCATTGCAGTGTAGTCCTACTTAACATAGTCAGAGTCTGAAGTGCTTTGTGCAACGGTCTGATTTAGATGTCTATCTGAAGTCTGACTATCTACTATATCTAAGCCATAGTCAAAGTCTATCTTTGTGAAACCGGCCCCTGAACTGAGCTGGACGATGACATCACGGTTTTCTCCAGAGCGGCAATATATATATATAAATTAATTAAATTAATAACTTTTTTACAATGGAAATTAATCATCACTGAACTTACTTAAGCTGGACTGTGATGCTATTTTCTTCAAGACACAAACTCTGTTGCATTATTTTCCTGTTATCTCAGTAAAGCTGCTTTGAAACACTCTGTCTTGTAAAAAACGCTGTATAAATAAATGTGACTTGACTTGACATTTGTTAAAGTGCATTTAAGATGCAGATGGAAGACCAGTCAGTGCAAATATAATGGGTACATACACATAATATTTCAGATGATATCTTCAGCTTAAAGTCTTAATTTGATCTCAGTTTCTCCTCACTGTTGTCTAGGAACGTTAGAGGATCATTTGTGATGTATTTCCTGTGTGTTGATGATGTACAACAAGAACAACAGTGGCCATTAAGAGTGTTTCTGTAAAGTTGCCAGGCAAACTAACACCAGACAGGTGACGAACGGTTTGCAAGCAGTCGAGCGAATCCTGTCTGAATCCCAGCTGTCACTCACACTGCGTTCAAGTCCTGCTGGGAGGTTCGTATTTACGAGTTGGGAAGTCGGAGTAAGATGGCGGAGCACCTTCTCTTAAAGGGCTCCTTGATTATGATTTGACTTTTCTAACTTTAGTTAGTGTGTAATGTTGCTGTTTGAGCATAAAGAACATCTGAAAAGTTACGACGCTCAAAGTTCAAAGCAAAGGGAGATATTATTTTACAGAAATAGCTCTTTCAGGACTACAACAAACGGCTGGTAGGAACTACAACGAGCTTCTTCCTGGGTTGGTGACATCACAAACCTTAAAATTTACATAAACCCCGCCCCCAGGAACACACAACACAGAAGTGAGGCCATGCTGGGCTGCTTTAGAGAAGAGGAAGAGTTGCTGTCACTGTTTTTTACACCCCGGAAAAAGTTTGCCCTAACTTAAGGCTGATGAACTTAGAGAAGTTAAAATATATTTTGAACACTGTTCCTGAAGATTATGACCTCAGCGTTTGTCTGTGCGCTGCACATTTTACAGAGAACAGCTTCCAGAAGAGAGTATATGCAGGCTATATGCACAAAAGCTTCTCCTGAGAGACGGAGCCGTTCACATTGGGCTGGGCTGATATGGGCTCGAAATGGTCTGGAATTGATGCCATCGTTAATATTTACATCTGAGCAGAGCTTGCGGTTATGAAGGGGCGGGACATTTCCCGAACACACGCTAAGCGCTGTCAATCACAACACACTAGGCCAGCTAACCAATCACAGCATATTTCGTATTTTGGAAGGAGGAGCTTCAGCGAAAACGACGCGTTCAACCAGACTGGGGAGAATGTAATAATGTAAAATATGTGAAAAATAATGCATTTTTTGAAACAATCAAGCATGAAAACATATTCTAGTACACCCCAAACACAAAATCAAGAATTCGTAAAAGGGTCCTTTTAATAACTACACAAGTTTTTCCAACTCTACTTCTAGAAAATGAAGAACAAAGAATGTGCATCAGGTGTGTTTTGCTTTTTTATGTTTTAATTAACTTATAAAGCCACTGCAAACTTTATCGTTACATATTATATTGATGCACTGCTATTATATTTTGTGCAGGCAATTAGTTTATTTAGTTGTAAATAAAAAAGCCTGAGAATGTAATTTGTCAAAAACCTATAAGTAACACACGTTTCTCACTAACCCTTGTACACTCGTAAATCCTAAGCTTCCCACTGGTATTTCCGACTTTGTGGAGGAGTTCGAGTGCGATCAACGCGATCTTTCCGACATGACATGAATGCACCATCATGTGCTGTCGCTCACGTGTCACTCACCTCCTTCATCATGGCCGATTCTCAGTTTCTGGAGTTCTCCGAGATCTACGGCCTCCACGGTGAACTCGTCGATCATTCCCTTCTCAAACTTGTTTTTGTGTGATTTAGAGGCTTTCAGGTTGATGATTCCTGTTCATTTAATGCGAGAAGAAACCGAGAAAAACCATTTAGATGATCAGAGGATGGTGTGAGGAACAGTTTCAGTATTTCACAGAAGTGTGTTTCGTCACCTGTGTCGTCATTCTCTCCAAACAGGATCGCAAACACATTGGCGTCTGTTCCTGCGTGTTTCTTCTCTCCTGTCTTGATCCTCAGTGTGTATGTTGTTGACATCGCTACAAACAAAAAATACGGAGAAGAAATAAAAAATTCAATGATCACTTAGTCAGATAGACAAAACTGATCACAGTTAATTATATTTGCAGTTGATAAATATGATTTCTGTCTAGTTTTCCAAAAACAAATATCTTGATTTTTCTTCTGGGAACGAACACGTCACAATATTACTCATTTAAATAATTAATACGCAGAATAAAGGGGCGGGGCCTGGTTGAGTTAGTTAGTAGTGTGTTAAACTGGTGGTTATGGTTAGGGGCGGGACATTTCCCAAACACACTCGACCAATCACAACACACTGATCCAGCCGACCAATCAGAGCACAGTGTGCTTTTCAGAAGGAGGGGCTTCATAGAGACAGGAAGTAAACAGAGCGTTACTGACAGACTGGGAAGAGAGGAGCCGCAACAATGGAGAATATGAGGAGAATAATGCATGATTATTAGTAAAGCCAAAAAACTGTTTCTTTCACCTTTCTGCTCCAATCCCAGTGTGGCCCCGGACTCCTCCTCATCCTCGTCCTTCCTCATGAAGGCCTCATCCACAGGGACGAGCTCTCGGGCAATCTGACCATCATCTTCATCAACCGCTAACCAGCGATTACAGGGGAAGTAATACCTGCAGCGTAACCCGATATGAAGCTGTGAGACGTGTTCATGGCCGTTCTGTGCATCGTGACCAGGGTTTGCAGGGTAATACCCGCAAACCCACCAAATTCAGGTAAATATCAACTGTGGCGGGAAATGCTGTCAAATCACGAGCCAATCTGGCATGTTTACTCACTTTGCTGGAGAAGTTCGTGTAAGCCACATCTGTGCAGATTTAGTGCAAATACTCAACTCGTGAGTCATCATGATATATTAAAGGGATACTTCACCTCTGGAAAGATGAATGTGTATTTAAAATGGGTCATTTATGTAGTAGAAATGTGAACTTATTTTTGAATTTGGAGCTTTCTAGACTGAGAAAAGCCAGAAAATGTATTTTTGGCTCATGTGGATGAATGACAACAACTCCCAGAATGCACTTGCTTCGCTGCTCTACGAGGCCACTCCCAAGCCACGCCTACCGGTAAGAGAGCGCAGTTTAAAACAACAAAGCTAGGCTACTAGTGAGTCTCCGTGACGAGTTTGCCCGGGATTTCGAGATCGCCCAAAATGTCCGGGATTCGGCTTTTGCGTTCTACAGTCGCCATTCATCATGTTTACTGTGGCGAGCAGGACGAGGCTGAGGGGCGCAGGAGAACGGTGAGCAGGACGAGGCTGAGGGGCGCGGGAGAACGGTGAGCAGGACGAGGCTGAGGGGCGCGGGAGAACGGCGAGCAGGACGAGGCTGAGGGGCACGGGAGAACGGTGAGCAGGACGAGGCTGAGGGGCGCGGGAGAACGGCGAGCAGGACGAGGCTGAGGGGCGCGGGAGAACGGCGAGCAGGACGAGGCTGAGGGGCCGCGGGAGAACGGCGAGCAGGACGAGGCTGAGGGACGCGGGAGAACGGCGAGCAGGACGAGGCTGAGGGGCGCGGGAGAACGGCGAGCAGGACGAGGCTGAGGGGCGCGGGAGAACGGCGAGCAGGACGAGGCTGAGGGGCCGCGGGAGAACGGCGAGCAGGACGAGGCTGAGGGACGCGGGAGAACGGCGAGCAGGACGAGGCTGAGGGGCCGCGGGAGAACGGCGAGCAGGACGAGGCTGAGGGGCGCGGGAGAACGGCGAGCAGGACGAGGCTGAGGGGCGCGGGAGAACGGCGAGCAGGACGAGGCTGAGGGGCGCGGGAGAACGGTGAGCAGGACGAGGCTGAGGGGCGCGGGAGAACGGTGAGCAGGACGAGGCTGAGGGGCGCGGGAGAACGGTGAGCAGGACGAGGCTGAGGGGCGCGGGAGAACGGTGAGCAGGACGAGGCTGAGGGGCGCGGGAGAACGGTGAGCAGGACGAGGCTGAGGGGCGCAGGAGAACGGCGCGAGGCTGGTGGCGTGATTACTGAGACGCACAGGTCTCGTATCTCTCACGGAGGAGCGGGAATTTTCTTAGCAATGTTAAAACACACATCAACCGATCACTTGTTTAGCGTTCATGTAAACACTACATTCAGATTCACCAATCGGAATGAATTCAGTTAGATTGAAACAAAAGGTGTGCATGTAAACAATGAATGGCGACTGCAGAAAGCAAAAGCCGAATCCCGGACATTTTGGACTATCTCGACGGCCGTACATGTCCGGGAAAAAGAGGATGTATGGTAACCCCTAATACTCCGCTTTCTCCACAGAAGAGCCTTCTAGCTTAGCTTCCAAAAAAGACGGCTGACACTATGTGTACATTCTGTGAGTGAGATCTCCCGGCGGGTTGAGAACATGTGGGACAGCCCCTCCTACTGGCTGGAGTCTCTCGCCTCTGGCCAAAAAATACATAAATCTCTCATCTCAGGGGGATATGAGGGTGGAAAGCATGGTAATTCGAAAATACTACAGGTTTTCTACTAATACAAAGGTTAATGCTAAATCCTGAAGTATCCCTTCAATTATCTGGCTTACTTGAACACACACGTCATACGCAAGAAATAACGGCGCGCTGGTTCAATTGCATTGAAGCAACAGCGAAGACTAAAAAGCATTTGGTGAACAGAAAAGACAGTTATTTTCCAACATCCTACATTTTTTGGATGTTCTTTGTACTGTATTGATCTTTCCACATACAACACATTTTTGGTGAAAGGATGAGGATGAAAGAGGAAAGGAGGAGATGCTGGATGACAGGATTTTGTTTGAATAACAAATTAATGTATGAAATCCAAATTTTATTTTATATATTTATAGACTTTAAAATAGGTTTAATTTCTTTTCTTTTCTTTTCGGCTAGAAGAAGTTCTGAATGGCCGGTAACTTACATATTTAGTAGCCAAACTGGCCGGGTGAGTGAAAAAGTTCATTTCAAACCCTGATCGTGGCGGTACGTGTCACAACTAGCGCTTCAACACAATAGACTCATGAATAATTGGCCGTGTGGCGTGCCTGAACTCACGTGGTGTCGTCTTTAGTGTCCACGATCTCCACCCGGTCCAGGTACCAGGCCGACTGATGGCTGTTATCGTGCCGGATCCTCAGCTTCTTCAGCGTCCCGAGATCCACGGCTGTGATGGAGAACATGTCCTCCTGTGTGTCAGAGCAACAGACGACCATCAGGCCACAGACACGTCTTCTGCACTGAGGATCATCAATGGGTTCTGGAAAGACTGTACAAGTTTTTCTGCAACTTTTGTTGGTTTCCATGCAATGCGTCAAAAATCTACATTTGAAAAACTGCAAAAACACTGCAAAAAAGTTATTTTCTTCTTCACGTTTTCCAGCACAAATATCGAAACATTCTTAAATCAAGATACATTTACTGACTGAAGATATTAAGACTGTTAAATAAATCAAAATGAAGTGAGTTTGTGCTTAAAACAAGAACAAATATCTGCCAATGGAGTCAGAAAATAATCTTAATTCAAAGTAAAAACCAGTCTTGTGTTTTCAACACTGATAATAATCATAAATGTTTCTTGAAGGATCATGTGACACTGAAGACTGGAGTAATGATGCTGAAAATTCAGCTTTGATCACAGGATATAAATTACACTTTACTATATATTCACATAGAGAACAGATGATTTACATTATAATAATATTTCACTATTTTTACTGTATTTTTGATCAATAAGCAGAAGACACTCTTCAAAACTTTGACAGGTACTTTATTTGTAAATAGTCACTACAAGTAGACATATTTTTTAGTAATTGTTTTGGTATGATTGCTTTTATTTTAAATTGTTTTAATTTCATGTTTTTATGATTTAATTATTTCTTCTTTTTTTTAAGTCTGAAAGTGTTTTATTTTGATTGTTTATTTATTAATTTAATTTCACAGTTAATTTAATTTCATTTTATGATTTCAATTTATTTTGTGTCTGTGCAGCCAATTTGGAAAATAAAAATATATACAACACAATAGAAATAAATGGGAATTATAAACATTTCTCACATATTATATATATTTCATTCTCTGACAAGCCCGAGTCGCAGCTTTTGTACCTTTTTTCTGTCTGTTTTTGTCAAACTGCATGGAAACCCCAGTTTGAAGCCAGTTTTGAGCTCATCAGGAGGCTAACCCTGATGAAAACACTGATGTCTGTGAAGGTGGCCTTGATTCAGAGCCGCATATTCGATGTGAGCGCTGAATAATAGATGTGCTGACATTAACAGATGAGTAAGTCTATACGCCGACATCGACTGTGAATAACACGAGGGATGGTGTCAGATTCAGCGGTCCGCGCTCGAACGTGTCCAGGTGTGTGGACTTCATCAGGCGTCGCTCGCCGGTGTGTGTGTGTGTGTGTGTGAGAGAGTGTGTGTGAGATTCACCTGTCCGCGTTCGAACTTGTTCAGGTGTGTGGACTTCCTCAGGCGTCGCTCGCCGGTGTCTCCGTTCTCTCCGTACACGTTGATGAAACAATTGGCATCAGATCCAGACCCCATCATGTTCCCCGTGAACACACTCACCTCATACGTGTTTTCTGAAGCACAAAGAGATATGAGTGTGTGTGTGTGTGTGTGTGTGTGTGTGTACTTGTACAACTATCTCTGTGAGGACCAGTTTGAGTGTTAGACCATTGGAGTGAGGACAGAGAGAGTAAAGTGAGGACATGTTGGCCGGTCCTCAGTTTCTGAGAGCCTTTAAAGGCCTGTTTAAGGGTCAAGACTTGGTTTTAGGGATAAGGTTATAATGAGGTTAAGGGTCGGTTTAGGGTCAGGGGTCGGGTTAGGCATTTAGTTGTGATGGGTAAGGTTAGGGTAAGCGGCTAGAGACTGCTTTGTGTCAATGAATGTCCTCATAAAGATAGATGTACAAGAATGTGTGTGTGTGTGAGTGTGTGTGTGTGTGTGTGTGTGTTACCCTCCAGCTCCTCGTTCTCCTCGGGCAGAAGCTCCACCACAGTCTCTCCGTCCTCCTCATCCGCCGCCAGCCATCGATCGCAGGGGAACCTATGTGTCAGAACCACCTCTCGCATCTCTTCCTCCTCCTCCTCTTCCTCTTCCTCCTTCTTCTTCTTCTTCTTCTTCTTCTTGTCTTCCTTCTTCTCTTTGGGCACCATGGCCATGACCAGACGCTTGACCTCCACCCGGTCAAGAAACCATCCGGATCCGATGCCGGAGTCATCGTTGCTAATGCGGATCTTGAAGATCTTCCCCACGTCTTTAGCTTCAATCTGATGATGATGATGATGATGATGATGACGGTTAGACATCGACATTACTTTAATATAAGAACAAAGTAAAACACGATCTAAAAAATATTCAAATCATAAAAAAAACTTAAAAAAAAAAAAAAAAAAAAAAAAAATTAAACACAAAACATTTATTAAATAAATAATTGAAATATGAAATTGAAATAAACCCTTTTTAAATCATTAATCATAAATTATAAAAGTGTAAAATTTTAATTTAAAAATAAAAACAAATAAAAAATAAAACACTTAAGTTTCTCAATAAATATCATAAAAATGTGAAATAAATCAAAAAATAATTTTTTAAATCAAAAAATCTAAATGACATATTTACTAAAAATTTTAAAAACAATTGAAATAAAAACCTTAATAAAAATTAAAGAATATTTTTTTTAAATAAAAATAAATAAAATGGAATGAAATAATAAAATTAATGCAATCATAAGTGTAAAATAAAAAATAAAAATAAATCATATAAAAACTATTAAAATAAAACCAAACCAGAAACACAATTGAAATAAAACCTTAACTGAAAATTTAAATAAATAAAAATATTAAAATAAAAACAATCAAAAAACACTTACTAAATAAACAACTGTAAAATAAAAACAAAATAAAACTTACTAAAAATGCATGCAATTATAATTTTTTTAACTAAAATGCTTAACAAACATTCAAAATAAACACTTCCTTAAAAAGATGAAATATTTAATTTGTTTGCTTGCATGTCGTATAAGCATTAAGCGACACCAGAGAAGAACCGTGAACATGCAGATGTGTTCAGAAATGATTGAAATATTAACTTAACAAGACAATATTCGCCATAGCTCAAAGATCTTCAGTTCCGGATCTATTGGTTTAATTAAGATGAATTATGACTAGATGTGTGTCTTTAACATCCAGCATGTGCAAACTCTGATAGTCAGACAATAACATTACCTTGAATATCTCTGTTGTTCCTCTTTCAAAGTTGTTTGACCTGCTGCTGAGATTCAGCACCTCCGTCTTCCCCTGATCTCCGTAAATCTGGATGAAGACATTCGCGTTTGTGCCGCCGGCGAAGACGTCGCCCGTCACCACCGTGATCTCATAGTTGATCACTATACGACAAGAGGACATTACAACTTCTCAGAAACAACAACAGCCGAGCACAACATATGATACATTAAGTAAAAAAATTACTAAACTAATAAAATCAATCAAAATAAAACTTACTCAAATTAATTAAATCATTAAATTTGTAACATAAAAAATTAACTTAATCAAAATTGAACAATTACTAAAAATTTAAGAAATATCAATTTTAAAATTAATTCAAATAAAACACTTAAATAATAAAAATGTAAAATAAAATCAACCAAAATAAAATACTTACTAAAAATTAATCTAGACATAAAATATGAAACTGAAATAATTTTAAAATAAAATAAATTAAAATAAAACGCTTGATTTCCTCTGACATTGATTTCATTTTTAAATTCTGTATTTGACATTTTCTATGATTTAATTAATCAAAATAAAACACTTACTAAAAAAAGTATTAAATCTAAATGTACAATCATTTTGATTTTTCATAATGTAAATTAAATCATTTAAAAAAAAAAAAAAAAAAAAAAATAAAACACTTACTAAAAATTTATGAGATAAATAAAATTAATAAAATTAAAATGGGTAATTTAGAAATTAAATATATAAAAATAAAACGCAACTTATTGTTGCTTTCCCCTTATTATGGTTTATTGGCATTGTTATTTATTTTTAATATTGTTATTGATGCTACTTCTTGATGTATGGTGACCTTGAGGGATTTGAAAGTTCCCTTAAATAAAATGCATTATTATTATTATTGTATAATAAAAAAAAATAATTAATTATTAATCATTAAATCATTAAAAAACTAAAATGAACTAAAAAGGAATTCAATAATAAAAATGTACATTTGAAAAGGTCAAAATTAAATCATAAAAGTGTAAAACTGAACTAAACCGCGACAGTGTTTACATTGTTCGAGCTCCAGTATTTCACTGGGGTAAATCTCCACCTCCGTCTTCCCATCAGCCTCGTCTCGGCACAGCCAGCGGTGACTCGGGAACATGTAGTGATTCCCGTGATTGGGAACCATGATCTGAACGCTGTCCAGAAACCAGCCGGCACGCATCCCTTCGTTAGTGTGACCAATCAGGAGCCGGTTGATCTGCATTCAACAAAAACATCTTAATGAATTTAAAGTGCTCCTATTATGCTATTGTAAAGCTTCCTAATGTTCTTCTAAAGGTCTCCTACAACAGATTTTCATGCAAAGTAAAAAAAACCCCACAAATTTCCTCATAATCTCCACGGCAGCATTAGCTCTTTTCTCTCAGTGTCTGAAACACTTCGATCGAAGATTCAGTCTCTCTAAGCTCCACCTCTCTGAGAGCTGCTCTGCTCTGATTGGTCAGAAACCAAACGCTCATTATCATATCTGAATCTCAGCTCTTGATCACGTGAGAGGACGTGAGACTGGAATTAATGAGTGCAGTTCAGAATCGACTTTCTTTTGGGAGACAAAAACTAATATATCATATTTCACACTGCATGACATGTCATATCCCAAAAAGCATAATATGGGCACTTTAATAATGTGTGTGTGTGTGTTTGTATGAGAGCGACACACACCTGCCCGATGTCGGCGGTGTCCACGGTGAAAACATCCACGCGTCCCGTCTCGAAGTAGTTGCGCAGGTTGTTGTCGGAAACCACAAGCATCATCCGGCTGGTGTCTCCCTTCTCACCGTACAACTTCACGAACACTTTAGAGTCGGAACTTCCTCCGCTGACGTTTCCCGTCTTCACTGCGATGTGATAACTGACGTCTGAAAACAGGCACAAGCTAGTGAGCGTTCATCTGCCTTCCATGAACTTGATATCTGATCTGTGTGCTGAATTCTGGGTTCCCTCGCACTGCGTCGATGACGCTTTGGGGAACGCCTCCACGTGAACCGGTGTCTCAAGTGCTTATCTAATCACTGCAATCCTATTGGCCAGCGACAGCCAATGACGTCACTACTAGTGCGACCCGGAAGTATATAAGGGGCGCCTAGACAACATGTCAACAACTTATCGTCTGAAGGGACTGTTTTGTTTGTACGCTTCAACATGAAAACATCAAAAAGGCTTGTGAAAAACGCTTCCGTGTCTAAGATATTTGACATCTGATGACACACACAACTTGTGCGTTTATTGCTAGGGCTCAGAGCACACATGATCAGCTCCTGAGGGATCTGCCTGTGCCAACTGTGAGTTTTCCCTTGAGAAAACTCCACTCTCGTCTGCCCTCTTCTCCAGGCTTCTCGAGGAACAGCGAGTGCTCTGATGGATATAAAAACAACCAGCCCAAGAGAGCAGGAGATGCTGATGAGGGTGAAGAGGATTTACAACCCGAACCCTCACATCCAACCTGACCCATGAGTTGTGAGTGTTATGTAACGGTCCATTCCTGCCCAATTTACACAGCACGCATTCATCGCCATCCGCGTACAAACTACGCTGATGTTGAGGGGGATGCGCAATCACGGGTATGTGTCGATGCCCCAATTGACGAGATGTTTGCAAACTGTCTTGCGGCTGGAGAGGCACCGACACTAAGTGCTCTGGTCCTGCCTTTTAAGCCATAAAAAAGAGAAAGTCATGCTTAAATGGCAGGGCATACGTGGCGGCGGGTCTGGCTGGTGATGCCTTGCACACAATGGCAAAGTGTTGCAAGCACACCAGGCTGATCTGCTGTCAGAGTTGGACAGCATAACACTGCGGTCTGAATCTGCGCTTCTTGCATCAGCCCTGAGGCTGGACCCATGATGAGTTATTCCTTCAATTTCACGAGTTCCTTTGCCCATATAATCTTTAAGCTAATAAGGTTAAGTGTATTTGGCTTGCTGTCCGCAGTGGAGGGGCTCGAGGAAGCAGCTTTGACTTGAGCTTAGATAAACCCCCAGTCGGACTACTAATGCTTGGATGATGAGTATGGTAGCAAGATGCCTAAATTATGTTGGTGGAGTTGGGGAGCAAGGTGAGAGGCTGCTTATATGCCCCGGCAGTTAATTGAAAGATTAGATGGGTTCACTCCTCCTGAAATTACGTTGTGAACTTCACTTAGGAACCCGTCTGTGGGTCTGGCGTCGGGTTTGGTAGTAAGTGCGCTCTTTCGTGCTCTTATGGTTATAGGCCTCCATTTGTGAATGTCGTTTAGGCCATTGCTCTATGGGCAGCAGGTTGAGCTCTGCAGGTCTCCTCCCTTTACGAGAGTTTTTAGTAAGGTTGAACAGTAGACCATGGTTCCCTGTTAGAGAGTATTATGGGGGTGTTAGGTAGGGTTCTTATAGGATGCTGAGATTAGGGCCCTGAAGTTCCCATATATAGGTAGACTATGCATACCCTTCCCAGAGGCCTCCTCTTATTTTAGAGTCGGCAGGCTTATTTAGTTGGTAGTGCCAATCTGTAGTAGTGAACAGGTTAGATTTATTATATGGAACATTCTCTAGTGAGGCCACCGTTCATCAAACAGACATTCTGTGTGAGATGGCTTCCTCCCTATCAGTTTTTCTACTGAGGCCACCGCTCTGTCAAGCTCCAGATATAACTACAGAGTCAAGCATTTGGCCCTCGTCGGGACACCTTGATTGCCACCTTATAGTAGAGCAGCAGGTCTCCTCTCACTTTGAGAGTCGTTTTGAGATTATAGCTCTGAACTTCAGTCATGTAATATTTGTGTGTCGGCCCTCACGGGGCCACCTCGATATCTGGCTTAGGCTTAGTAATTAGGAAAAGGGTGACGGTCTGCTAAGCATTCTCCTCTCAGTATCTGAGTGTAGGTTCCGAATGGTGCGTTCACACCGGACGCGAATAGCGCGTCAGGCGCGAGTGATTTCAATGTTAAGTCAATGCAAAGACGCGTTACGCGCGTAAAAAATTCCTGCGGCGCGAATGAGGCGTAGAGCGCGGCGCGGTAGACGCGAATACGCCTCATTCGCGCGTCAAGTTCGCGCGAATAGCGCGAATTGAGCGTCTGGCGCGTTAAGCGCGTTACGCGCGAATGATTTTATTAGTGCTATTTGTGCATTCACGGGTTTGATGCGAATTCGCGTCTGCCGCCCGAGTTGAAAAATCTGAACTTCTGCGTGAATTCGCGCCGCGTTAACCAATCAGGAGCCTGCTTGCTGCTGTCACGTGGTGAAGTGACAGTTTATAATGTTATTTTATGTTTGGCCTCAATAAATTATTTTGTAATATGACTAAAATGCACAACAAAGCAAATCTTTCACATAAAAACTCGATTTCAATATATAAGAGATACTCATTTTGTATTGAATGCTATTTATTCCATATCTATTCTAGATTATATGAAACATTATTATTCTAATGTAAAGACAACAAACACAATTTAGTGTATAAAAACAAAAATCACAGGACAGGTTTCACTTTTGGAGGCTGGCTCCATTTATTATCAAAACAAAAATAAATGACAGATTAGGTGGGTGCGGGCGAGGGTGAACCTCGCGCCGGGCTGTAGAGCGCGGGCTCGACAGGCAGCGACCACTCGAGGCCGAGGCCTTATACGGCCTACGCTGTCCTCGTCAGCGTCCTCACCGTTATGTCCACCAAACCTAGCTCCTGGAGCAAATTGTGAAACTCCTGAAACCCTCCGGAGGGTCTGGTGGATCCGAGTACAGCGACGATGTCCCCTACGCAGCTGTTTCTGCTCTCCAGAGCATATACGAGCGGTGACTCTCTCGATTAATGCTAACGCTAATGCTCGATAAACATCTAAAAAAGATGGCCGCCAAAACTTTCACCTCTGACGCGCGTAAATTTCGCTTCAAACTTTTGTTTTTACGCGCGTTAGACACGCGAATTAACACAAAGTGGTCAAGCGTCAAACTAGACGCGGCAGGCGCGAATTTGACGCGCTATTCGCGTCCGGTGTGAACGCAGCATTAGAGCTAGAGCCCATCAGGAGATTTTATTCCTGTAAATCTAGTTTTTCCTAGTACTGGCCTCTTCTTACTACAAGAGTCGTCTAGCCAAGGCCCGCCTTTTGCACTAGGTGTAAAAATGCTAGTGGTGTAACAGGGTAGATAGCAGCATAGGTAGCAGGCTATCTTCAAAAAGCCTCCCATGCAGATACCTCATGGGCGTTGTCAGGTCTTTCTCTCTAGAAAGTAAGAAGCAGTAAGGCCTCCACCCTTTAGTATTGTAGCTGGTTTATCCAGCTAGGCCTTAAAATTGAAAAAAGCATTTTTTCCGCTGAGCCCCTTGAATAAAAGAATTCAAGTCATTAGGTTGAATGTCGTTGGCCACTTACTGAGGCCTCCATTCCCTTGGGTTTATTAGAGAATATAAAATCTGTCTTGTAAAAAACAAAAGATAATAGGCCTCGATCCTGATACACTCCTCAGGGTCATGCTGATAGTACTCCCCTTGTTAGGGTCATTATTTAGAGTACTTTGCTACCCATAGCTCATATGATAATCACCCTTCACCACCCAGGCTCAGGTAGAGACAGATTAGATACTCCCTCCCATTCGGGATGGTTGAGTATGCTCCCTTAGAGCCGAAGCACTGCCTGGGCTGACGGCCGTAACATTTGAAGCTGTAGGCCTTACAGTAGGCCTCCTCAATAGTCCGGTAGCGTAAGATTGTACTCCCCTTGCTTTAGTTTAAAGGGTCGATAGCACTTCTGCTGAGTACACTACCTGTTGGCAATGTAAACCCAAGAGCTGGAGGCGCTCCCCTTATTAGGGTCCCTTTTAAGAGTGCCCAGCCTCCACAGGGCTTTGAAGCACTGTGTAGATCCAGGATTAAGTAGAGTTACTCCCCTCGTTTGCAAGGGTTAGAAAGCGCTATGCTGAGTTCTACTCTCCAGGATGATCCAGTCTGTGAGCAATTACTGTCAATATCTGTAAACCCTATCGGATGCCTCCACAAGTGAGGCAAAATATGTTTGAGACTCTGTTTAGGAAACAGACGGGTTGTTGGTCAGACTAGGTCAGTAAATTAGACCAGGTCAGCCTCCCTGGTGGCATGTGGGGTTGACGTCATGTCCCCCTCAGAAAGTGACTGGACGGGACTCCTTTCGGACCTCCTGGCCAAATTCCCTTAGAGAAACCCCTTCCACGGAAGCTGTTGGTCCAAAGCCTTTGATCGGCATTGGTAGGCCTTCATTGTATCGGACACCTCTTTGAGGCTTAAAGCTTGGGCAGTCGCCAAGTAGGGAATACTGTTACTGACAGCCTGTATGTAACCTAAAGGGGGAGTATTTTGGCATTTCAGTGAAACTGCTGTTTTTTGACATTTTTGTCACAGCCATAATTTGGCATGCATGGTGGCGTTGGTATATCGTTCCCATAGCATCAAATCGACGCAGTGCGAGTTCCCTTTCGAAAGGGAACGTCTAGGTTATGACTGTAATCTCTGTTCCCTGAGAACAGGGAACGAGACACTGTGTCTTTCGCCATGCTGAGGGGATTCCTGCTGAACAGTCCATTCAGACAATAAGTTGTTGACAGACGATAAGTTGTTGATAAGTTGTTGACACGCCCCTTATATACTTCCGGGTCGCACTAGTAGTGACGTCATAGGCTGTCGCCGGCCAATAGGATTGCAGTGATTAGATAAGGGTTTCAGACACCGAGGCGTCCTCAAAGCGTCACCGACGATCGTTCTCAGGGAACAGAGGTTACAGTCGTAAACTAGACGTTTACTCACAATTGCATGGCTTCCCAAACTGTTTTTTATGATAATGAATTAAATGATAAATTGTCAAATTGAAATCAATTATTTTAAAATAAAATAAACCAGAATAAGACACTTAATAAAAAATAAAAATACAAAAATAAATAATAGCAATCAAAATAAAACACTGAAAATCAACAAAATCGAAAAATATAAAATTGAAATAAACAATTTGAAAACAAAAACAATCATAATAAAACACTTACTAAAAATGATTAAATATTTAAAAAACTTTAAAATAACGACAAACAAAATGCTAAAGAACACTAAAAAAGATGAAAGCCAAGTGAACGACTTCAGAGAAGAACCGTTCACGTGCAGATGTCCTGTTATATTATTGAAATATTAACATCAAGAAAATATTCTCAACAGCTCAAAGGACTTCAGCTGAGAAAAAAAGGTTTGGGAACGCCTGATCTAATGGTTTAATTAGATTATATATGACTAGATATGAAAAGCATCATAAGAAACTCACTGTAAAGTCTCTGTCCGTCTGCGAACGGCACCAGCTCACGAACGATCTGCCCGTCGTCTTCCCCGCGGTCCAACCATCTGCACAGATGAAGACGAGACGAGGACATGAGCCGCTTCTGTGTGTTAAAGCACTGATCTGGATGCAAGTTCATGATTGTGACCTGTTGCATGGGAATTCAACGGCCTGTGATTCGGCCTGGCCTTCCTCTCGGACCTGCACTTTATCCAGGAACCATCCGCAGCCTCCGCCTCGCCCGTCGTGACCGATCCGAACCCGGCGCACTTGCCCGATCGACGCCGCCTCGATGATGAACTCGTCAGCCTGAGACCAAACACAGGAGAGCAAAGACAGAAACGTTTTTGCTTAGTATTTTTGGCTTGTTCATGAATCAAGATGCATTTACTGGAGAAGCAAAATGAGGGAAGATATTAAGTCTTGTTTGATGAAATATGTTTCAACATTTTCGACACGACTTCGATAATCACCTCATCAGCCTAGAAACACAGAAGAGCCACAGACTGAATGTTTGGCTTGTTCATGAATCACGATACATATAATTTACTTAAGATATTAAGTCTTGTTTTGCTCAATGTTATGCTCAAAAAAACAAGAACAAATATCTGCCAATTATGCAGGACCATAAGTGTCACGGAAATAGTAATATTACTATTAATATTAATGAAATTAATAGCTAATTGTGCAATAAAAATTGGCATTATTAAATTTGCTTACTAATTACCTATTTAATCTATACATAAATAGACCAAGTAATGCATTGGCTGATTTTTTAATAGACAATAAAAGTGGTAATTATAAAAAATAATTTATAAATGAAATATGAATCCATCAATAAATGTACAGCATTTAAAATATATTAAAGAATACGTAAATAAATAGTGACATTTTAAAGTGTATTTGGAATTTAATATTCTGAAATGATCCGTTTTTAATGCACGGCTCCATTAAGGCTGTCAGTAAACAGACACTGTTATGATTGGCTAACGTCACTGCATTGGAAACAGTATCAACACTTACTCGCTATTGAAAACATTATCCACATAAAACCATAATTTACAGATGAAGCATTATGAAATCGCTGCATCATCTGTCAATCAAAGTTTAACAAAACAGTCAAATGCTCCGAACAAACACATATTTGTGAATGTCAGCCTTTAAGAGACTGAACGGCAGTGGGCGGGGCCTATGATTGCAGTGGGCGAGGCCTATAGTTCGATGATGTCTTGATCTGGAGGCGGGCATATGCAAATATATATGCCTGTGTGACATCACAGATCCTGCAATATCAAAACGAGCTGTTTTTGGCGCTTGATTAAATAAATGCATTGTTTATATTGAGGAGGACGTTTTAAGCCTCTTATATGTCAGAAGAACAAGGCAAATTTGAATTCTCATGTCATCACACCTTTAAATCATAAAAATATAACATTCAATTATTTTAAGATGTGCCGAGAGCGAGTCACTTCTAGATCTCCACAGGAACTGCACTAACGTTGCCCTTCTCAAACTTGTTGACATTGTTCTTGCAGTTGATTAAAGTGCGTTCGCCCGTGTCTCCCAGATCTCCGATCAGACACAGAAACACATGGGCATCCGTTCCTCCGCCGCTCACGTTCCCCGTGGAGACAGTGACGCGATACTTGATAACTGCAGGAAAACAACAGAGATATACATTAGAGAGCAACATGAGGGTTTATATATTCATGTTAGCAACATGCTAAATTATGCTATCAACATGCTAGCAATGTGTTGATTCTTGTTAGCTATTTGTTCAATCATTTTAGCAACATGGTAAATCATACTAACAAACATGCTAAATCATGCTATTAGTGTGTAAAATCATGCTACCAACATGTTAGCAATGTGTTATATCAAGTTAGCAACATGTTAAATCATGCTAACAATGTGCTAAATCATGCTATTAACAAGCTAACAATGTTAAATCATGCTAGCAACATGTTAAATCATGCTAGCAGTGTTAAATCATGCTAATCATGCTAGCAATGTGCTAAATCATGCTTTCAACATGTTAAATCATCTATCCATCTATCTACTGTATAAACATTCAAACTTTAAACTTTTGAATGTTTAAAACGTTCAAACTTTTTCTAGACAATTTTTTTGTTTTATATTTACTATTTTATATAGATTTTTATGTATAACGTTAGTAAAAATCTAATTCTTCATTGTTTGTTGATGTTCATGTTAGTAGTGCATTAACTAATATTTACAGATCCAACTTTGGAACTTAAAACTGTATTAGTAAATGTTGAAATTACATTTGACTAAGATCAATAAATGCTGCAGAAGTATTGCTTATTGTTAGTTCATGTTAACTAATACAGTTAACTAATGTTAACAAATTAAATGCATCTTATTGCTAAGTTACAGAATGTATTTTCTTATCTGATTTGACACAAAATGACCAAATCTAAGTGATAAATGAGTTAAAGTTCAAAGGTCGTCTAAACATAGCCAGAATACATGTTAAATCATGCTAGCAGTGTGCGAAATCATGCTAACAACATGTTAAATAATGCTAGCAACATGCTAAATCATGCTAAAAATGTGTTAAATCATGCTAGCAACATGCTAAATCATGCTAACAATATGTTAAATCATGCAAGCAAAATGTTAAATCATGCTAACAGTGTGCTATATAATGCTAGCAACATATTAAATCATGCTAGAAACATGCTAAACCATGCTAACAATACATTAAATCATGCCAGCAAAATGCTAAATCATGCTAGCAACGTGTTAAATCATGCTAACAATATGTTAAATCATGCTAGCAACATGCTAAATCATGCTAACAATACATTAAATCATGCTAGCAAAATGCTAAATCATGCTAGCAACATGTTAAATCATGCTAACAGTGTGCTATATAATGCTAGCAACATATTAAATCATGCTAGAAACATGCTAAACCATGCTAGCAGTGTGCTATATCATGTTAACAAGATGTTAAATCATGCTAGCAACATGCTAAATCATACTAGCAACATGCTAATCATGCTAGCAATGTGCTCCAACATGCTAGATCATACTTAGCCAGAACACAGAACCTAACATGTCTAATCTAATAGATTACTTTACTAATGTAACTTGTAATCAGCAACAGACTAGAGTTTGTAATGAATCTTTATACGTGGCAGTGGCTCTGGGATCAGCTCTCCTGTGGCCGGAAGCTCTCGCACAACCTCGTTATCGTCCTCGTTAGTGTCCAGCCAGCGCTCGCAATGGAACTTATACGTTTCCTTCGTTAAAGTTTTCATTATGGATATCTTAGGGGACATAAAGCAGACCGTTATTCAGATCATGTCACAGTAAATCACTGTGAAACACTCAATCTCGAGCTCTTACTCGACTCAGATGCCAGCCGGCGAAGGGATTCCTCTTCTCATGCCAGATTCTCAGTTTCGTCAGCTTCCCAAGATCCGGAAGCTCGACCTGACAATATGGATGATGAACAAATGATATGCAGATTAGATGGTTTGAACTGCTGAAATGCATTAAGAATGACAATCCATACAGCAACAAATGCATTGTCCTGTCCCTGAAGATATTTTAAAACTAATATTAAACATATTAAAATACCTTTTGTAGTTTGGTCATTTTTAACCAAAACACTTAATTTTTCCTCCAAAACACCAGATTTACCATGAATTTGTCGAGCTGGTTTCAAATCAGCTCAATTGACCCAATTTTAAGTTAAAATGTCTCATTATAAAAGTGAAAACAACTTAAAATACTCAAAATACTTCATTAGAAACTGAGACTAAACAAAATCAAACAAGAATTATAAGCCTGACTTTATGCAATGTTCAGATTTCTGTTTCTTGAAATGTATGCAAAGTAGTGCAAATTTGCATATTTAATAGACTAAAGTCTATTTTTATTTGTGTACACTCACAAAACATTACATTGTGCTGTTGTAAAATAAAGTAAAGTAAAAGTTCTTCTGCTCTTTTTCTGTTGTGCCGATTAGCAAACAACATTGCATTACCACACGTACTGTGTCGAATACCCTAATATATAGTTTTCGCCATTTGGTCCAACACCAATTTTTACTCCAAAACAGCAGATTTACCATGAACTTGTCCAGCTGGCCCTGCTCAAAGTTATCAGTTTTGTTGTCGAGTTTCATCTCATCGGACTTGCCCTTCTCCCCGTATATCTGGAGTAAGATGGAGGCGTCTGTTCCTGCGCCTGCAAGATCTGACGTCCAAATCCACAGGGACCAGGGATGTTCTGAGGGACAGGAGATTTAACCGTTTAACCTCACAAACCTATAACCTCTTTCACTCTCGCGTCAAGAGCGATACTCACTTTTCTGCCTCTTTTGCCTGAGCGAGACCATTTCATAGAGTTCTCTCTCGATGAGTCCATCGCCCTCGTTCTCATCCAGCCATTTAGAGCAGGGGAACGTCTGTTCGATGCCAGTGAACGGACAGAAGACCACCACCTACAACACAACAAACACAGACAAATCAAGCATTTAAATGCATTTTAAAGCAGCGTTACGCTTTGTTTGTGGTGCAGATCCACGTACTCATCAGTGTCGTGTAACTTGAGTTACGTAATCAGATTACTTTTCAAGTAACTAGTAAAGTAACGCATTACTTTTAAAATTTATAACAAAATATCTGAGTTACTTTTTCAAATAAATATAATATTCAGTTGGTAGTCATATACAATTTCACCGCTTATGGTGTACTCTTAAATGTCTTTTGCAAAATGTTTGATATGTATTAGAGTTGCTCACCGCTTTTAAAGATATGGATTGAAACTGAAATCTACAGACGCAAATAGTAAAATAAACACTTAAAAGTGGTTTCTTTCCACTGGTCTGAAAGAAGACTTGTTATGGAAGCAAAACCATAGTTTTTCTTGCGTGTCTCGCTTTAATAATCTCAACAGAAGATGTTTCTCAAACCACAAAGACCATCCGTGTGCTGTGTATGTGATGTTTAGCACACTAGCTTTATGTTTACACCCTCGGGTCATTTTGACCCGAAACGTTTTTTATTTTTTATTATTAATAAAAAAATAATAATTGTTCATCAGAGGAGTCGAAGACACCACAGGACTTATGTCGCACTTGAACCACGAATACACACCCAAAAAAATGTTATGGATTCGTTTTGTGGTGGAAATTTTAAAAAGTAACAAATCCTTCCGTCGCGGGTCAATTTGACCCCATTAGGAATGAATGGAATGTGAGGAATGCTTCATAGAAAACCCTAAAATGCTCAAAATTCTAACTAAAACTGCTAAAACATTACCAAAAAATTATTTAATAATGTCTACATGTGTATCTGAATGCATACTGAAGAGAAACTGACTTTAGGACCCAGAGGAACAGCTCATTTACTCCATATAGAGATATAAGGCCATATAGAGTCATGAAATATCATGTTACATTATTTATTTTCACACAAGAGGTCGGCAAAGACACACAATGTAAGATATTTAGAGCTGAATTAAAAGGGTTATGCATGAGTTATTTTGAATTTAAGTTGAAAGAATGTGAGGAATGTGCTTAAATTATTACTCATTTATTATTTATTGATCAAATCTAGTAATTTAAAGGTAAATAAAATGAAAAATAACAAAAAATAACAAACAAAAAAGAGAAAAAATATAATCAAAATGAAATAAAATAAGCTTTCTGGAAGAAAAAAATGAAGTAGGTTACACTTTATTTTAAGGTGTCATTGTTACAGTGTAATTCTATATTTAAGTACTGATTAATATTAATGAACTACATGTACTTACTATAGGGGTAGGGTAGGATTAGGGTTGGGTTGAGGGTTAGTTGCATGTAATTATGCATCATTTACTGTTATTACTATGGTAAGTACATGTAACATAATGTAACAAGGACACTGTAAAATAAAATGTGACCGTTATGTATAATTTTAGGGCTTCGGGTCATTCTGCGAGGGAAGGATGAGGTTAACATCGGTTGTGTTTGTGCATTGCTTTGTTGCACGTACTTGCATTACTTTAAACAAGACAAACTGAAATGTTTTCCCTGATAATCATGAGTTTCAGCTGAGAAACACAGAGGTTACGAGGTGAAACGAGACCTTGTCGCAGTACCAGCCGGGACTGACCCCTCCGTTATCATGACCGATGGTGACCCGACTGAGAGGACTGAGCAGCGCCGCGATCTCCACGTTAAAGATGTCGGTGAGCCCGCGCTCAAACGTTCCTCCCTCCAGGAAAACCTTCCCGCTGTTCTTCATGCCTTTGGAGCCGTGCATGATCATGTGGATTTTAGAGTTGGTTCCCGCACCTCGGATCTTCCCCGTCACCACCTGAACGTTATACACGATCCCTGCAAACACACAGTCCAGTCTGAGAGTCTGAGCATAAGAGCTTACTTTACAACCAGTCCTGCTCATCATCAGTCTCTTCTGCTCAACAAGGCTGCGTTTATTTCATCAAAAATACAGTAAAAATAGTGAAATATTATTAGAATGTAAATCATCTGTTTTCTATGTGAATATATAGTAAAGTGTAATTTATTCCTGTGATCAAAGCTGAATTTTCAGCATCATTACTCCAGTCTTCAGTGTCACATGATCCTTCACAAATCATTCTAATATGAGGATTTGATGCTCAAGAAACATTTATGATTATTATCAGTCTTCAAAACTGTTCATATTTCTGTGGAAACTGATACATTTAATTTTTCAGGATTCTTTGAATAGAAAGTTCAAAAGAACAACATTAATTTGAAATATAATTTTTTGTAACATTCTACATTTTACTGTCACTTTTGATAATGCATTAAAGAAACATGATTATTATCAATGTTCATATTTTTGTGGAAACCGTGATGCATTTTATTTTTCAGGATTCTTTGATGAAAAGAAAGTTCAAAAGAACAGCGTTTGTTTGATGTAGGAATGCTTGTAACATTTTAAATGTCTTTATTGTCACTTTTGATCAATTGAATGCATTCAAAATTTTAAACCTTACTTATCCTAAACTTATGAATAGCAGTGTATCATAATTTCCTGATAAATATGAACATTGCTAATAATCATAAATATTTCTTGAGCATCAAATCATCATATTAGAGTGATTTGTGAAGGATCATGTGACACTGAAGACTGGAGTAATGATGCTGAAAATTCAGCTTTGATCACCGGAATAAATTACACTTTACTATATATTCACATAGAAAACAGATGATTTACATTATAATAATATTTCACAATTTTTACTGTATTTTTGATCAGATAAACACAGCCATGTGAGCAGAAGAGACTCTTCTTTCAGCCTAGACTCGGATCTCAGGCTGTTTTCTGCAGGACAGAATGAAGGATCCTTGAGTTCAGTGTGTGTTGTTCAGTGTGTGTACAGTGTGTGTTCAGTGTGTGTTCAGTGTTACTGAAGCGCAGGAGTTTAATACAGCGGCTCAAGGCTGAACTCTCTTTGTGTGTGAATGAACAGATCTGACCTCTGCCATCTATTGAAATGCTAAACTGAGCTTTCTGTCCTCCACACAATCACACACACCTGAAGGACACACACTGTGTCACATCTAAATGTCTTGGTGCTCTTTGCTTATTTTTGACCGAAAAGTTTTACTTTTTATTCTTTTCTCTTTTTTTTTAAATTGTACAAATCTTGGTAAAGGTTTTGGCACTTGTTATGCAAACACACACAAAAAAAATCATGGACATGATCCGAACAGGTTAAATGGTCCTGTAAAAATTAATCACATAGAAAACAGATATTTTACATTATAATAATATTTCACTGTTTTCCAGTATTTTTGATCAGATTTGGTTAGACTTCTTTCAAAGACATAAAAAGCCAAACTTTTGACTGGTAGTGTATATAGATGCAATTTACTAAAGCATTGAAGTCCTCGATTCAAACATCACACGGACTACATCCTCAGTATTCGATGCTGATGTTGGTTTTCTGAGGTTTTCTGAGGAGATTTTGTAAAACTTGCTCATTGAAGAAGCTGTATGGTTTACCGGTGGGTTGACTCCCTCCAACCAGAATATCTCTCTGGATCTTTCCATCGTCTTCATCGATGGCAAACCAGCGGTTGATGGGAAACTCGTACATGGCTTTGTTTCCCAAATCATCCAGTATGACCTGAAATAAAAGCGAGCGGCATCAGCAGTGCGGGTTTCATTGCAGTGATATATGGTGTCTATGTGCATATCTATCCATCTATCTGCAGTCCGAGGCTCTCGTCAGAAGGAAAGCCAATCCGGTGGAGTAGTGTGGTGTTTCCTTTCAGCGTGGATAAGGTGACTAGAATTACCTCATCCGGAGAGATGCCATGTGAGGTGGAGCGAATGCAAATCATCCACTACCAACCCAGATGATGTGACAGCACCGATATCTCCAATATAATCACAAGATCCTTTAGTCTGTGCTGTTTTCAGTAGGAAAAAGCTTCACTGAACTTTATCTTGATATGAAACAAAGCCTCAGCTTTCAAATTCTGTCAGTTTTATATGGAAGCTCGTCTCCGCCACAAAATAGAAAATAAAAAAGGTAATTGCGACCTGTATCTCAAAATTCTGACTTTTTATCTCAGAATTGCGTGATATAACGTTGCATAAAGATTATAACACGCAATTTATATCTCGCAATTCTGACTATATCTCGCAATTCTGACTTTATATCTCGCAATTCTGACTATAACTTGCAATTCTGACTTTATATCTCACAATTCTGACTTTATAACTCGCAATTCTGACAATATAACACGCAATTTATATCTCGCAATTCTGGCAATTCTGACTTTATATCTCGCAATTCTGACTTTATATCTCGCAATTCCAAGTTATAAAGTCAGAATTGTGTGATATAGTCAGAATTGCGAGTTATAGTCAGAATTGCGAGATATAAAGTCAGAATTGTGAGATATAAAGTCAGAATTGCCAGAATTGCGAGATATAAATTGCGTGTTATAAAGTCAGAATTGCGAGTTATAAAGTCAGAATTGTGAGATATAAAGTCAGAATTGCGAGATATAAAGTCAGAATTGTGAGATATAAAGTCAGAATTGTGAGATATAAAGTCAGAATTGCGAGATATAAAGTCAGAATTGCGAGATATAAAGTCAGAATTGCGAGATATAAAGTCAGAATTGTGAGATATAAAGTCAGAATTGCCAGAATTGCGAGATATAAATTGCGTGTTATAAAGTCAGAATTGCGAGTTATAAAGTCAGAATTGTGAGATATAAAGTCAGAATTGCGAGATATAAAGTCAGAATTGTGTGATATAAAGTCAGAATTGCGAGATATAAAGTCAGAATTGTGAGATATAAAGTCAGAATTGCGAGATATAAAGTCAGAATTGCGAGATATAAAGTCAGAATTGTGAGATATAAAGTCAGAATTGTGAGATATAAAGTCAGAATTGCGAGATATAAAGTCAGAATTGCGAGATATAAAGTCAGAATTGTGAGATATAAAGTCAGAATTGCGAGATATAAAGTCAGAATTGCGAGATATAAAGTCAGAATTGCGAGTTATAAAGTCAGAATTGCGAGATATAGAGTCAGAATTGCGAGATATAAAGTCAGAATTGTGAGATATAAAGTCAGAATTGCGAGATATAAAGTCAGAATTGCGAGTTATAAAGTCAGAATTGTGAGATATAAAGTCAGAATTGCGAGATATAAAGTCAGAATTGCGAAATATAAAGTCAGAATTGCGAGTTATAAAGTCAGAATTGTGACATATAAAGTCAGAATTGCGAGATATAAATTGCGTGATATAACATTGCATAAAGATTATAACACGCAATTTATATCTCGCAATTCTGACTATATCTCGCAATTCTGACTTTATATCTCACAATTCTGACTTTATATCTCGCAATTCTGACTATAACTCGCAATTCTGACTTTATATCTCGCAATTCTGACTATAACTTGCAATTCTGACTTTATAACACGCAATTTATATCTCGCAATTCTGGCAATTCTGACTTTATATCTCGCAATTCTGACTTTATATCTCGCAATTCCAAGTTATAAAGTCAGAATTGTGTGATATAGCCAGAATTGCGAGTTATAGTCAGAATTGCGAGATATAAAGTCAGAATTGTGAGATATAAAGTCAGAATTGCAAGTTATAGTCAGAATTGCCAGAATTGCGAGATATAAATTGCGTGTTATAAAGTCAGAATTGCGAGTTATAAAGTCAGAATTGTGAGATATAAAGTCAGAATTGTGAGATATAAAGTCAGAATTGCAAGTTATAGTCAGAATTGCGAGATATAAAGTCAGAATTGTGAGATATAAAGTCAGAATTGCAAGTTATAGTCAGAATTGCGAGTTATAAAGTCAGAATTGCGAGATATAAAGTCAGAATTGTGAGATATAAAATCAGAATTGCACGTTATAGTCAGAATTGAGTGATATAAAGTTAGAATTGTGAGATATAAAGTCAGAACTGCGAGATATAAAGTCAGAAATGCGAGATATAAAGTCAGAATTGCGAGATATAAAGTCAGAATTGCGAGTTATAAAGTCAGAATTGTGTGATATAAAGTCAGAATTGTGAGATATAAAGTCAGAATTGCAAGTTATAGTCAGAATTGCGAGATATAAAGTCAGAATTGCCAGAATTGCGAGATATAAATTGCGTTTTATAAAGTCAGAATTGCGAGTTATAAAGTCAGAATTGTGTGATATAAAGTCAGAATTGGGAGATATAAAGTCAGAATTGTAAGATATAAAGTCAGAATTGCGAGTTATAGTCAGAATTGTGAGATATAAAGTCAGAATTGTAAGATATAAAGTCAGAATTGTGAGATATAAAGTCAGAATTGCGAGATAAAGTCAGAATTGTAAGATATAAAGTCAGAATTGCGAGTTATAGTCAGAATTGTGAGATATAAAGTCAGAATTGTGAGATATAAAGTCAGAATTGCGAGATATAAAGTCAGAATTGTGAGATATAAAGTCAGAATTGTGAGATATAAAGTCAGAATTGTGAGATATAAAGTCAGAATTGCGAGATATAAAGTCAGAATTGCGAGATATAAAGTCAGAATTGTGAGATATAAAGTCAGAATTGCGAGATATAAAGTCAGAATTGTAAGATATAAAGTCAGAATTGCGAGTTATAGTCAGAATTGCGAGATATAAAGTCAGAATTGTGAGATATAAAGTCAGAATTGTAAGATATAAAGTCAGAATTGTAAGATATAAAGTCAGAATTGCGAGTTATAGTCAGAATTGTGAGATATAAAGTCAGAATTGTGTGATATAAAGTCAGAATTGGGAGATATAAAGTCAGAATTGTAAGATATAAAGTCAGAATTGCGAGATATAAAGTCAGAATTGTAAGATATAAAGTCAGAATTGTAAGATATAAAGTCAGAATTGCGAGTTATAGTCAGAATTGTGAGATATAAAGTCAGAATTGTAAGATATAAAGTCAGAATTGCGAGATATAAAGTCAGAATTGTGAGATATAAAGTCAGAATTGCGAGATAAAGTCAGAATTGTAAGATATAAAGTCAGAATTGCGAGTTATAGTCAGAATTGTGAGATATAAAGTCAGAATTGTGTGATATAAAGTCAGAATTGGGAGATATAAAGTCAGAATTGTAAGATATAAAGTCAGAATTGCGAGATATAAAGTCAGAATTGTAAGATATAAAGTCAGAATTGTAAGATATAAAGTCAGAATTGCGAGTTATAGTCAGAATTGTGAGATATAAAGTCAGAATTGTAAGATATAAAGTCAGAATTGCGAGATATAAAGTCAGAATTGTGTGATATAAAGTCAGAATTGTAAGATATAAAGTCAGAATTGTAAGATATAAAGTCAGAATTGTGTGATATAAAGTCAGAATTGCGAGATATAAAGTCAGAATTGTAAGATATAAAGTCAGAATTGTAAGATATAAAGTCAGAATTGCGAGTTATAGTCAGAATTGTGAGATATAAAGTCAGAATTGCGAGTTATAGTCAGAATTGCGAGATATAAAGTCAGAATTGTAAGATATAAAGTCAGAATTGCGAGTTATAGTCAGAATTGTGAGATATAAAGTCAGAATTGTGTGATATAAAGTCAGAATTGCGAGATATAAAGTCAGAATTGTGAGATATAAAGTCAGAATTGCGAGTTATAGTCAGAATTGTAAGATATAAAGTCAGAATTGCGAGATATAAAGTCAGAATTGTAAGATATAAAGTCAGAATTGTAAGATATAAAGTCAGAATTGCGAGTTATAGTCAGAATTGTGAGATATAAAGTCAGAATTGTAAGATATAAAGTCAGAATTGCGAGATATAAAGTCAGAATTGTAAGATATAAAGTCAGAATTGTAAGATATAAAGTCAGAATTGCGAGTTATAGTCAGAATTGTGAGATATAAAGTCAGAATTGTGAGATATAAAGTCAGAATTGCGAGACAAAGTCAGAATTGTAAGATATAAAGTCAGAATTGCGAGTTATAGTCAGAATTGCGAGATATAAAGTCAGAATTGTAAGATATAAAGTCAGAATTGTAAGATATAAAGTCAGAATTGCGAGTTATAGTCAGAATTGCGAGATATAAAGTCAGAATTGTAAGATATAAAGTCAGAATTGCGAGTTATAGTCAGAATTGTGAGATATAAAGTCAGAATTGTAAGATATAAAGTCAGAATTGCGAGATATAAAGTCAGAATTGTACGATATAAAGTCAGAATTGTAAGATATAAAGTCAGAATTGCGAGTTATAGTCAGAATTGTGAGATATAAAGTCAGAATTGTAAGATATAAAGTCAGAATTGCGAGATATAAAGTCAGAATTGTAAGATATAAAGTCAGAATTGCGAGTTATAGTCAGAATTGTGAGATATAAAGTCAGAATTGTGAGATATAAAGTCAGAATTGCGAGACAAAGTCAGAATTGTAAGATATAAAGTCAGAATTGCGAGTTATAGTCAGAATTGCGAGATATAAAGTCAGAATTGTAAGATATAAAGTCAGAATTGCGAGTTATAGTCAGAATTGCGAGATATAAAGTCAGAATTGCGAGATATAAAGTCAGAATTGCGAGATATAAAGTCAGAATTGCGAGATATAAAGTCAGAATTGTAAGATATAAAGTCAGAATTGGGAGATATAAAGTCAGAATTGCGAGATATAAAGTCAGAATTGTAAGATATAAAGTCAGAATTGCGAGTTATAGTCAGAATTGCGAGATATAAAGTCAGAATTGTGAGATATAAAGTCAGAATTGTAAGATATAAAGTCAGAATTGTGTGATATATAAAGTCAGAATTGTGAGATATAGTCAGAATTGCGAGATATAAAGTCAGAATTGGGAGATATAAAGTCAGAATTGCGAGATATAAAGTCAGAATTGTGAGATATAAAGTCAGAATTGCGAGTTATAAAGTCAGAATTGCGAGATATAAAGTCAGAACTGCGTAAAATAACCTCACAATTCTGACTTTTTTCTCAATTGCTAGTTTATATCTCACAATTCTGACTATAACTCGCAATTTTGACTTTATATCTCACAATTCTGACTTTATATCTCGCAATTCTGACTATATCTCACAATTCTGACTTTATATCACACAATTCTGACTTTATATCTCGCAATTCTGACTTTATATCTCACAATTCTGACTTTATATCTCGCAATTCTGACTTTATATCTCACAATTCTGACTTTATATCTTACAATTCTGACTTTATATCTCCCAATTCTGACTTTATATCTCGCAATTCTGACTATATCTCACAATTCTGACTTTATATCACACAATTCTGACTTTATATCTCGCAATTCTGACTTTATATCTCACAATTCTGACTTTATATCTCACAATTCTGACTTTATATCTCCCAATTGCGAGTTATAAAGTCAGAATTTCGAGATGTAAACATGAAATTGTGAGATTAAAAGCCGCAATTATCTTTTAAAATGTTTTATTCTGTGGCGGAATCAAGCTTATATAGTTTTATTACTAAACTGAGTGAATAAATGTGTGTGTGTGTGTGTGTGTGTGTGTGTGTGTGTGTGTGTGTGTGTGTGTGTGTGTGTGTGTGTGTGTGTGTGTGTGTGTGTGTGTGTGTGTGTGTGTGTGTGTTCAATGTGTGTGACAGAAGAACCGATGATCTCGTCCTCTTTACTACTAGTTACAGCAGCAAATCAACATGAACATCAGAAGGAATGAGGAAATATACAGAACAACTTCCTGAACTCAATCATGTCTCATATACAGTAATCCATCAATCAGTGTTTCAACCGGCAGAGAGACGTCAGTAAAACAGCTTCAAACGTCACATTACCTCAGACATCAGTGTCCATAAACTCCAGTCAGCTAGAAATAACTCTAGAGGAGCGTTTGATTCATATATGCACTATATTACACATTCATGCTATTTTTTACTTTACCTGTGGTCTTCCATATTTAATGCATGTTTGAATAAATTAGTGTGTGTGTGTGTGTGTGTGTGTGTGTGAGTTCTCAGCCCTGTGTGTGTGTGTGTGTGTGTGTGTGTGTGTGTGTGTGTGTGTGTGTGTGTGTGTGTGTGTGTGTGTGTGTGTGTGTGTGTGTGAGTTATCAGCCCTGTGTGTGTGTGAGTTATCAGCCCTGTGTGTGTGTGTGTGTGTGTGTGTGTGTGTGTGTGTGTGTGTGTGTGTGTGTGTGTGTGAGTTATCAGCCCTGTGTGTGTGTGAGTTATCAGCCCTGTGTGTGTGTGTGTGTGTGTGTGTGTGTGTGTGTGTGTGTGTGTGTGTGTGTGTGTGTGAGTTCTCAGCCCTGTGTGTGTGTGTGTGTGTGTGTGTGTGTGTGTGTGTGTGTGTGTGTGTGTGTGTGTGTGTGTGTGTGTGTGTGAGTTCTCAGCCCTGTGTGTGTGTGTGTGTGTGTGTGTGTGTGTGTGTGTGTGTGTGTGTGTGTGTGTGTGTGTGTGTGAGTTCTCAGCCCTGTGTGTGTGTGTGTGTGTGTGTGTGTGTGTGTGTGTGTGTGTGTGTGTGAGTTCTCAGCCCTGTGTGTGTGTGTGTGTGTGTGTGTGTGTGTGTGTGTGTGTGTGTGTGTGTGTGTGTGTGTGTGTGTGTGTGTGTGAGTTCTCAGCCCTGTGTGTGTGTGTGTGTGTGTGTGTGTGTGTGTGTGTGTGTGTGTGTGTGTGTGTGTGTGTGTGTTATCACAGCAAACGGCCGTATTATATTCTAAATGCTTTTACTGAGATTTGACCTTCTCCACGAACCATCCCGCCGAGGAGCCCTTGTTGTTGTGTCCGATGGTGATCTTCCTCACTCGGCCCAGGTTCGGAGCCTCGATGGTGAACTTGTCCTCCGTTCCTCTCTCAAAGTTGTTCTTATCATTAGAGTCGAGTCTTCTCTCACCTTCGGGAAATATGAACACCAGATAATAATGCAACCGGATATTACATCACAGATAAAGTTTCGCTTAGTCTATAGACGAAGGGAATTAGTGTGGAAACCATGAGACACAACAATTCAAAAGTAAGATAAGTACAGATATTTAAATAAAAAAATTATAATAATGAATTTTTTTATTAAGCAAGGACGCATTAAATTGATCAAAAGTGACAGTAAAGACATGTATAATGTTACAAAATATTCTCTTTCAAATAAATGCTTTTTTTTTTTACTTTCTATTTGTCAAAGAATCCTGAAAAAAATGTAATATCTCACAGTTTCCATAAAAATATGAACATTGATAATAATCATAAATGTTTCTTGAGGATCAAATCCTCATATTAGAGTGATTTGTGAAGGATCATGTGACACTGAAGACTGGAGTAATGATGCTGAAAATTCAGTTTTGATCACAGGAATAAATTACACTTTATTATATATTCACATAGAAAACAGATGTTAAATTATTATAATATTTCACTGTTTTTACTGTATTTTTTATCAAATTAATGCAGCCTTGGTGAGCAGAAGAGACTCTTTCAGAAACATGTTAACTGGTAATGTATATATAAATGTATTTTTATTTTTACATTTATTTTTTAAAAGTTGAGATTCACTTTTAATGACATATAAACAGCTCTGTTTAAACAACTACATCCCAGTTTCCTCTTACCTGTGTCTCCATTTTCACCAAAAATATTGAGGAAAACATCAGCATCCGTCCCGCTGCCTTTCACATCAGACGTGAACACACTCACAACATATTTATTATCTGCAAAAAAAGCACAATAAAGTCACTTTATGAAACTCACTGTAGTTTTTTACTCAGTATTTTTGTCTTGTTTCCAGTCCAAATATCTACAAATTCTGTCGTTTTTTTTTTTTCTCTTAATTTTGATTGATTTCCCCAGAAAACAAGAAAACAACTTTTTTATTATTTTTTATTAGTAAATGCATCTTGACTTAAGATTTTTTTTTATCTGGAAACAAGACAAACATTTTTTTTGCAGTGTAAAGTTAACTTCACAGCGTTTCATCACTCTAAATTGTGATATAAGTGTCACGTTTAGTGTTTGTGTTCATGTTTGCCTGTGACAGCCGGTTTATGTGTTTCACTGATTAATCCCTGTCACCTGTCGTCTTGTTAATTACTGTGGTTATGAGCTCATTTGTCCCAGATGTGTCCAGTTTCCCTGTTCTCTGTGTGTTTCAGTCTGTCCCATCCCTATTCTAGGTTCACTGCAGTATTTTTGTCTTGTTTCCAGTCCAAATATCTAAAAACTCTTAAATCAAGATGCATTTACTAGATGAGTAGAATTACATAAGATATTATGTCCTGTTTTCTGGGGGAATTCATCAAAATGAAGTGAGTTTTTGCTTAAAAAGCTAAATTATCTGCCAATGGGGTGAGAAAAATAATGTTAATTCAAACAGAAACCAGATTATTTTGTTTTAAGCAAAAACTCACTTCATTTTGATGAATTCCCCCAGAAAACAGGACATAATATCTTATGGTATTTTACTACTGAAGTAAATGCATCTTAATGTAAGATTTTTTTAATATTTGGACTGGAAACAAGACAAAAACACTAAGTAAAGCATTTTTTTTGCTGTGTTCTGTTCCTGTTATTTGGTTTTGTAAAGATTTGAGTTAGTTTGAGAATAAAGGCATCCTAAAGTGTGATGTAAGAGGTCTCGTCTCACATTTGGGCATGTCCATGGGGTCGGGGCTGCCCAGGAGGTCTCGTACGAACAGCCCGTCGGCCTCGGCCCGGCTCAGCCAGTTGTTACAGGCGAAGTAGAAGCGTAAGTGTGGCCGGTTCATGTCTGTGACCACGACCCGGTCCAGATACCAGCTGGCGTTCAGGCCCGTGTTATCATGTTCAATCCTGAATAACAGCACAGAACAGACTGACATCAACACCACACTTCTGCTTTAATTGTGTTCTTATATTCTTACTTTTTCCATTACAAATAAATCAAGATACATTTACTGGAGAAGAAGCAAAATGACTGAAGATATTAAGCAGGGATGCACCGATATGAAAATTTTGGCTGATACCGATAACCGATAAATCTTTATATTTGAAAGCCGATAACCGATATATTGGCCAAAAAATCGGGCCGATAACGATACCATTATAACCGGACATATATCGGCTAATACCAATATGGTGGTGATATATCGTGCATCCCTAATATTAAGTCTCGTTTAATGAGAAAATGCTTGTGAGTTTGAGCTTAAAACAAGAACAAATATCTGACAATTGAGTCAGAAAAATAATCTTGTTTTCCCTTTGAATTAAGATTATTTTTCTGACTCCATTTGCAGAAATTAGTTCTTGTTTTAAGCACAAACTCACTTCATAAAACAAGACTCATATCTTCAGTCATTTTGCTTCTTCTCCAGTAAATGTATCTTGATTTAAGAATGTTTAGATATTTGTGCTGGAAAACAAGACAGAAACACTGAGGAAGAACATCATGTTTTGCATTGAAGGCACATTTAATATTTATCTACAACATTAATTTGACGTATTTAAACAGACGGCTTTAGATCAAAGGATTTTCAGATCATCCAGTCTGTCCAAACTTTGGACTAGTAGCGTACAAAACAGCAATTTTGTTCAAAAAATGCATGCATTTAATTTTTATTATTAAAATTATTGGATTAATATTTATCTTCAATAATAAATTCAGTTATTGCTTACCTCAAATTACAGTAAAACTGACCAACTTACCTAATTTTCTTCAAAGGTCCGACATTGTGTGTTTTTATCCGGAAGACGTCAGTTTTGTTTTTTTCAAAAGCAGTTCGATTCCTGTAATAAATACCAATACAAACAATAACCGAACTTTTCATTTCTTGTAAATAAGGTGTTAATATGAAACCATAATAATACACTAATAATGTTTTATTATACAATGGTGTAAATCAAAATTACTGAAGAAGAACAATCTTATAAGCATCAAGTGGTTTTGCACTGAATAAATGCACACCGTGTAAAAACAGTGTTTGAAACTCACAAATGCCTCATATTTAAATGTCTTTAATAAACTTACAGAGTCACGATACATTTCAGAAAATATATGATATCTAGCACCCAATATATCATGTATTTGCTGATGGGACATATTGTAAACACACATATTCAGTAAATGAGCTTTGGCTAATTATGTATTTCATGTGACATAAACTGCAAAGAAATGTTGTTGTGCTTCGTATTTCTGTATAATATCTAAACATTCTTAAATCAAGATACATTTACAGGAGAAGCAAAATGACTGAAGATATTAAAACTGAAAAATGTATCAAAATGAAGTGAGTTTGTGCTTAAAACAGTGGATCTTAACAATTGATCTTAATTCAAACGGAAAACATTATATTTCTGACCCCATTGGCAGATATTTGTTCTTTTTAAACCCTCGGTTGCTCTTCGTGTGGCGGTCACAAATGACCAATTTGTATTATTATTATTATTTCAATGAAATTAATTTTTTTGTTTGATAATATTCTTTTATTTAATATTTTGTATTTTTAGGGTATTTTATAGATTATATTTATGCAGTAGTTATAATCCATTTATTCGCTTTTTGAGCATAGAACTGAAAACGAAAATTCCAACTTAAACTGTCATAAATATTGAATGCTTTGGAAATATATATTTTCCAAAACAAGTTTTACTCTAAAACTGTGAGAAAATGAAAGCCATTAAGTTGATGGTTATTTGAGGTTGATATCTCAGTAAATGAGCGTTCAGTGAGATGTAGTTCGGCTGCAGTACCAAACGCTTCCACTAGAGGAAACTCGTCTCCATTCATTTCTAATGCGCTCATTTCAGACCGCGAGGATCTCAAGTGTGACTATTTTTTACAGGAATATTTAAAAAAATGTTGTGCATTCACACAGCAAGTGCCAAAACCTTTACCAAGTCTTGTGCCATTCCGATGAAGCAAAAAATTATACAAAATCTAAATGTTTTGGTCAAAAATAAGCACCATATTTTGATACATTGTTCAGAAAACAAGACTTAATGCTTCTCAAGTAAATGTGTATCTTGATTTAAGAATGTTTAGATATTTGCACTGTAAAACAAGGCAAAAATACAAAGCAAGAACTTCATATTTGCAGTGTGAGTCAAGCTAGATGATCGGTTTGAATGATGTGTGTCTGGAAACAGAATAGTAAAGTGCTGTGGTGTTTGGTCTCTACAGCACAATGCTATACATTTCCACAATCTGATCCACACGAGTCCATCATAGTGATGATGTACAGCACATGCATATTGTAGCCCTTCATTATGAGGAGCAATAGACCTCCTGATAAGCCTTTTCTGCTGTCGAATCGGAAATATTGGTCCTTGATGAAAGGTTCTAGAATATCATGTGCACAAGTTCAGAGTAAAGGTCACAACGGCAGCGACTCAAATACCTCTTCTCTGTGCTGTGGATTCAGGGAAAGACAGAGTGACGGTGTTACATTTCATCAGAAAAAAATAACTTTAAATACAAGAGCAAACAACGAGGCTGCGGCTACCAGGCATTTCATTTATTATTAACAGAGATGATTATGAATCAAGTTTCAGGTCAGTAGTGTTGACTCACTTGCTGGCCAGGTGCAGTTTGGGAGTGATGCCATATTCCCCGAACAGCGTGACAAACACATTGGCGTCTGTACCTGCGCCATTAACGTCTCCAGTGATGGTCACCACCTCATACACTGTCATTCAATTGAGCACAGAAAGAATGAGTAAGAGATCCAGTGCATTATTAATGAGGAGGATATTCACACTTGAGTGAATAACAGTGTGAAACGCCCTGATGAACAGTGACTACGGTCAAATCAAGCCTTGATAACCCATATTAAAACTAGGGATGCACCAATATGACGATTTTTGGCTGATACAGATAAATCTTTATATCTGAAAGCCGATAACCGATATATTGGCCAATAAATCTAGATCCAAATTTTGGCCGATACCGATAAATCTTTATATTTGAAAGCCGATAACCCATATATTGGCCGATAAATCTAAATCCAAATTTTGGCTGATACTGATAACCGATAAATCTTTATATTTGAAAGCCATTAACCGATATATTGGCCGATAAATCTAGATACAAATTTTGGCCGATACCGATAACCGATAAATCTTTATAGTTGAAAGCCGATAACCAATATATTGGCCGATAAATCTAAATCCAAATTTTGTCCGATACCGATAACCGATAAATATTTATATTTGAAACCCAATAACAGATATCTTGGCAGATAAATCTAAATCCAAATTTTGGCCGATACCGATAAATATTTATATTTGAAAGCCGATAACCCATATATTGGCCGATAAATCTAAATCCAAATTTTGGCCGATACCGATAACTGATAAATCTTTATATTTGAAAGCCGATAACCGATATATTGGCGGATAAATCTAAATCCAAATTTTGACTGATACCGATAACCGATAAATCTTTATATTTGAAAGCCGATAACCGATATATTGGCCGATAAATCTAAATCCAAATTTTTATATAAGTTTTGAGAGCCTGATTACAAAAACAAAAGTCTCACCATTAAAAGCCACGTCCCAAACACACAATTATAATGTTCTCATTATTATGTTATGTAGCCGATATGACACATGTTGCACTGAACTGTATTTTCTTTTTTTTAAGTGATTCCAATCATATTTCAAGCAATTCATAACCCTCACGTTGAACACTCGCATCTGAAGAGTCTCAGCTGAAGGAAATAATACATTATTTATCAGCTTTAATATATCGGCCACATTTTCTTATCGGGACGATAATAATCAAAAACTAACGTATATCAGCCGATATCGATATGTTGGCCGATATATCGTGCATCCCTATAGAATATGAATCGCAGCAGTATAAGGAGTGCAATATTACCATATTCAGTGGTCAAAATATCATTGAAATCTCCCTAGCTAACAAAAAGAACATTTTCCAGTGTTCCCATTCAGTTCAAATGTTTAAAATGGTTTTCTTGGTAATGTGAACGCCATGGAAACGTTCCATTTGATCATTCTTCAAACATCAGAACATATCTTTTCATCAGTTGAACAGTACATACATTACGAACAGAAAACCCGATGTTTAATAATGTCTGACTTGTCCTACCCTTTTTCTTGTGGTACTCGTCCTCATAGTTCTCCACCTTCTCAGGCTCATAGTTCCTCAGCTCGTTCTCATAGATCTCCACATAATCAACGTTTTTGGATTTCTTCTTCTTGCCTTTCCCCTTCTTGCCCTCGTCGTCGCTCTCGCCGCTTCCTTTCTTGCTCTTCTTCTTCTTCTTCTTCTTCTGGGAGTCGTCGCCGTCCTCCTCCTCTTCTGGGTCCGTTTCTTCTTTCTTCTTCTTCTTCTTCCCCCCCTCATCTTTGGACTTCTTGTCTTTGGATCCCATGATGCCCTCGACAGGGTTCTTCTCCTTTCTGCTATCTCTCCCGTCTTCGGTCACTTGAACGACATCCGGAAGGTTCTTGCGCTTGTTCTTCGACTCGTGTTCATCTTCATCTTCCTCGCTGCTGCTCTTCACCTCCTCATCCTTTGATCTAGAGCTTTTCTTCTTCTTTTTCTTCTTCTTCTTCTTCTTTTCTGGTTCTTTGTGGCTCTTCTTCACCTCGGATGCATCGCTGACCGACTCTGTGTCCTCAGTGTGTTTCTGTTTCTTCTTAGTGGCACAATCTGGACCGCTGATCTTACCTTTCCTTCTCGACTTTGATTTCTTCTCCTCTCCGTCATCGTTCTCCCCCTCTTCTTCGGTTTCTTGTGCCTGCCGTGTTTTTTTCTCCTTCGAGGGCATCTTTAATTTATTTACTACAGTGTAACTTTAACTGTTGACTGTGAAAGAGGACGAGTGTGACCTGTGATGATCGGTGGATCTGCCAGGTGAAGATCTCGAGTCGTTGGGGCTTTTCCCTTTCTCTGATGACAGTCGACCTCATTAAACATGACACAACATCATCATGTGACTGAGGGGAGAGTAAACAATCAAACATGAGCTGTCACTCAAACTGCTCAGTCACTGACTACTGTACATCTAACGGTAACACTTTACAATAAGGTTCATTAGTTCATAAGGTTCAGTAAGGTTCATGAGTTAACATTAGGTCATGTTTGTGTTCATTATGTTGGACTGCCATGTAATAGCCGGTGATGCTGATATGACAATAAACTCAAATACTACATCAATTATGAAGCGAGTTCAATTCTCACATTATAGTTATTATATGCTTTAGCAAAATACAGAAGAATCATGTAAGTCAGAAAAAATGGCTAAAATAAATGTTATTACAAAGCAGCTTCACAGCAATAAACAGATTCAATAATGCAAATTTCATCAAATATGAGAAATTCAATTCTGCTGTGAATGAGTTCAATGTATTCATTTCTGTTCAATAACAGTGTGAAGTTCATCTGTAAAGCAGCTCTACAGGAGATAATCAAGCCTTTTGCACTTCGTATACGGTCTCATCTTCTCTTAATGCCTTTAGTAACTATTATGAACAATGAGCAATTCATTTGTTACAGTATTTATTAATCTTTGTTAATGTTAGTTAATAAAAATCCAGCTGTTCATTGTTAGTTCATGTTAGTTCACAGTGCATTAACTAATGTTAACAAATACAACCTTTGATTTTGATAATGTATTAGTAAATGTTGAAATAAAAATTAACCAAGATTAATAAATGCTGTAGAAGTATTGTTCATTATTAGTTCATGTTAAGTTATGTTAACTAATGAACCTTATTGTAAAGTGTTGCACATCTAACTAATTCAAGTTTAAAGTTGAATAAGCTGAAAATAACTAAACTGAAACTGAAATAAAAATGATAAAATAATAGAAACTAAATGGACATATAAAAAATTAAATAATAATAATTACTGAAATTAAAGTGAAAACAGAAAACATTAAATAATTCAAAATATTAATAAATGCCATAATTACACTAAAATAAGGCTCAAACGTAGACACTTAAACTTTACTAACACTACACATTTTCAAAAACATTTATATTGTTTATATTTAAATAAAATGATAAAAAGTTATTCTATTTTACTTAAAGGCCACATTTCTCATTTATGTTTAGTTTAGAACTGAAGCTAAAATATAAAAAATACTAAAACCTTTAAAACACACACACACACACACACACACACACACACACACACACACACACACACACAACAACAACAACAACAACAACAACATTACTAAACATTAAACTAAAAATAATATGAAAACAGAAAATATAGAAACGAATTAAAAATATTAATAAATAAAGTAATACTATATTAAGGGTACGAAATAACACTCAAGCTCAGACTAACTTTACCAACTTATTTACACAACAATAAGAACATTAACAAAATGGAAATAAAGATCTGAAGTCGTGAGGAAATCAGCTTGAAGTTCATAAAAGGTTATCTTGTATGCGCAATGTGATTTAACAGGATGATTGTTTTAGAGAGACAAACCAGCATCACAGAATTCATCAAAATGACTTACTGATAATACGATAATAATTACTGACGTCTGTTTCCCCTCCGCTCATGACATCACTTCCGGTCTCTACAACTAAAGGCAGCAGAAAGAAAGAGTTTCTCAGTTTATGCTCGAGTGAGTGAGTGAAGCACATTCAGATAAAGATGTAAAGCAGAATTAAACGTTTTTAAAGCAAAAAGTTTTAATTATTTAATTGATTCTAGCAATGCTGGTTTGCGGCCAGATGATGGAGACACTCGAACAGGCAAAACTGTCAAAGCTCAAGATAGTTTGTTTAGACTTTCATATCTAACCAACTATTCATTTGAAGCGCATTAACTCTGGCTTTGGTTCTCTTGTACATTATAGGCTTTTGTTCTGCAACATGTGAAACTAAAGAAAAGATCCTCAAATAAATGATAAACAGCTCATCTTCATCTTCATCTTCATCTTAAGCTGATGGGAACAACTTTTCCCATTTACACTCCTGATTATTTACAGGATAATAATATAAACAAAGACTCTTTATCATCTAAAGAGCTTTAAAATCAAACACAGAGTGTCAGAATCATTATAAGGATAAACTTTTTATAAAGGTGAAAAACAGAAAACATTTGAATCATTTGCTTATTTATTTATTCATGAAATGTTGTAGATGTTCTGGACACTCATTCTGTCCGTATTTTTACTGACATGCTTAAAGGAATAAAAAACAACAACTAATGATTAGTGTGACTTCAGTGCATTTCAACATTATATTTTTATAGTTCAATTGCATCAAAAACTTGACCAGCAGTCAAAATATGAACATCAACCAGAACACAGACAAATGATAATCCTTTTTCATACTTCTATGGTTATAAAGACAGGCTACATGTAATCTATGAACCCTCTAGCCTTAAAGGTGCTCTAAGCGATGTCACGCGGTTTTTAGGCCGAAATATTTTTTGTCACATATAGCAAACATCTCCTCACTATCCGCTAGTTGCCTGTCCCCTGAACACAGGCTCCACAAATGGCAACAAAAGCAAACTGGCCCAGCCTGGACCACGAAACATAACAAACAGAGATCCAGCCAATAACCAACAAAAATGATTTGGGGGTGGGGGTTTAGTGCACGTGCGCGTACACGTGAAGGTGGGGAGGGGGAGGAGGTTGGAGGAGAGAGAAGCATGAGGAGGGAAGTTAGCTAGAGGAGAAATGTCCTAGACAACGACAACGACTAACGTTATAATTATATTCTCTTGAATTTTGATATGGCCGAGACACGACCAAAGAGACGACGTTCCGATGAACAAATAGCAAAGAAGAGGGAAAAGGAGAAGGAACGCGCAAAGTCCCGAATTTACATCGGAAAAGCCTTTGAGTCGTTCATGACTGTTTCAGGAAGCACGGGGGGTGAGGAGGAGGGAGGGTCTAGCCTCCGTTTTGTTTGACAATACTTCGAATGTCAACAAGAAGTGACGTCACCCAACATCGCTTAGAGCAGCTTTAAAAAAACAAAACTGCGTGCATTTCTGCGGAAGAACATTGTTTTGGTTGTGCTTCGGCTTTGCGGATGAATAACTAAAGAGAGAGAGAGAGAGATTATTATCCTGTTGCTCATAAAACATTCACTGATATGTTTAAGAGATATAGTTTCTCAAGCTGACTAGCTGAAGACTTTACTGTATCTTTAATAAACACGCTCCGTGAGAATAAACTCCAGCACAACAACCATTATGAGAGAGACATATGAGTTTATCTGTTCAATAAAACACCTAAGACAAAAACACGTTTTGCAAGAATTGATTATGTATTTACTCATTATTTACATTCTTTTAAATCTTGAAGAAAAAGTTACATAGTGCAAATTTAAAAGGAAAAAAAAAAGTACCATTTATCAAATCTAACAAAATATATGTTGATTATGGTTATTGTTTTTCTTTACTTTCTGATTTGTGACCAGTTCAGAAATCACCAACAACAAGAATGTCCAAAGCGGATAAACAGCAGATCTTGACTAAACTCTTCAGAGTAAAGGTTCTTTATTGACATCATATGTTTCCATGGAAAACCCTCTTCTGGAACCTTGTGAATCTCATGTAATCAATACTGTATCTACTGTATATTAATGAACACAGGAGAGCCGGACAGAGCAGCGGTCATATTTGTTTTGGTCTGTGTGATTGTAAACAAAGATTAAGTATAATTAGCAAACATTTCATGGGAACAGTTTCATCTCACGGGTTATGAAGCCTGTAAACGACATCCGTATCCTGAGTGTAAAGAATGTTTATTAAAGGATCAGAAGGACACGGAGGTTGGCAGATTCCGGGCCTGAAGCGCTGGGTGTGTGTGTGTGTGTGTGTGTGTGTGTCAGACGTCTGCTGATTCTCACACTGAACTCAATCACATTCGATTAGAAGTCTTCTCTGTTATCTAATAGTCTGAGCCTAAAACAACGATGAGACTGAGTGGGAAAAAGGCCCGTCAAACATGAACAAACATCATGACCAGAAACAACAAATCACAGAGCAGCTTTACTAACCAGAACCTTGCAACTTTCTCAGAGGAATATTTTCATTCAGTGATTATTCTGTGATTTTTTTTTTAACAAAACATTTCATTTTACATTATACAGATATTTCTGGAAGGATTTTTCCAGCGAATAAGGAACGTTCTGAGAACTTTCTGGCAAGATTCTCTCAAAGTTAATAGAAAATTATCTGAAACATTTTAGTTGGATATTCGCCTAATGTTTTTTTAAATGTTACTACTAGTTTAAGAATGTTTAAATGACCATCAAAAGTAACATTCCCTTAATGTTTAAATGTTACTATTTGCCTCAGAATGTTAGAATGTTACATTCAAAAGTAACAATCCGTTAATGTTTGCAAACTGATAAAATAGAATGATTTCATTAGATTCACACAACAAAGAAACTTTTTTTTTAACTGTCCGTTTTGAATGTGTAGAGAACATTGGGAACGTTGGGACAGGTTTGTTCTCTGGGATCTGATTCTAGGATCAGGTGATGAAGCGTCTCACGCCAGAGCCAAACCGCACACACACACCGTATTTATTTATCTGCGGTTTGGGAAGCAGGACGCACCGAGAAACTGGAAAGGTTTTTATGAAAACATCTTATTTCCTGCAGGGCTCGACTTCTGCTGATCTTGATGTGACTAATTTGAACTCTTCTGGAAAAACAAACACATGTGTACTGTATGCTGGCAGAGGGAGAGACGCTTTCACCGTCCAAACCGATCAAAACAATCCTTACACTCGCACACATAAAGCCTCTAAAACAGGGGTTTTACAGCAATGCCATAGAGGAACACATTCTCACCTTCCTTTGAAAATAAAGGTTGTTTATTGCCATCGATGAAGAACCACAAAAGATTATTTATAGTGGAAAAAGGTTTTTTAGACTTTTTAAATGTTCTTTATACTAAGAGAAAATGGTTTTGATCACTGAAAGGTTCTTTGGGGAACCAAAAATGGTTCTTCTACTGTGTATATATGTGCATGCTGTCACGTTTTTGAAGTTTACACGGAGATTATAACGTTTTCAAAAATGTTCAAAACTTGGACCTTGGAACGTATTTCAAAGTTTGCGTTCTCGAGCACCAAAGTCGTGTAAATGAACGTCCAGAACACATTAAAAGTTTCTGTTCTCTGTGAGAACGGTGTGTGTTAGCGGCCCCTAAGTTAATAACTAATGATCTTTACAACAGAAGTGAATCAATCAAAACTAACTTTATCTGGACAATAACTTTATTCTAGATCTGCTATAAAGCCTAAACACTCTCTGTTACTGTAATCTCCTATTATCACTGTAAAGCCGCTGTGAAACGCTCTATATTGTTAAAGTTCTGTATAAATGAAGGAGACTTGACTTGACTATGGCATCACTGCAAATTTTTTTTTTTAAATAATAATATTTTGGAACCTTTATTTTTAAGTGTATTGTAAAGAACGTTAATAATCAAAAGAACCTGTTTTTCCACTATAAAGAACCTTTAGTGCAACGGAAAGATTCCATGTTCCATGTTAGAGGTTCTTCGTGGAACCATTGATACCAATAAATAACCTTTTTTTTAAACATTTGTAAGATTGCAACATTTTTGGTTCCCCAAAGAACCTTACAGTGAACGATTCATATAAAAGAAGCATTGATAAACCTAAAGAACCTTTTATTTTCCATTATAAAGACCTTTTATGGAATGGAAAGGTTCCATGGATGTTAGAGGCTCTTCATGGAACCATCAATACCGATAAATAACCGTGATTTTTAAGAGCATAAAGACTTCTAAAGTAACTTTATAGCTGATAAACTGATGGTTCGCTCGAATAAATAAATTATCAGATTCAGTGAAATGAACGTTAGAGGTTCTTCATGGAACCATCGACGCCAATACAGAACCTTTATTCATATGGTCTTAAAGAGTAACTTTATAGCTGATAAAATGATTCACTCCAATAAATTAATAATCAGTGAAATGGAGGTTAAATTGCACTGGTTTCACTCAACGCTCGATCAGAACGGAGAAGGAGAAGCGTCCTGCAGAGTTAAATGCTCTTCTCTTGGAAAGCCTCATTGGTGATGGTCATCTGCAAGCTCTGCTCTTTAGAGCGACTGTCTAAACTGTTGCGATCGGACGATTGAGAAGGAGCTTCAGACAGACAGAGGTTTGATTGACAGGTGTCAGGAGCTTCAGTGAGCTCTTTGAGTTCTCCAGACACAGCACACGGAGAGTTTCTGGAGAAGATGGAGGACACACGCATTCCCTGTCCCTGCTGTCTCTGAGACTCCAGCCTGCAGAACAGACACTTGATGTTCTCGATGAGCTTGGAGAGCACGGCTTTACGCAGGAGAATATAGATCCAGGGATCCAGAATGGGATTGGTGGAGGCGAATCGGATCGCCAGCAGATCTGGGTTTCTATCCAGCCTTTTCTCCACTGGCGTCTTGTAAAGCTGGTTGAGAAACACCTGGACCTAGAAACAAGAGTGACACTAAATTCTCAGTATGCATTTGACAAACATATTATTAAAACATTTTGCATGTGAATATGTGCAGTGGGGCCTTGAAGACAAATTGATAACAGATAAAAGTTTTGATATCAGTACATGTGATCATCAATTACATTTTTACAAATGTGCAATTAAACCCTATAAACATATTAAATGTTCATAATTTTAGGAGATTTTTTTTTTTATAATGAAATGTTCTGGACATTAATTGTGTCCATTTTTACTGAAATGCTTCAAGGAATAAAACATCATGATTCGAAGTAGCATTAAAAGGTTTCGTTTTCAACATTGTATTTTTATAGTTTCATTAATTGCATCAAAAGCCTGACCTTAGAAATGAAAATATGAACATCAATCTGAACACAGACACATTAGAGGAGATATTTTTTCCTTCAGTACCATTTATCAATTCTAACAAAATATATACTAATTATGGTTCTGTTTTCTGTACTTTTATTTTTTGTAATTTTGGTAATTTTGGGGGGATTTGTGATCATTTCAAATGCCACCAACAAGAATTGCTAAAGAAAGCGAAATACTGATCTTGACGAAAAACTTACAAATATTTATATATATATATATATATATATTTTTTTTTTTTGCAGTGATGCCATAGAAGAAACAACCTTTCAGTCATCAGTTCTTAAAATAACAATTTTTTCTTAGTGTGAAGAATATGTTATAATCTAAAGGGGAAAAAAAGGTCCATGGAACAGCCGAACCTTTTATTTTTAAGAATGCATGGTTTCATGAAAAGCCTTTAACATCTTTATGGTGGAAAAGGGTTATTTAGATTTTTCTTGTAAGAACTGATCACTGAAAGATTATTTGGGGAACCAAAAATGGTTCCTCTTTTGCATCGCTGTGAAACCCCTCTTTTGGAACCTTTATTTTACTTTATTGTAATATACCGGTAGTTATATTGTGAGATGACACCGTGACCTTTACTATTTCATCATATTTATATTCCTTTAAGACTTTATCATCATCCTCTGTGATTCTAATGTGCAGCACAATGCAAAACTTTTTTTTTTTTAAATAAACCGAAGGAAAATCACGACGCAGATAAAGCTCTTGTTTACCGATAACACACTCATGTCTGAGGCAGGCAGCAGAACTGGAGAGATTACATTTACAAGTCAACTTATTCTCCTAACACCTAACCATAACAGTCTACTAATACTCTAACGAGAGTTAGTTGACATGTAGTTGCAAAGTTACTTATAGTAAGTAGAATGTATAAAGTGGACTATCGAAATAAAGTGGAAACCAGGGGGAATTTTATTTCTCGTGCCATATATACGCCAAACTTGGGTAAAGATTAGGGGTGTGGAGTGCGTGCGTATTACACGCCATAAAGTGCGTATCATATGCACGCAAAAAAATGTTTGGCGTATAAATGGCACGAGAAATAAAATTCGTGCTATAGATACGCACTTTCATGAGATCAGACTGGATTCATTCTAATCGGTAACACAATACAGAAAACTAAAACTGAAGGAAAACCACGACGCAGATCGTGAGAAAGTTCTTGTTTTGAACCAATACTGTATTTCAAAATATTTATATTGTGAGATGACACCGTGACCCAAGACTATTTCAGCATATTTATATTCCTTTAAGACTTTATCATCATCCTCTGCGATTCATTCTAATCGCACAATGCAGAGGCTATATTGAAACTGAAGGAAAATCACGACGCAGATCGTGAGAAAGTTCTTGTTTTGCCGATAAGACGGTCATAGAATTGGAGAGATAAAGCAGACACAATGCGTTCCGAGAGCTTACAACGAGTGGAATGGAGCAAATGAGCACGACAGCAGATGTCGCGATGAGGAGAATCACCATCTGGATCTCCGCGCCTGCCAGGCGGCCGAAGCTGCGGGTCCTGCCGGGATCAGAAGCTCGGAACGGGTCAGTGCCGAGAGACGTGCGCCGCACGAAGCTCCGGTGCATCTGGATGAGCGCGCCGCACACCAACACGTTACAGATCACCGTGACCAGGATCAGGAGCGAGCTGAAGCCCGCGTACATGTAGGAGAACGCGGCATGCGTGCTGACATTGGTCCTCCAGTCGATAAAGCACCAGGTTTGAGGATACTGCATCTTAACCTCTCCGAAACCCGCGATCGGGAGCGCGCAGAACATGATGTTTGATGCGTAAATGGCGAGAAGCGTCACTCCGGCGAGTTTCTTATCCGCGTAATCGTTGTAGAAGTACGCGTGGTTGATAGCGATGTATCTCTCGATTGACATGGCGCAGATTATGCTCAACCCTGCCAGGGAGAAGAATAGCAAAACGAATCCGAAGTACTGGCACAGCGGGTCTCCATCAGGCCACGCGCCCTTCACATATGTGGCGATGGTCACTGGACTGGCGAGGACTGTTCCTAGGAGATCCGTGACCGCTAGACCGCAGACCAGTGTGTAGAAGGTGCTCTCCTTCTGCTCTCTCCTGGATTTGCAAAGCACGATGATGGCGATTATGTTACTGATGACCCCGAATATGAACATGATGGCGGGAATGGTGGGAATCCTTGGCTCGATCCCGCGCGCCGCGGTGCTGTTCTGCGCGTCCATGTTCGGCTGGGATCCAGATATTAGAAGTTAAAATGAAACATTTAGAAGTAATTCAACTGGGGTTCCGCTAAACTCTCAGCGCTTCTCTAGCTCTCATTTTCCAGGAGTTGTAAATCCTGCTGTGGAGGGAATAAAGTCATGAGTGACTGAACCGCCCATACACTATACAGTATCACACACACACACACACACACACACACACACACACACACACACACACACACACACACACACACACACACACACACACACACACACACACACTTATAACGGGACGCCCAAAACAACCAGCGCGTCCCGCACAATATTTTCACTGTAGAATCACAACAATTAATATGCGCTCTCGACATAAAAGCTCATTTCCTTAATGGGGATAATAATATTCAGTAATATTATTGATCTGACTGCACTGACACTGCGTTAAAAACAACCAAATTTGGGGTGTTTATTTAACCCCAGGATAATGGTTGATTCATTTGTAGCTCTTGTTTTTTTTTACTTCACACATTGATTAATGTTTACATATTAACTTAAATCCTCTAAACTTGTAAAAAAAAAATATATATATATATATATTCCACACAACCACTGGATTGCATGAATTCCTTTTTTTTTTTTTATCATATTTTACAGTATAACATTTTATATAGTTTTGAATACATACTGCATACATTTCACAGCTCGTTTAACAAATATTAGAAGTACAAATGAAACATTTAAAAGTAATTCAAGTGTTACACAAAAACTACCCAAACACTGGGTTGTTACGTCTAACCCAGGATCTGTGTTACACAAAAACTACCCAAACACTGGGTTGTTACGTCTGACCCAGGATCTGTGTAACACAGAAACTACCCAAACACTGGGTTGTTACGTCTAACCCAGGATCTGTGTTACACAAAAACTACCCAAACACTGGGTTGTTACGTCTGACCCAGGATCTGTGTAACACAAAAACTACCCAAACACTGGGTTGTTACGTCTGACCCAGGATCTGGGCAACACAAAAACTACCCAAACACTGGGTTGTTACGTCTAACCCAGGATCTGTGTTACACAAAAACTACCCAAACACTGGGTCGTTACGTCTGACCCAGGATCTGTGTAACACAGAAACTACCCAAACACTGGGTTGTTACGTCTAACCCAGGATCTGTGTTACACAAAAACTACCCAAACACTGGGTTGTTACGTCTGACCCAGGATCTGTGTAACACAAAAACTACCCAAACACTGGGTTGTTACGTCTGACCCAGGATCTGGGCAACACAAAAACTACCCAAACACTGGGTTGTTACGTCTGACCCAGGATCTGGGCAACACAAAAACTACCCAAACACTGGGTTGTTACGTCTGACCCAGGATCTGGGCAACACAAAAACTACCCAAACACTGGGTTGTTACGTCTGACCCAGGATCTGTGTTACACAAAAACTACCCAAACACTGGGTTGTTACGTCTGACCCAGGATATGTGTTACACAAAAACTACCCAAACACTGGGTTGTTACGTCTGACCCAGGATCTGTGTTACACAAAAACTACCCAAACACTGGGTTGTTACGTCTGACCCAGGATCTGGGCAACACAAAAACTACCCAAACACTGGGTTGTTACGTCTGACCCAGGATCTGGGCAACACAAAAACTACCCAAACACTGGGTTGTTACGTCTGACCCAGGATCTGGGCAACACAAAAACTACCCAAACACTGGGTTGTTATGTCTGACCCAGGATCTGTGTTACACAAAAACTACCCAAACACTGGGTTGTTACGTCTGACCCAGGATCTGTGTTACACAAAAACTACCCAAACACTGGGTTGTTACGTCTGACCCAGGATCTGGGCAACACAAAAACTACCCAAACACTGGGTTGTTACGTCTGACCCAGGATCTGGGCAACACAAAAACTACCCAAACACTGGGTTGTTACGTCTGACCCAGGATCTGGGCAACACAAAAACTACCCAAACACTGGGTTGTTATGTCTGACCCAGGATCTGTGTTACACAAAAACTACCCAAACACTGGGTTGTTACGTCTGACCCAGGATCTGTGTTACACAAAAACTACCCAAACACTGGGTTGTTACGTCTGACCCAGGATCTGTGTTACACAAAAACTACCCAAACACTGGGTTGTTATGTCTGACCCAGGATCTGTGTTACACAAAAACTACCCAAACACTGGGTTGTTACGTCTGACCCAGGATCTGTGTTACACAAAAACTACCCAAACACTGGGTTGTTACGTCTGACCCAGGAGCTGGGTAACATAAAACTACCCAAACACTGAGAAAACAACCCAGGATTTGGGTAGAAAAAAAACGATTTTGTATTAGATAAGAACAAAACTTGAGCTGAATTGTTGGGACAAACTTTTATGTTAGCTTGATAAAGGCTTGTCTGAAAGTTTTAAAGTTTATTAGCTTCATAGCATGTCTTAGCATGTGTCTAACGTTATATTTTGCGTTTGTAACATTTGAATACATTGCTAGCATGAATTAGTATGTTGCTAGCAACAATCAGAGGTCATGGTTATCTGTGTAACGGAAAGTTGGTTAGATGAAACTATAAGCGATCAGGAAATTGCCTTTAATAATTACTGTATAGTTAGGAAGGGCGCAGGGTTTGTGTATATGTGCGCTCAGATGTGGCTTTTAACTGTAGAGATGATGAGTTATTCTTTAGATGAGTCCATCTTTGAACATAAAAGGCTAAAAGTTTTTGAAATTTTCAGTGCATGTCTGTGTGAGGTAAAAGAACACAAGCTCTTGAAGCTCCGCCCTCTGCGCCGGGAGCAGCAGCTCATTTGCATTTAAAGGAACAGACACAAAACAGTGCGTTTTTGCTCACCCTCAAAAAGTGACAATTTTAACATGCTATATAAAAATATCTGTGGCGTATTTTAAGCTAAAACTTCACATACACACTCTGGGGACATCAGAGACTTATTTTACATCAAGTGAAAAGGGCATTATACCACCCGTTTAACTAAAACATCTCAAAATGGTACTGTTACTTATGGCATAAGTGATCATAATATAATTTTTTGCACAAGAAAAACTGGTAAAAAAAACACAAAAACTTTTACTCTCACAAGACTGTACTATCCAGATCATTTAAACTTTACTCCCAGGAAACTTTCAAGATGTTGGCTGATGAAACGGATTGGTCCTCCAATTTTACAAATCATCAACAAAGTGACTCCTCTTAGACAGATCGGAGTTAAACAGCGTTCTAGTGCATGGTTTGACGAAGTTATACATGATGTATAAAACCAGCACTTAAAACTTTTCATAGAATTAAAAATCATGATGATTTTATTTTATATAAACAAGCAAGAAATAAGACTCAGGAACTTATTAGAGATGCTAAATCAACCCATACAGGAATGATATATCAAATAATAAAGAAAACCCAAAAAAGTTGTGGAAGAGGAAGACCTTAAAGGAATTGGGGGCCACTAAGACAAATACTAAGAAACCAAGAAGCACAGGACTAACAATTAAGGTTGTCCTAAATTTCAATAAGAAAGAGGTAAAATGCGAATCATTTGAATACTTACTTCACTTCTATAGCAGAACAGCTGGTCTCGATTGATAGCGTGAAATCATTCTATAATAAACTTGGAGCACTGCCTAACTCATTTTCCTTACGGAAGGTTGTGGTAGGGGAGATGGACAAAAGCTTTTACAGCTAGACTGCTCTAAGGGCCCTGGGTTAGATGGGTTATCCCTCGGTTTTTACGAGATGCCGCTGACCATATAGCCCCATACATCTCCCATACATCACCCATACATCTCCCATACATCTCCCATACATCACCCATACATCACCCATACATCACCCATACATCTCCCATACATCACCCATACATCTCCCATACATCACCCATACATCTCCCATACATCACCCATACATCACCCATACATCTCCCATACATCACCCATACATCACCCATACATCTCCCATACATCACCCATACATCACCCATACATCTCCCATACATCACTCATACATCACCCATACATCCCCCATACATCCCCGAAACATCACTCATACATCTCCCATACATCTCCCATACATCACCCATACATCTCTCATACATCACCCATACATCTCTCATACATCACCCATACATCACCCATACATCACCCATACATCACCCATACATCACTCATACATCACCCATACATCTCCCATACATCACTCATACATCACCCATACATCCCCCATACATCCCCGAAACATCACTCATACATCTCCCATACATCTCCCATACATCACCCATACATCTCTCATACATCACCCATACATCTCTCATACATCACCCATACATCACCCATACATCACCCATACATCTCCCATACATCACCCATACATCTCCCATACATCACCCATACATCTCCCATACATCACCCATGCATCACCCATACATCTCCCATACATCTCCCATACATCACCCATACATCTCCCATACATCTCCCATACATCACCCACACATCTCCCATACATCACCCATACATCACCCATACATCTCCCATACATCACCCATACATCTCCCATGTGAATCTGAAAGGTTGGTGAATGAGCAATTTAATGAATACATGAAAAATAAATTCCAATCCGGATTCAGGAAGTCACATTCTACCGAATCATGCCTACTCTATTTATCCGACATCATCCGCAGGGAAATAGATAATGGAAATCTCTGCGGAATGGTGTTATTGGATCTTCAAAAGGCATTTGATACGGTGAATCATGAGAAACTGATTGCCAAACTTGAGGCCTTAGGGGCAGACAGACAGCGCCACCTGTAGGTGGTTTAGATCTTACCTATCAGGAGCGAACAATTGGTGGTCTTAGTACTGTCAGACCCTTGTGTAGTTGAATGTGGCGTTCCACAAGGAAGTATCAGACCGTCCTTATTTTTAACATACATTAATGATATGGCAGACTCCTGTTTATGTGAATTATTTCTGTATGCTGATGACTCGGCACTTTTAATGTCTCATTAACAACAATCCACTTTAGAGAGTAACCTGAGCTCTAAGCTATCTTCTGTAAACAACTGGCTGATTGGCAATATGCTGCCTCTACATTTTGATAAGACAGAGGCCATCTTGTTCGGCTCAAAATACAGATTGAATAGATGCTCGGAATTTAGGGTTACTATTTTGCATAATGTTGTTGTCAGTAAAATGCCTGGGTTGCATCCTGGAAAACAACTTGGATGGCAGGAATATGGCCAATAAGGTTCTGAGTAAAGTCACCGGGCTCACAAAGTTTTTAGCCAGAAACTCTACATTTTTAGATAGGTCAACAATGATCATTTTAGCTAATGCCTTAATTTTAAATCAGTTTGAATATGCATGTACTTCCTGGTTTGAAGGCCTAACAAAACGACTTAAAGGGAGGCCTCAAACTACCTTGTAACCAATCAGATCAACGTGTGATCGTCAACCAGTGGATCTCTGAGCTGAGTGAGTGAGTGAAGGTGGGGCTCATTTGCATATTCATAGAACCATGCATACTAAATGAGGCAAGGGTGTCAAGGTACATTTTTTTAAAGAAAAAACGTTAAACATTTTGGTGATCAAAGATTAGTTTTAGAGAATAAAATGATTGACTCAGGGGGACTTTAAACAAGCTTCCATAGGGAATTCCCAGGATTCTTTGGAATTCCATGATTGTCCAAATCTAATGTTGCAGCCTGAGATCATAAGTGCATCTATTACTCATATGATCTTTATATCTGATGTAGAACAGGATTTGAGCATGTTTGCTCTACTTGTGATAACATCAGCTAAATATTAGTGATGGTCCTTAAACAAAAGAGAGCTCAGTATTGTCTAGATCAGAAGTAAACTGTTTAGATTGGCAGCTGCTGATGTCTGACTCAATATCTCCGTCAAAACTAAAACAAATTGCAAATGTGATATTGATTTTATACATTTTAGACACAATATTGTCCGTTTTGCCAATGAAAGTAGTTCTAAACAAAGCCAGAGCAGAACTGTAGTGCGTCTCTGAGAAACACACAGCGGTGATTAGTTAGTGAATGAATCAGCAGTTTTTAACAACTCGAGTGAGTCATTGATTCAGTGACTCATTCATTAAGACGCCACACGCTTCGTTCCTGAATGAATCGGTTGAATGAATGATTCAATGACTCACTCAATGAGACCGTGATTTGCCGCCACCTACTGGTTGTTTTCCTTTCACATTTAGAGTATCATTTCATTTTTCATACATTTCATATTTATACACCTCTGATCTGCATTAAACAATCTGTGTAAAATATACCTAAATGCCACTTCAGCATCTGAAAAAACATTATGGCCACATTTTTACCTTAAAAATCACCATGTGGTCAAAAATTGTATCCCTTAAAACTCATCTTTGATCACCAAAATGACCTTTAACTCGACACCCTTGCCTCATTTAGTATGCGTGGGTCTATGAATATGCAAATGAGCCCCGCCTCCACTCACTCACTCAGCTCAGAGATCCACTGGTTGACGATCACATGTTGATCTGATTGGTTACAAGGTAGTTTGTGACGTCAGAAACACCAGCGATTTCAAAGCGTGTGTTTGAGACTGTCTTTGGTTCACTGCAGTTTTAAGGAGGAAATACTCAGCAATGGTGTCGACTTATGAACTTACACATGATTTGTCTTAAAGCACATTAAAAACACCACATAGACACATAAACAACATTAAAAGCTGGATTTACACCACAGGGGGGCTTTAAAAGTTTGTGTAATAAATACTTTGTTGAATCAAAATATTTCTTTCTAAAACTATTCTTTGTAATGTCTATTCAATGCTTTTCTCATCAAACACTAGAATGACTTTAAAAGATCTTTTTTTTGGGGGGGGGGGGGGGGGGCATTTAAGTTTATGCTTAAAATAAGAAAAAATATCTGCCAATTTGGTCAGACAAAATAAACTTAATTCAACGAGGAAACATGATTATTTTTCTGACAACATTGGCATAGCTGTTTATGTAACGAGTTGATGCAGATATAAGAGGGAAAAGCTTTAATCGGGATCCAAATGAGATTTCAGCTTCACATGATTAGAATCAGCCTCTGATTCATATCACTTTCAGAGTTTTGGGTTAAGTGCCGGAACAGCCCAAATAAATCATTTTTACATGAAAAGCTAAACAGAGCAGAGGAAACAGTCGCTTGATACCAAGAACCAATCAAATTAAAGCTCACTCTGTCCACCATCATAATGAAATTACTGGATAAAAAGGCCCAGAATACATTTGATTTATTTTGTACCTGTCAGTTAAGAGATGATACATGAAACCGCTTCCTATGGCGTATGGTTCACATCACATCTGACACGCCATAAATTCCACAAATCAAATTTGGCGGAGAAATAACCTCCTGATTACCGCCCACTTCATCCACTAAATATGATTGACAGCTCGCATATTTCTGCTTAATGATTAAATGTAACGGACACGATGGAGTCAGAAAAATAAACTTGTTAAATCTTAAGATTATTTTTCTGACTCCACTGACAGATATTTGTTCTTGTTTTAAGCATAAACTCACTTCATTTTTTTAAGTCTTCCGCCATTTTGCTTCTTCTCCAGTAAATGTGTCTTGATTTACGAATGTTGTGATGCTTGCGCTGGAGAACGAGACAGAAACACTGAGGAATATTGTAATGTTTGATCACGATATGATTCTGCAACATCGTAGTGTGAGAAAAAGCTTATAAACACATATAAAGACAGATTTATATAACATCCATTACAATGTGCATCTTGTTTTACACTGGAAAAGAGTTTTCCACCAATTACAGGAGCAGAATCTCGCCGAAATTCACTAGAAAGATAAAAGAATTCCTGAAAACAGCCTCAGATCTGATTCTGGCCCTTTTGTCCGAGTCTCCTGATAAGCCACAGAACAGAATGGGTTTTTTCCGCTGGGATTGTGTGCGTGTTCGCTGGGATTTTGTGTGTGTGTGTGTGTGTGTGTGTTCGCAGGAAAGGGAACGACGTCGCCATCAAGAAACACTAAACATGAAGGTGCAGAATTACAGCAGAAGCGCCGGATTGTTTGTGCTGGAAGCGGATCGATTACAGTGTGTGTAATACGTGAGACAAAACACACACACACACACACACACACACACACAGAGAGAGAGAGAAAACTGAAGAATGAACTGACAGCTGAGACACGAGAAAATAATAATCAGAATAATGTTTCTGAAAGAGTTTATTCTGCTCACCAATGCTGCACTTATTTCATAAAAAATACTGTAAAAATATGAAATATTATTATAATGTAAATCATCTGTTTTCTATGTGAATATATAGTAAAGTGTAATTTATATCCTTTGATCAAAGCTGAATGTTCAGCATCATTACTCCAGTCTTCAGTGTCACATGATCCTTCAGAAATCATTCTAATATGAGGATTTGATGCTCAAGACACATTTATGATTATTATCAATGTTCATATTTCTGTGGAAACTGTGATTCATTAACATTCAAAAGTTTGGGATAAGTAAAGATTTAAAATGAACATAAATCAATACTTTTATTCATCAAGGACGTATTAAATTGATCAAAAGTGACATTTATAATGTTACAAAAGATTCGGTTTCGAATAAATGCGGTTCTTTTGTATCATCAAAGAATCCTAAAAAATAAAATCTATTACGGTTTCCACAAAAATATGAACACTGGTAATAATAATAAATGTTTCTTGATCATCAAATCCTCATATTAGAATGATTTGTGAAGGATCATGTGACACTGAAGACTGGAGTAATGATACTGAAAATTCAGCTTTGATCACAGGATATAAATTACACTTTACTATATATTCACATAGAAAACAGTTGATTTACATTATTATAATATTTCACAGTTTTTACTGTATGTTTGATCAGATTTAGTGAACAGAAGACGGAGAAGACAAACCTCCAGACGTTCAGTGTAAATCCTGTTATTGCCGTGCGTACAGTGTGACAGGACAGACTAAATAAGAGTATTTTCATTGTTTATTTATTCTGTTCAGATTTACAGGCCGTTGAAAAAGAATCCAAATAATATTAACACACAAATCTTTATCTCAATCCTCCCAACCAAAGACAATAAACATGAGAAACAATGCCTGTCGTTCACTGGGCCGCACCGACCCGCTGTTTGCTCAGACGCTCCTTCGTCTCTCTCTCTCTCTGAATGAGCTGGTGTCTCTCGGCCTCCCAGTCACACACCGTCTGCCGGTACTGGGCCAGATCCGACTCCTCACAGGCCGCCAGTGTGTCCCGGGTCAGATCCGACACCAGTGACTCCAGGCTCCTCGGGTCCGTCTGATCCTGAGCCACGAGACGATCCTTCAGCTCCTGACGAAACACCGGTCACAGATTACAGCTCGTCCTCTCGCTTTACAGCACAAATATCCAAATATTCATAACCAATGAAATTAATGTACTATATTTTAGTTCGATAATGTTTTTTTATTTAATATTTTGTATTTTTCAGGGGGATTTTATGGTACTGAATTATATTTACACTGTATTTAAAATTCATTTATTCACTTTTTGAGAATAGACCTGAAAATTTTATTTCCAACTTAAACTGTGGTAAATCTTGAACGCTTTAGAGCGACAGACTGAAGTTTGATCTGTTTTTAAAGACGACACTTGGCAGATTATTGCTGAAGTGAAAGTTTTAAAAAGTTACAGAATTTTACATTTATTGTAATGAAAAATGTGGAAAAATACTATTTTCAAATTTTATATGAAATATATATTTCCAAAAACATGTTTTACTCTAAAACTGTGAGAAAATCAAAACCATAAATCTAAACAAGTTGTGTTCCAAATGTGAGGTTGATATCTCAGTAAATGAGCGTTCAGTGAGATGTAGTTCGGCTGCAGTACCAAACGCTTCCACTAGAGGAAACTCCTCTCATTCATTTCTAATGGTGCGTTCACACCGGACGCGAATAGTGCGTCAGGCGCGAGTGATTTCAATGTTAAGTCAATGCAAAGACGCGTTATGCGCGTAAAAAATTCCTGCGGCGCGAATGAGGCGTAGAGCGCGGCGCGGTAGAAGCGAATACGCCTCATTCGCGCATCAAGTTCGCGCGAATTGAGCGTCTGGCGCGTTAAGCGCATTACGCGCAAATTATTTTATTAGTGCTATTTGTGCATTCACGCGTTTGATGCGAATTCGCGTCTGCCGCCCGAGTTGAAAAATCTGAACTTCTGCGTCAATTCGCGCCGCGTTAACCAATCAGGAGCCTGCTTGCTGCTGTCACGTGGTGAAGTGACAGTTTATAATGTTATTTTATGTTTGGCCTCAATCAATTATTTTGTAATATGACTAAAATGCACAACAAAGCAAATCTTTCACATAAAAACTCGATTTCAATATATGAGAGATACTCATTTTGTATTGAATGCTATTAATTCCATATCTATTCTAGATTATATGAAACATAATTATTCTAATGTAAAGACAACAAACACAATTTAGTGTATAAAAACAAAAATCAAAGGACAGGTTTCACTTTTGGAGGCTGGCTCCATTTATTATCAAAACAAAAATAAATGACAGATTAGGTGGGTGCGGGCGAGGGGAACCTCGCGCCGGGCTGTAGAGCGCGGGCTCGACAGGCATAGACCACTCGAGGCCGAGGCCTTATACGGCCTACGCTGTCCTCGTCAGCGTCCTCATCGTTAGGTCCATCAAACCTAGCTCCTGGAGCAAATTGTGAAACTCCTGAAACCCTCCGGAGGGTCTGGTGGACCAGAGTACAGCGACGATGTCCCCTACGCAGCTGTTTCTGCTCTCCAGAGCATATACGAGCGGTGACTCTCTCGATTAATGCTAATGCTAATGCTCGATAAACATCTAAAAAAGATGGCCGCCAACGGGTTTCGAAACTTTCGCCTCTGACGCGCGTAAATTTCGCTTCAAACTTTTGTTTTTACGTGCGTCAATTTCGCTCTTGACACGCGAATTAACACAAAGTGGTCAAGCGTCAAACTAGACGCGGCAGGCGCGAATTTGACGCGCTATTCGCGTCCGGTGTGAACGCAGCATAATGCGCTCGTTTCAGACCATGAGGAGCTCAAGTGTGATTCATTTTTTTTAGGAACATTTAACCTGTTCGGATCATGTCCATGATTTTTTTGTGTGTTCGCATAGCAAGTGCCAAAACCTTTACCAAGTTTTGTACAATTCCGACGAATTTTTTTTTTTTTTTATTGTAATGTAAAAAGTCAGAAGAGCACCAGATGCATTTACTGGAGAAGCAAAATGACTGAAGATATTAAGTCTTGTTTTAATAAAAAATGAAATGAGTTTTCTGCTTAAAACTAGAAAAAGAAAAATGCTAGTGGGGTCAGAAAAATTATCTTGTTTTCCATTTGAATTAAGTAGATTTTTCTGATTTGGCAGATATTTGTTCCAGGGTTATTATTATAACTGAAACTAAAACCATTTTTGTTACTTGAAATGAAATATATGTTAACTGAAATAAAATTATATATATATATAAACTAGCTGAATTGTATTTCCCATTTTGTTTAGTTAAGTTTTCTGTATTAAAAAATATTTGTAACTAAATTAATAAAAACTAACCCTAAAAAAAAGTTGTTCTTCTGTGTTTCTGTCTCGTTTTCCAGCACAAATATCTAAACATTATTAAATCAAGATACATTTACTGGAGAAGAAGCAAAATGACTGAAGATATTAAGTCTGAACAATGAATCAAAATGAAGTGAGTTTGTGATAAAAATAAGAACAAATATTTTACAATGGAGTCAGAAAAATAATCTTAATTCAAACGGAAAAAAAATATTATTTTTCTGACTCCATTGTCATATATTTGTTTTTTGTCTTGTTTTAAGCACAAATTTGGCTCATATTGTCTGATATAGTGAAAATATGGCTTAATTTTATTCAGAGGCACAAACTGAGCAAATATTTATATTTATATGAAATTCAGATGCTTGTAATATAAATCAATGAGATCTTTATAACAGTATAGCAGAATATTGACATAAAATGCATATTAATATCTGCCAATAATGTCTTAGCAAAATTATATTTAAATGCTTAGTTTTATAATCAAAGCTCTGTAGTTTTAAAACATATAATGCAATATAATGATGATTGAGAGATGAACAAATAACCCTTCCTCAAAAGCCTGATGATATTTAATACTCATGATTTTTCTTAAAAAATAATGGATAATCAAGTAAAGCGAAGCTGCTTCAGTCCAGCTGAAATATTACTAAAAATATCATTATTATTATTAATAATAAAGTGTTTACTTTAATAAATCAGTGCAGATTTGACAGAACGTTTGTACAATTATACTTTAAGACTTTTACTTAATAAAGGAGTGTAAATGATCAATCAGAGTTTATCAGATCATGTTCTTAGACCTCTGAATGCTTGTTTGTTATTTGTTAATAATGTATTCATTCATTAACAGTTTCCTCTGAGATCCAACAAGCACTAACACACTCTCTGAGAAAGTTTGGAAGGTGTTTATGAGAGTGTACAGTATAAATGTTGATGATATTTGATGTAAGGGAAGCTGACCTTGAAGAGCTGCATGTACTCCGGCAGTCTGAGTCTCTGGAGATGATCTTCCTCATCGCTGTCGTTCGCTGAGATCTGTCCATCGGGAATCTCTGACAGATCCTGCAGGATCTTCTCCACACAGTCCAGCTGAAGGAACATCACACTGCATTACATCTGTTCATCAGATGAGTTTAATCAAAATGACGGTTTAAATTAATTCAAGAGGCCATTTTGATTTTATGCCTCTTCTCAAAGTCTTGATGATGTTTCTAGTCTCTACTAGAACAGGTTTCATGCATTATGAGTGGTATGTCATCATTTAGGTATGTGTCATTTTTATGATTTTTTTATGTCAATTATGAAATTTAAGTCAGAATTTCAACTTTTTATTTAAGAATTTCGAGTTTTTATATCATAATTATGAATTATTTCATAATTGTGACTTTTTGTCATTTCGACTTTGTATGTCATAATTTAGTTTTTATGTCATAATCTTAAAAGTCAGAATTTCAACTTTTTATTTAAGAATGACCTTTTAAGTCATAATTGCACCTTGTATGTGCGTCATATTTTTGACTGTCATTTTTGATTATTTGTCATACATTTAATTCAGAATTTGAACCTTTTAATATACTTTTTTATATCATAATTCCCGAATTAGTATGTCATAATTTTAACTTTTTAAATATACTTTTTATGTCATAATTTCGACTTTTTAAGTCTTCAAGTTTAGTTTTCAACTGATCTCATAAATGTAAAAAATTTAAATTTTATGTAAAAATTTTCATTAAAGTAAGATTTTCAACGTTTTATTGAAGAATGACTTTTAAAGTCATAATTCAGTAATTGTTTTCATTTTTATGATTTTTTATGTCATACATTTAAGTCGGAATTTTAACTAAGAATGTTGATTATTTTCCTCATATTCTCCATTGTTGTGGCTCCTCTCTTCCCAGTCTGTCAGTAACGCTCTGTTTACTTCCTGTCTCTATGAAGCCCCTCCTCCTGAAAAGCACACTGTGCTCTGATTGGTCGGCTGGAGCAGTGTGTTGTGATTGGTCGAGCTCTTCGAGTGTGTTTGGGAAATGTCCCGCCCCTAATAACCATAACCACCAGTTTCAACACTACTAACTAACTCAACCAGGCCCCGCCCCTTTATTCTGCGTATTAATTATTATAATGAGGAATATTGTGACGTGTTCGTCCCGGGAGAAACTGAAGACTAATGGAGGCGTTTCAGGAGTTCAGGAACACTGACACTGATATAGAGAAGAACTGGAGCTTGATCAAACAGCAACATGAAGATAGAGAAAAGGAGTTCATCTAAAGCTTCTCTTCTCATCCTAATCGACTCCAAAAGAGAGTTTATGTTCAGTGATCTCAAACGTTTACTTCAAAAAGCATAATTTAAGTGGATTCTCTTTAAACTTCTCCCTCAGGCGAGATAGATATGTAACACGGCAAGCCCTCATTACAGTCATTCAGATCTGGTTTGAGATACTCACGACTTCCTGAGATAACTTGACGTGTGTGAAGTCACAGCACACAGTGTTGATGAGGGCGAGAGCTCGTGCGAGATAACCCGAGGTCCACATCAGGGGCATCTGGTGAAACACCGCATGGATTCCTCTGGACAGCTCCACTTTACCTGCGCAACATCACAGATTACAATATTATACTATATTTCAGTTTCAAAGCATTAGTCCTCTGGCGCTCCTCGCATGGAAGCTCAAAAAAGACAGAAATATTTCTTTATTTCAATGAAATGTGCTTTATTTGAGTTCAATAGTGTTTTTTATTTAATATTTTGTATTTATGGGGGATTTTATGGTACTAATTAATTTATGGGGTTTTTTTTCGAGTATTGACCTAAAAAAATGTAAACTCTCATAAATCTTGAGTGCTTTGAATCACAGATTGAAGTTTGGTCTCTCTTTAAAGACGACGCTTGGCAGATTATTGCTGAAAAAACTGGAAAAAGCTTAAAAAGTGAAAAATTGTGAAGTAAAAAAAAAAAAAAAATCACTTAATTCACAAAATATCAGGACAAAACTCCAGATTTACTAATATCTTAAACCAGGATCTGTTACTCTAAAACAAAAAAGTCATTATTTCTGTACTAATTACAAATTTCTTTCAATCAACCTCATCCAGCTGAGCAATGCATGAAACGGCTCGTTAAAATCTTTCAAATAAATAATATAAAATTGCATAAATTATTTTTAATCTGACTGGTTACATTAAAAACATAAATGTTAACATTAGACGCTACATTTTGATGTTAAATCCACTATTGTTTTATAGAGAATTGGTCATTATACAGTATTTAATGCAATTGCATCAGAAGGGACTGTAATTAAATGACAGAAAAAATAAAAGTAATCCCCTAATTTACTAAAAGTAATTAAATGACTTGCTGAGTAATGCATCACACACACACACACACACACACCCAACATGCATATGCGTTTGTAGGAGTTTCCCTTTCAGACACAACATGTATGTAATGAATCACATGACTGACTATGATTGGCTGGTGTTTGCTCCATTATTTAACTCAAAAAAGCATGTGCACTGAACATGATCCGCTCTTGGTAAATTGTGTTGATCCTGATGGGAATGAGCTGTTGCTTCTGTGTGTGTTTTAACTCAACAATCAGCCGTAGAGCTTCACACTCCCATCCGGCCTTCACATCTTCAGTCATTCTTCTCCAGTAAACATATCTTGATTTAAGAGTGTAGTTGTGTAAGACACACACCGATGAGAGCGAGTCCTAGAAGTCGAGCGCTGAAGCCGACAGAGTTTTCCTGCTTCAGTCCGACCAACATCAGAGACGCTCCCATGATCCTCTCCTCCTGCCACTGGACGATCACACAGCCGGCATTTCACAATTACAGCACACACACAAATATATATTCTTCCTCTTGTTTTCCAGCACAAATATCTAAACATTCTTAAAGGGGTGGTTGATTATGATTTGACTTTTCTAGCTTTAGTTAGTGTGTAATGTTGCTGTTTGAGCATAAACAACATCTGCAAAGTTACGACGCTCAAAGTTCAAAGCAAAGGGAGATATTTACTTTTAAAGAAATGGCTTTTTAAGGACTACAACAAACGGCTGGTAGAGACTACAACGAGCTTCTTCAGGGTTAGTGACATCACAAACCCTAAAATTTACATAAACCCCGCCCCCGGAACACGATTTATAGATTATCAAGACAGAATATGCTAATCAATGGCTAGAAGATAACTACACATCAGCTTCATAAATTCATCAACTAACATTCAGAAATGTCCTGTTGCTTCTACATGTTGTCACTTCTTCTTGAGTCTCTACATGTTTCTGTTTCAAAAACTGTAAAAGTTTTTGAAATTTTCAGTGTGTGTGTGAGGTAATAGGAGCTGATAACACGCGAGTTCTTGAAGCTCCACCCCCTGTGCCGGGAGCAGCAGCTCATTTGCATTTAAAGGGACACAACAACGGTGCGTTTTCGCTCACCCTCAAAAAATGACAATTTTAACATGTTATATAAAAATATCTGTGGGGTATTTAGAGCTGAAACTTCACACACACACTCTGGGGACATCAGAGACTTATTTTACATCTTGTGAAAAGGGCATTATACCACCCCTTTAAATCAAGATATAAGACTTTTTTATCAAAATTAAGTGCTTAAAACAAGAACAAATCAGTGTTATTTTAGTACAATTGAGATTTCATTTTTATTAATATTTTGAATTAGATTTCATATTAATATTTTCTATTTGTAGTAATTTGATGTGTTTGTCATTTTCTCCTATGGTAATTTTTATTAAATAGTTTTTATTCATTTATCTCATTTTTTATGTTTAATCAAATTAAACTAAACGAAGATGGGAAATGCAATTCACCTTTTTTTATATTAAAGTTTCAAGTAACAAAAATGGTTTTCATTTCAGTTGTAATAATAACCCTGGAACAAATATCTGCCAAATCAGAAAAATCAACTTAATTCAAAGAGAAAATAAGAACATTTTTCGGACCATTTTTCTTTTTCTTGTTTTAAGCACAAACTCATTTCATTTTAAATATCTTAATCTTAATATCCTCAGTAATTTTTCTTCACCAGTAAAAGAATGTTTAGATATTTGTGCAGGAATCCCAGACAGAAACACTGAGGTAGAAGCTCATTTCTGTGCTGTTCTACTCACGCTGAGTTCAGGTTTGGTTGCCAGATATTTGCTGAGCGCGTGAAGCGACAGGATCTGTGTGGAGAGTCGCTCGAACGCCTCCTGAAGCATCACTTCCTCCACCACTGAACACGCTCCTGGATTCAACACGCAAAGTGGGATTCATGAGCTGAACAAATGAACTGACACGGGATTCATGTGGCAAACAACAGCATTACAAACCCTTGAAGTCTTTGTCCTTTATAAAGGAGTCGATCAGGAGATTAAAGGTGAAGTCGTCAGGAAACATGCCGAACTGAACCTGTAAGACAACAACACATCTGATCAGCGAAACATACATGTTTAACACTCATAGGGCCCTATCTTAATGATCTAAGCTCATGGTCTAAAGCGCAAGTGCACTTAGAGCGTGTCCGAATCCACTTTTACTAGTTTAACGACGGGACAAATGGTCGGCGCTCCCGGCGCTGGTCTAAAAGTGTCGTCTCTATTCTCTTAATGAGTAATGGGTGTGTTTTGTCTCTATTCTCTTAATGAGTAATGGGTGTGTTTTGTCTCTATTCTCTTATGGCGCGTTTCCACCGAGCGGTACGGTACGGTACGGTACGGTACGGTACGGGTCGGTACCCTTTTATTTGCGTTTCCACTGCCAAAAGTTGAGAATGGTACCAAAAAGCCGAACCGTACCGTACCACTTTTTGGGTACCCTTCCGTTGGGGTACCTAGCACAGTGGTACGGTACTAAAAGGTGGAGCTAGACTCACTGCAGGACGTTGATTGGTTGACAGAGAATCGTCACTTGCGCGTGCTACAAGGGGAATGACAACATAAGAAGCACCATTTTTTAATATACAGTTTAATATAATACTACAGTTACTGTGTCACGAAATGTAATTTTAAGAGTTTTTCAGGCGAGAATGTAGTTGTTTAAAGCTCAAATCTGTGGTTTATTTATAAAGATGATTTGTTTTTCCCCGGTTGTGAGATCCATGCGATCAGCGGGCGCTCGGCGCTCATGTTTCCCGGCTGGATGAGCCTTTCCTCGGCTAGTTCTTCTGACGTTCGCCGATGACTCCGACGGTAGTGGTTAAACATGAGATATAATTCGTCTTGTGTAGACCTAACGGGCGATCTTTGGTCTCGTGAATATATAATTTGTCTTGTGTAGACCTAACGGGCGATCTTTGGTCTCGTGAATATATAATTCGTCTTGTGCAGACCTAACGGGCGATCTTTGGTCTCGTGAATATATAATTCGTCTTGTGTAGACCTAACGGGCGATCTTTGGTCTCGTGAATATATAATTTGTCTTGTGTAGACCTAACGGGCGATCTTTGGTCTCGTGAATATATAATTCGTCTTGTGTAGACCTAACGGGCGATCTTTGGTCTCGTGAATATATAATTCGTTCCCTGTCAATCGTTTTGGCTGAGGGCTAAGTTTAGTTTCATATTATAGGCTATTTGTATTTAACTTTACTGTTGTAATGTTAGACTAGAGCGCTGCATTTGGACATTTGACTGAATTGTTTGCTTTATTTCTTATTGTATAGCTTCTTGTACCTTTTACTTAAACTTTTATATTGGCTATTATTGATAAAACTGAAATTTTACAAAAAGAAATATGGTTTCTTGTCATTTTCTTATTACAAGATTATCACTGATGTTTATTGCAACATTTGTACAAATGCATATATTGCCTGTAATATGTGTAATTTTTTTTATTATTTAAACGAAAAGAGGTAACGTTAGGGTTGTGTTTTAAATTTCGTTTTGTTATAAATAGAATAACGTATAACGTGCAGTGAATAACGTTAATCAATATGCGTTGCGCATGAACCACATTTGTGTCCCTATAATGTTTAATTTATTTAAATGAAAACGAAAAGAGGCAGAGTAGTGTTTTATAACATATTTCGTTTTATTGTTGCTTAAAATGTACATACAGAGTAACAGAGATAACCGGAGTAGCAGAGCGAGCTGAGTGACGCTTTTAAGAACGCGCTGTACCATGTGCATGTAGGAGTGAGTCGCACATGGCAAGTACAAACTTTGCGTACTTAATATTGAGAAAAGCCTAATGTCGGCGCTTGTCTTCTTGTGACAAACATGTCGAGGAGCAAGAACAAGATCTGCTGTATGTCATCCATTGTAGTTTACTATGTTCTTCTTCGCGCGAAAATTACGTCGATCGAAACACCACGCCTATCAAGTAAGGGTACTGTTGGCAGTGGAAACGCTAGCCAGATCATGGTTAACAGACCCGAACCGAACCGAACCGTACCGAACCGTACCGTACCGTACCGTACCGCTCAGTGGAAACGAGCCATTAATGAGTAATGGGTGTGTTTTGTCTCTATTCTCTTAATGAGTAATGGGTGTGTTTTGGGCGTAACGTGCAATAAACCAATCAGAGTCTCATCTCACATTCCCTTGAAAAGCCAGTTGCGCTCGCGCCACGGCGGATTCGCTGTTTACATGGAGGAATTAGCAAGTGGAAAAACTGAACGCTTCTCTAGCGAGGAAAAGGGTCTGCTCATGCGCGCGTGTGTGTGATAGAGCCCTCAGTGTGTGTGTGATAGAGCCCTCAGTGTGTGTGTGTGTGTGATAGAGCCCATAGACTTGAACTCATTGGTGAAGTGAAAGCATGCGTGGACACACACCTTGTTCTTCAGTGTGTAAAGGGCTTTATCTCGGGCTCCGTGTTTCAGACACTGCCGGAACCAGCTGTGAACGCTCCAGTCCCGCAGGTACCAGCAGTTCGGACTGTGACGAAACCTGACGAGAACACACACACACTTATTGATCAGTCTTATGATCATGGCTATTCGATCCAATCGCAATAATTGTGCAGTTTATATTCACATTTTTCCAGAGAATAAAAAAAAAAAAGAAAAACCACTGTTATAAACAAACAAAGATCTTGCTTCATATGAAATGAAGGTTTGTGGGTTTAATCAGATTATATTACATTTCATTTCATTTCATTACATTACATTACATTACATTATATTATAATATATTACATTATATTACATTTCATTTCATTTCATTACATTATATTATATTACATTATATTATTTATATTACAATAAAATACATTATATTACATTACATTAAATTACATTATATTGTATTACACTACATTATATTATATTTCATTTTCAAAGCATTAACCCTCTAGTGCTCCTCGCATGGCATCTCAAAAATATTTTTTTATTTCGATGAAAAGTGCTATATTTAAGTTCAAAGATGTTTTTTATTTAATATGTTGTATTTATAGGGGATTTTATGGTACAGATTAATTTATGGTGCAGTTTTCGCGCTTGCACTTTTCGCGCATTGACCTAAAAATGAAATTTCCAACTTAAACTCTCTAAAAAATGGAAAATTTGATTGTTATGAAAAATTATATCATATAATAATATTAATATTATATAAAAATAATATTTTCATATTTTTATATAAAATTAAATATATATTTTCCAAAACATGTTTTACTCTAAAACTGTGAGAAAATGAAAGCCATTAAGATTAGGATAAATTTTACGTTGATATAAAAAATAAAAAAAAAGAGAGCTTTCAGTGAGATTTCCTTCATCTGCAGTACCGAACGCTTCCACTAGGAAATTCGTCTCCCCTTCATTACAAATGCCTAATTTTTTAATCTTTTCGAATCTTGTCCATGAATTTTTTTGTAAGTTTACAGCAAATGGCAAAACCTTTACCAGGTCTCGTACCATTCTGATAAAGTAAATAATTATTAACGTTACCCAGAGGCTTAAAGATCATCATCTTGGCCTATTTTATTATAATTTGTATTATTATATTACATATGATTCCAAATAAAATAAAAAATAAAGTATTAGGCTTACACTGTAAGAGACATGAACGAAACAAAATTAAATTGTTAATAATAATTTAAAAACTGAAATAGTATTTTCATGTATAACATACTCCAATAATCTTATATGTTATTTTCAACTTTGAAAACTCTTTATTTCCAGTGCAGTGTTGAGCAAACAGTAACATATTTAAAGATCTGAAGAGTAATACTTACTTATATAGGTAATATTCTGCTTTATCAACTTCTTCTCTTGATGATAAAGTGTCTATGAACTAAACAAGACGTGCACATGTTAAAACATTTACTTTTATGTTAAATAAGTCATGAATTCACACGAGAAAAATGCAGTTTGATTATTCTATTGTATTATTCTAAAATATATTAAACCATAAGTATATTCATCATCCAAACATTCACATGACAGAAGAATTTAAAGATCTGCATATTTGTGATTCTATGATTATTCTTCTTGTTTATGTGATGTATTTTCCTCCTTTTTTAAAGTTTATTCGTTTATTTTTTGTCATTGATAACCCTTTATTGGTTACATTTTATTTTAAGGTGTCATTGTTACAGTGTAATTATATATTAAAGTACTGAGTAATATTAATGAACTACATGTACTTACTATAGGGTTAGAGTAGGATTAGGGTTTGGTTGAGGGTTAGTTGCATGTAATTATGCATAATTTACTGTTATTACTATGGTAAGTACATGTAACATATTTAACAAGGACACTGTAAATAAAGTGTTTCGTGTGTTGTTTGGTCTCTGTTATTAATACTAATAAAAACATTATTGAGAAACCACACGCAGCTTCACATGCACACACACACACACACACACACACACACACACACACACACAGAAGCAGCATGTGCAAATATAGTGTAAAATAAATGTAATATAATGATATTCTGTGTCTCTCACCCTGCCGATGACCAAAGAGCTGACGGGAAACTTCCTCTCATACGTTCTGTCCATCAGAGAGGCCAGCTGTCCTGCACAACACATTAATACACACATCATCATGTTTAAAGTGTGTTTACAGCGGTTCTCCTTCATGATTGGCTGAGAGTCTCACCGAGGTCCTGCGGGTCCTTCTGTCTCTGCTCCCATAATGCCGTGTCGGTGTACGCCGAGGACAGCAAACACCTCCTGACTGAAACCAACACACGCTTTAATGTGGTAATCAGAATATTATTCACAGCTGATCTTCATTGTGATTGGCCTACCGATATTTGCCATTTTTAAAATACCAGTACGTTTTCCTGTTTGGCCGATGTGCCGGAAGTGGGACTTTTATTTTGACGGTGTGTCGGACATTTATTATGACAGCGCTGAGAACTTAGAGATAGTTCTCCCAAAAATTACAATTATCCCATTATTTACTCGCCCTCAAGCCATCTTAGTGTTATGAACCCAACACATGACCTCTGACCCGACGCATGACGAGTGACCTCTGACCCGACTAGAGTAGACGCCTCTTGCGGTTCAAACAACAAACTCAAGCTCCTCCCACATTTCCCTTTAAAAATTCTCGTTTTAGACTTCTAATGCGGAGGTCACTCGTCATGCGTCGGGTCAGAGGTCACTCGTCATGCGACAGGTCAAAGGTCATGCGTCGAGTCAGAGGTCACTCGTCATGCGTCGGGTCAGAGGTCACTCGTCATGCGACAGGTCAAAGGTCATGCGTCGAGTCAGAGGTCACTCGTCATGCGTCGGGTCAGAGGTCACTCGTCATGCGACAGGTCAAAGGTCATGCGTCGAGTCAGAGGTCACTCGTCATGCGTCGGGTCAGAGGTCACTCGTCATGCGACAGGTCAAAGGTCATGCGTCGAGTCAGAGGTCACTCGTCATGCGTCGGGTCAGAGGTCACTCGTCATGCGTCGGGTCAGAGGTCACTCGTCATGCGACAGGTCAAAGGTCATGCGTCGAGTCAGAGGTCACTCGTCATGCGTCGGGTCAGAGGTCACTCGTCATGCGTCGGGTCAGAGGTCACTCGTCATGCGTCGGGTCAGAGGTCACTCGTCATGCGACAGGTCAAAGGTCATGCGTCGGGTCAGAGGTCACTCGTCATGCGTCGGGTCAGAGGTCACTCGTCATGCGTCGGGTCAGAGGTCACTCGTCATGCGTCGGGTCAGAGGTCACTCTTCCGCCGGAACTAGACTCACGTACGGCCGTTACCCGAAGCCAGTGATTATAGTTTATAAAGTTATAAATATGGATATTTCTCTTACAAGAACACACAGCTTCCCCCTCAGAAGACCTTTACTGAGGGTGAGAGTAAATTATAGGAGAATTAAAAATGTTTGGGTGATCTAACCCTTTAAATCTGTCATGAAAACAATATTTCATTACAGCCACCGTTTAAATGTTTAAAATAGAGTAAAAACATAATTATCTCATATTTAACTTCCTTATGTGTAATGTAAATGTTTGTACAGAACTGTTTTTATTTGAGTGTTGATTATTAACCATATCTAAAAAATAAAAAGCAATGAAATTTGGAGAGAGAGACACATCTACAGTACCTGATATATATATATATGCAAATTAATCGAAATTGAATTCGAATCGAATTAAGAGCTTGTGAATCAGAATCATATAATGTGGTCAATAATATAAATGAAGTCACTCATTACAAACATATAGAAAATATGATTATTATAACGCTATTGTGCTACAGAATTGTCAGGTTACATATTATATATATAATGATCATCACTCAAAAACTCGAGTTGTATACAAACATTTAACTTGCACGTGATCTTGTGTCATTAGCGTTCACCTCTCATTCACATCTCTAGGCGGCTATCTTACAGATTAAAGCACATACTTCTATACCTATCTCAGTCTGACGTAAGCATGATAGTTTAATGACAATCCATTAATAGTGACACTCACCGCTTAATCTGTAATTAACACATTTGGAAAAGGTTTGTACGGGAAAGAGACAGCGCTGCAGGATGGAGGCCGCCATCTTTAGACTGAACCATTCGGCACGAGCGAGGGGGAGCACAGAGAGTCACTGCGCATGCGCACGCGTCTGCTTGGGTGCATACCATTATGACAGATACATTTTGTAGATTTAAAAACATAAAATAACCTAGTGAGTCTGCAATAGTACAATCTGAATTCACGCGTCCGGGAAATAGATTTTAATAGCGAGGCTCAAACTATTTTTAACACGAGGAAAGTGAAATATTCCTACAAGCCTCTTGTTTTACTGTGATTATAGATGATCCCGATAGATGGCGGTCTGATATCATAAAGAAAGTTGCTGATTTCACAGAAATCTATTTAATTACACATTAGAAACTATTCTTCTGATGTTACTTTATAATCTTTAAATCAATGTTGATAAAAGCTCATATCATTATCATCTCATTTGTTAACATTATTGGATGCATTACATAATACAAATGAACCACAACACGCAAATATTCTTACAGCCTTTATTAATCTTTGCTAATGTTAGGTACTAAAAATATTCATGCTCATGTTAGTTTACTGTGAATTTTTAAGACTTTTGATCTTAAAAACGTGTTATTAAAGGGACAGTGCACCCAAAAATGAAAACTCTGCCATCATGTCATCATGTACTCACACTGATGTTGTTCCAAACCTGTATGAGTTTCTTTCTTCTGCTGAACACAAATGAAGATATTTTGAAGAATGTTAGTAATCAAACAGTTGGACCCCATCGACTTCTATAGTATTTATTTTCCTAGTATGGAAGTCAATGGTGCCTCAAAACTATCTGATTACAAACATTCTTCAAAACAACTTCCTTATAAAGGAAATATTAAAGCTGATCAATAATGTATTATTTCCTTCAGCTGATGTTCAACATGATGGTTATGAATTGCTTCTAATATGATTGGAATCACTTCAAAAAAGGAATATACAGTGAAGTGCAACATGTGTCATATCGGCTACATAAGATTATAATGAGAATATTATAATTGTGTGTTTGGGACGTGGCTTTTAATGGTGAGATTTTTGTTTTTGTAATCAATCTTTCAGAAAACAAATAAAAAATTGGATTTATATTTATCGGCCGATATATCGGTTATCGGCTTTCACATATAAAGAATGATCGGTATCGGCCAAAATGTTCATTTCGGTGCATCCAAAAATAAACCTTATTGTAAAGTTTTACCTAAAGACCAGATAAAGTGAAATAAAGTTATTTTCCCATTCCAAGCACAGAGAGGAAAAGGAAAAGTAGAAGGATTGAGATGATGCTGGGATCCTTCAGTGACGCTCTGCACAAACGTCTGGTCTAAACATCCTCCGGCTCTTACAAACCACACAGCCCTGAGATACACACAGTTTACACTAACTGAGCGGCCGGAAAGATCTGTGTATTACAGTCCAGGAGGAACTATAGAACATCTTTACAGTCGACGACTGAAGAAACACACACTCTTAAAGCAAAGATCTCAGTGTGTCGACAGAGCTGGAACTGGCCAGTGTGTGTGTGTGTGTGTGTGTGTGTGTGTGTGTGTGTGTGTGTGTGTGTGTGTGTGTGTCGTTCACAGAAGCCCCTTTGTCCTGATTCATCCAGGACTTTCACTTCAGCAGAGACGTTTCACACAACCTGATTCTGAGTGCTTTATAGGCTTCACACCGAAACACTGAGGTGATCGGAAGACAGGAAGAGGATCTGAGCACTTCCTCTTTAACCAGAGCTTCATCAGGACAAACACCCTGGAGGTGTGGTGCTCAAAAAAGGCCTGACACACACACACACACACACACACACACACACACACACACACACACACACACACACACACACACACACACACACACACACACACACACACACACACACACACACACACACACACACACACACACACACACACACACACACACACACTCACTCACTCACTCACTCACTCACTCACTCACACACACACACACACACACACACACACACACACACACACACACACACACACACACACACACACACACACACACACACACACACACACACACACACACTCACTCACTCACTCACTCACTCACTCACTCACACACACACACACCACTCACTCACTCACTCACTCACTCACTCACTCACTCACTCACTCACTCATTCACTCACTCACTCACACACACACTCGCACTCAGACACACACACACAAACCTGACCCCTAAACCTACCCATCACACACGCACACATACTAACTCGACCCCTGAACCTACACACACACACACACACACACACACCCTAACCCTTGCACATATATGAATCTGTGATCACACGCCTCCATTATACTCAGGTTTATGTAGTTGTTTGATGATAATGTAACGTAATGTAAAGATTCTCTCAAAGTTATGAACAATTAAGCTCAACAAAGTTCAACAACTACAAAGTTCCATTAACATTAATAGAGCGTTCACTCAGAGTTATCAGGTCTTCAATAATGTTATACATTATTTATACATCCTTCATTTCTGAAATCATGTTTTCATAACGTAACGGGAACATTATCACAACGTTCTCAGAACATATTTCAGTTTCTGTGTATGATCATCACATGTGCAGCTTCTGCTGGAATTGTGGAACAACATTTTTGTTGTAAAATCAGATTAGTTTTTTTTCTTTCTTTTTCTTTTCTTTAACCAAACTGGGAAACAATAGCCTTCAACAATGAGAAGTGTGTTATCTTGTGTAAAGGGTTCGGACTCCCACAGCGCGTTTGATCAGAGTTATTCTCCAATACTTCCTATTCTCTTTTGAGGAAGTGTGTTGTAGGTTTTAGGGAAGAAAACCTGTCCAAAAAAGGTTGTAGAGTTAAAATAGACTACGTTTAAGTTTACTGTAGAATACGTGCTTGGTTATAAATACACAATATATGTAAGAGTTATGCAAAGAAATATGACTTTCCTCAGTGTTTCTATCAGCACAAATATCTAAACATTCTTAAGTCAAGAGACATTTACTGGAGAAGAAGCAAAATGACGGAAGATATTAAGTCTGAGAAATTTATTGTACATAAATATTGATCAGCATTCACACTGCGGTCGACTGAAATCATTTATGATCATCCATGCATTTACACATTGCAAAAATACAAAATCATGAATCTGTCATCATTAAGTTATCAAAGTCAGAACATTTTTAAAGCAGTTACACCTCCATTGAAGGCAATTAGCATTAATATATCAGTTTTCTTCTCTCAATTATATTAATTTCATTGTACATTATGATACCAAGTAGACTAAACATGCTACGCTTCTTCTGAAGATCAAGATACTTGCAAAGATTTCTGTACATTTTTCACATGAAAAAATATTTGAAACATCATCATCACAGCGTTCACTGCAAAACTGCTTTTCTTGTTTCCAGTCCAAATATTAAACAAATCTTAAATCAAGATGCATTTACTTAAGTAGTAAAATACCATAAAATATTATGTCTTGCTTTCTGGGGAAATAAATCAGAATGAAGTGAGTTTTTGCTTAAAACAAGCAAAATGATCTGCAAATGGGGTGAGAAAAATAATCTCATTTCTGTTTGAATTAACATTATTCTTCTCACCCCATTGGCAGATCATTTTGCTTGTTTTAAGCAAAAACTCACTTCATTTTGATTAATTCCCCCGGAAAACAGGACATAATATCTTATGTCATTATCTAGTAAATGCATCTTCATTTCAGAGTTTGTAGATATTTGGACTGGAAACAAGACAAAAACACTAAGTAAGCAAAGCATTTTTGCAGTGTTTGTCTCAGAAATCGTCCTCTTTGTGGCTGTAGAAGTGTGTGTGTTGTGTCTTCTTCTTCTCGTAGAGATCAGGACTGTACACACTGTCCTCGTCCTCTTCCCGAAAGGAGCTCCCGCCGTCAGACGGAGACAGGCTCATCTGGTTCTGGTTCTGGTTCTGGTTCTTCCGAGACAGATCGAAGGGCTCGTCCTGAGTGATCCGGGACAGGATCCGGAGCGGCCCGGAGAGACACAGACGACCTCGACGCCTGAACACTGACGGAGAACAGCAGCATTATCATACACACATGTGTAAAATATTACGTCTTCCAGCAAAAAGCTTCTAAACATTCTTAAATCAAGAGATATTCACTGGAGAAGCAAGAACATGCCATACTGTATCATTCTTCAAACACTCTGAGAATGTTACTTTTGAATGTTCTCGGAATGTTCTGAAACAAGTCGTTACATTAAAAAAAACGATACATTGTATCATTATTCAAACATTACACTGCAGAAATGCTTTTTTTTTTGTCTTGTTTCCAGTCCAAATATCTCAAAATTCTTAAATCAAGATGCATTTACTAGATGAGTAAAATGACATAAGATATGATATCTTGTGTTTGGGGGAATTAATCAAAATTAAGTGAGAAAAATAATGTTAATTCAAACAGAAAAATAATGTTAATTCAAACAGAAACAAGATTATTTTTCTCACCTCATTGGCAGATAATTTTGCTTCTTTAAATCAAAAACTCACTTAATTTTGATTTATTTCCCCAGAAAACAAGACATTATATTTTATGGCACTTTACTACTTTAGTAAATGCATCTTGATTCAAGTATTTTTTGATATTTGGACTGGAAACAAGACAACAACAAAAAACAAAGTAAGAAAAGCATTTTTTTTGCACTGTATGAGAATGTTTCTTTGTTCTCGTAATTTTCTGAAACAATTTAGAAAACGTTCGATGAACGATTCAAATAACGTTTTTAACACAGTCCAGATTGTGCGGAACTTTGAGGGAACGTTCCCTGTTCGCTGGGTTAGTCATTTTGCTTCTCAAGTATCTTGCTTTGAGAATGTTTCTCTATTTTCTGACAGAAAAGCAGACTCACCCCGAGCGTCCAGTCCCTGGTCCATGACCCCGTGCTTGACCTTCATGTGGCGGGTCAGGTTTCCCTTCAGCGTGAACTTGCTGGCGCAGTAAAGACATTTGAAGGGTTTGCTGTCAGAATGCAAGTGCATGTGGCCCATCAGATTATGCATTCTGTTAAACTCCTTTCCACACAGCTGTAAAGAGAGCAACTATTCAGATATAGATATCTGTGACTAGTGAAGCTTTAAAGAGCTCTTCATTACTGACTGATATTCAGAACATTGCTTTCATCGCTGATCAGGACAATAATGCACTGGAGAGATTCTTCTCTTAACATGCAGGCCACAGTCTCACGCTGATTTATAGTTCCTCTGTGAAATTTTGTGGGCGAAATCCAGTCATTCCAACTGACCGTTCGCAAAGCCCCGCCCCCTTAGTTACTGTTGCTATGTCCGACAAGCCACGCTCTCACACACACCATGTTCTCACACACTTAAACACACATCGTGGAGCAGAGAGGACACTGACAACACACTGACACACAGGACAGTTTCAACTTTCAAATTTGGTCATTTAAAAAAAAAGAAATTTAAACAATAAATAGCGTTTTGTGTCTCTTTAATGTGTCTGAAGATCAGCTCAGTTAAAGCCACTCGTGAACCGATCATCTCTTCCTTCTAGTTCATTTATAGCATCAAATAAACATGAATGAACATCAGAAGGAATGTTGTTTAACCGCGGAAAGATGTCAGTACACTCCGTTTATCAAGTTCACATCCTCCAACGTTAATCTACTAACTCTCCTGACCGCTGTGTCGGACACAAATGGCGGATTCGGCGGGTGGCGGATTATGATTGGTCAGATCACCTGTCAATCAAACTCCCTGCGAAAGGTCAATAGAAAGCCTAAGTCCCGCCCCTCCGCTTCCGGCTCATGGGACCTTATTTCGGAAATAATATGTATGGTAGTCAATGGCGAGAGACAACTTATATTTTTATTCCGTCTGAACTATGCCCTGAATTACACATATGATGTTTGTCAATTTAAAATATAATTATGAAAGTCAAGAAAGTCGCAGTTTGTCATAAAACAGAAGAGTAACATTTAGTTTTATGTGAAAATCGCTCAATGAACTACATCTCTCGTCTCGCACTATGTATGTATGTGTGCAGTCTGGTACAAAACACTCCGGCATGACGGCGTAACGTTACCATTATAACGTAAGACTATAGAAGAAATGACAGACGTTAGCTTCAGTAAAGTTAGCTTCATTCACTGAGAGAAAAGGTATGACGTCACATGTGCGCCTTTTGGGTTTGTAGTCTTTGTAATTACGTATTTTCACAGTCTCATACCTCAACAGTTTTACATCAAACTGTGACTTTCTTGACTTTAAAATGTATCTTTTAAATTGACAAACATCATATGTGTAATTCAGGGCACAATTCAAACGAGATCAAAATATTTGTTGTCTCTCGCCGAAATAAGGTCCCATGGTGTTCCACCGGAAGGGGAGGGACTTAGGCTCTCTATTCGGTGGATGGCGGATTATGATTGGTCAGATCGCCTGTCAATCAAACTCCCTGCGAAGGGTCAATTAGAATCTCGATGTGAAAGTGACTGTCGTTACGTGTTTGACCTTGACATTTTAACCTTTAACCGCAGCGTTTTTGTCTTGTTTCCCGTTACAAATATAAAAACATTCTTAAATCAAGATTTTCTTGATTTTTGAAACATTCCTGACTCCATTGGCAGATATTTGTTCTTGTTTTAAGCACAAACTCACTTCATTTTTCAGTCTTAATATCTTCAGTCATTTTGCTTCTTCTCCAGTAAATATATCTTGATTTCAGAATGTTTAGATATTAGTGCTGGAGAACGAGACAGAAACACTGAGGAAGAACACGAATATATTCAGTAACTGGCATTTCTCACATAATATGATCAGATTTTTTGTTTATTGTTGCTCTGCTAACAAAATGAGTTGTGCTAGAGTTGCTGTATTGTATTGATGATCATTAAATGTGGATCTTTTGCTTATGAACACACCACAGCCTCTCATTGCACATGTTTGAAAGGCAAAAGAGCATGAGAGTTTCTCTGGACAGTTTCTGTCCTTCCTCTTTATTCTTTTTTTTATTAGGGTGGTCCTTTCCTTTCCTTCAGGAGGATAGAGGGACTGTAAACTGTCCGAACGGACCGTGAGAAAACAGGAAGAGCTCCTGAGCACAAGAGAAAGCGAGATGAAATCTATTTGTGGGCTTGTTCTCGGGGGACGAGAGAGCCATTGTTACACGCTCAGTTTGTGCAGCGAATATCCTTCCTACAGACGAGGAGACACTCAACTGCCAAAATACAATCTGGTCTTCGTTTGGACGCACGTTTGAGATCAAGGTCACATGCCTTTCACAACAACCAAGACTCAGTGAAGAACTGATGCACATTCACATCCATCCCTCCTCTTTACACCATTCGAACAGCAGAACCTGCTCTCAAAGTTACGAACAAACCTTCTTCCATCTTCTCGTGTCGGTCAAAAATGACAGATTATTTTTTTAATTTCAATTAAATTAATGTACTATATTTGAGTTCGATAATGTTTTGTATTTTTAGGGGATTTTATAATACTAAATTTAATTTACGCTGTATTTATAATCACTTTTATTCACTTTTTGAGCATAGACCTGAACATTTAATTTCCAGCGTAAACTGTGGTAAATCTTGAACGCTTTAGAGCGACAGACTGAAGTTTGATCTCTTTTCAAAGATGACACTTGGCGGATTATTGCTGAAGTGACAAAAGTTTTAAAAAGTGAATTTAAAAAAAGTTACAGAATTTTACATTTATTGTTATGAAAAATTTGCAAAAATACTATTTTAAATTTGTTTTATGAAAAACATATTTTCAAAAATGTATTTTTTGTGAGAAACTCAAAGCCATAAATCTAAACAAGTTGTGTTCCACATTTGAGGTTGATATCTCAGTAAATGAGCGTTCAGTGAGATGTAGTTCGGCTGCAGTACCAAACGCTTCCACTAGAGGAAATTACACATTTTAGACCGTGAGGAGCTCAAGTTTGACTATTGTTTTCAGGATCAAAAAGGACCGAAGAGCACCAGAGGGTAATGTTCTCAAAATGTTCTTCATTTGTGTCATTCATGGAGCGTCTGAAACAATTAATTTGGACTTTCATCTCGAGTTTATTCAATGTTGCTACTGGTTTCAGAGAACATTTAAAAGTAACGTTCACATAATGTTTGAAGAATGATACAATGTTTCCAGCACATTCTCATCACCGAGAAACATTTAAAAACTGGACGTTCAGAAGTTTTCATAACTTAATAAACTGCAAAAAATGCTTTTCTTACTTTTGGTGTTTTTGTCTTGTTTCCCGTCCAAATATCTAAATATTCTTAAATCAAGAAGCATTTACTAGATGAGTAAAATGACATAAGAAATTCTATCTTGTTTTCTGATAAAATGAAATAAAATGAAGTGAGTTTTTTCTTAAAACAAGCAAAATGATCTGCCAATGGGGTGAGAAAAAAATATATTGTTTTCCATTTGAATTAAGTTTTTTTTTTTCTTATGTCATTTTATTTACATAGTAAATGCTTCTTGATTTAAGAATGTTTCGATATTTGGACGGGAAACAAGACAAAAATACCAAAAGTAAGAAAAGCATGTTTTGCGGTGTAGAAAGCTTGAGTATATGTGTGTTTGCTGAAAGCATCTTTTGGATGATGGTAATATCAGCTTTGGTTGTGATTGTGAAAGTGAAAGCAGGGACGCACCTTGCACTTGTAGGGCTTGATGTCGGAGTGGACGATCATGTGGGCCTTGAGCGTCTGCTTCTGGACGAAGCTCTTGTAACACAAGTGACACTGATACGCCCGGATGTTGGTGTGGATCAGAACATGACGCTTCATGTTGGCCAACAGCGTAAACTCACGGCCACAGATACGACACTTGTGCTCCTTCACTCCCTGCAACATACACACACACACACACACACACACACACACGAGGATCAACCAAACCCAACCGTTCAGTAAATCAAGAGGCATTTACTGGAGAAGAAGCGAAATGACTGAAGATATTAAGACAATGCATCAAAATGAAGTGAGTTTGTGCTTAAAACAAGAACAAATATCTGACAATGGAGTCAGAAAAGTAATCTTAAGATTATTTTTCTGATTCCATTGACAGATTTTTGAGGTCATTTTGAGATTTGAGAATGTTTAAATATTCGTGCTGGAAAACAAGACAGAAACACTGAGGAAGAACATCATTTGTTTTGTGCAGAAAATCTAAAAATGCTTTCAAAACTATTTCCACTCCCAAATAATTACAAAATAGATTTTTCGTTCACACTTTAGTTTAGGGTCCATTCTTAATATTAACTATGCCTCAATAAACCTATAATTACTGGTTATTAATAGTTAGTAAGGAAGGAAGTTGTTAAGTTTAGGATTGAGGGATGTAGAATATGATCATGCAGAATAAAGCATTAATATGTGCTTCATAAGTCCTAATAAACAGCCAATATCCTATAGTAATAAGCAACTAGTTGATAGTGAGAATCGGACCATAAACTAAAGTTTAGGTATTGGGTGTGGATTAATGGATCATGCAGAATAAGGCATTAATATGTGCTAAGTGCTTTATAAGTCCTAATAAACAGCCAATATCATAGTGATATGCATGTTAATAAGCAACTAGCTGATAGTGAGAATCAGACCCTAAACTAAAGTCTGATTCCTCACCTTGTGTGTGAGTGTGTGTGACAACCCTGAGTCTCCTGATCCTATTGGTCCAATAGCCTGGGAGTTCTGATTGGTTCTCCCATCCTATTAAAAGTGTGATGTGCATTATGTGGGACAGGCACTCTCAGAATTAGATCCTACACTGCAAAAATGCTTTTCTTACTTAGTATTTTTGTCTTGTTTCCAGTCCAAATATCAAAAAATATGCTTAAATCAAGATGCATTTACTAGATGAGCAAAATTACATAAGATATTATGTCCTGTTTTCTAGGGGAATTAATCAAAATTAAGTGAGTTTTTGATAAAAACAAGCAAAATGATCTGCCAATGGAGTGAGAAAATAATGTTAATTCAAACAGAAACAAGATTATTTGTTTTAAGCAAAAACTCAATTAATTTTGATTAATTCCTCCGAAAACAGGACATAATATCTTATGTAATTTTGCTCATCTAGTAAATGCATCTTGATTTAAGAATTTTTTGATATTTGGACTGGAAACAAGACAAAAATACTAAGTAAGAAAAGCATTTTTGCAGTGTTCTCCTCTCCTCACCTTGTGTGTGTGTGTGTGTGTGTGTGTGTGTGTGTGTGTGTGTGTGTGTGTGTGTGTGTGTGTGTGTGTGACTCCTCACCTTGTGTGTGAGTGTGTGTGTGTGTGTGTGTGTGTGACTCCTCACCTTGTGTGTGAGTGTGTGTGTGTGTGTGTGTGACTCCTCACCTTGTGTGTGAGTGTGTGTGTGTGTGACTCCTCACCTTGTGTGTGAGTGTGTGTTGCTTGAGATGATGCGACTGCACAAACTCCATCCCACACTCTCCACAGATGAAGGGCCTGATGTCCTTGTGCTTCATCATGTGATTCTGGAGCTGACTGGGATACTGGAAACTCTTCCCACACTCTCCACAGTCGTACGTCACGGGCCCTCGGTGTGTCGTGAGGTGTCGTTTGAGCTGCGCGAGCGTGGGGAAGTCGAGTCCGCACTCCACACACACGTTCTCCTGCCCTCTCTCGTGCTTGAGTGTGTGTGTGCGCAGCTCGCTGGGATACGCGAACCCTCGTCCACACACTCCACAGCTGAAGGGCTTGACCTCGCTGTGCTGCATCATGTGTCTCTTCAGGTGACTGGTCTGTGTGAAGGCTTTCTGACACACTTGGCACTTGTGTGGGCGCGCGCCCTGGTGTGTGAGCATGTGTGTGTGAAGGTGGCTCAGTTGCTTGAAGAGCTTCCCGCAGAGATCGCATCCGTGAGGTTTGATCCCGCTGTGTCCGAGGATGTGTGTGATCAGGTTGTACTTCGAGGTGTACGATTTCTCGCACATCCGACACTTCCAGCGCTTCTGATCGCCGACGTTCACATAATAGCTTTCGTCCACGTTGACGTTTAGCTTCTCCGCGGTGGTGGCGTCCGGATTCCTGTGGCGTAACCTCGGGTAGAAGGGATTCGTTGAGTTGGGAAGGAGGAACGGGAACGGCACGAGGCTTGGATGGAAAGGAGGAAAGTATGGGTTGGGAGAGCGGATGAGAAGTGGAGATGGAGGCCACATTGGAAGCTCTTGTTTCACGTGAACGACGCGATGAAGCCGGAGCCGGTTGAGGTCGATCATCTCAGGGATGAATCTGTGAGGTTGAGGAACGACGGGACGAGGAACGGGATACGGGAGAAGGGAAAGATCAACGCTTCTGCAGGGGAAATCCTCCGAGCGCTTGCTTTCGCTCGCCTTGGAATCCATGATGAAGGTTTTCTACACGTTCTTCGGATGTTGAGCGTGAAAACTGTCCATCACACACCTGTGGAAACACAACACAATGATTTAGTGCATCGATATTCATGCATTCAAGGCGTGTGTTTGATCAGGGAATCGAACCCATGATGTTCTTCCTCAGTGTTTCTGTCTCGTTTTCCAGCACAAATATCTAAACACTCTAAAATCAAGAGACATTTACTGGAGAAGAGAAATGACTGAAGATATTAAGACTGAAAAATGCATCAAAATGAAGTGAGTTTGTGCTTAAAACAAGAACTGATATCTGACAATGGAGGAAGACCTAATATATCCAGTCATATTGCTTCTCCAGTAAATATATCTTGATGTAAGAATGTACTTGTGCTGAAACTAGACAAATATGAATATATGAACTGAACTTCACTGGCTTGCTTGTAAACTACAACTATAAATCCAGTTGTTCCAGTCGTTCTGGTTCAGCAAACACCAGATTTGTTCGGTTTGTGTTGTTTAACCCTGTTGGTGTTTGTTGGACAGTGTGAAACATATAGATCCATCTCTTCCTCTCTGTTGTTCCTCTGTGTTTCACTTTCACTGCATTAGGACGGGAACTTCTCTTTTTTATCATAATCTATTATCCTGTGCTCTCATTCGATACACTCGATGTGTTTCTCTCTCAGACGTCTGTCAGTCATCGGTGTGGAAATAAAGCAGTGAAAATAAGCCGTAACTAAACACTTGTTCTGCTTTCCTCAGATTAATGAGGACGGACACGAACACTGACAGCAGGAATAGAAAATATCCAGGGAATCACATGCATAATCATATTTACAGAACACTACGTGCCCTAAAAGCATTTTATAGTTCGATTTTTCACACAAAACATGATTATTTAACATGCATTTTGCATGTTAGATCATATTTGCATGCCAAAAAGCTCTATTGCATATACACTCAAAATGAAGAAATTCAGTTTTTCAGGAAATATAAAATAATTATATTATCTCAAAAATGTTGAAGGTCCATTTTTTTTTAGTGCAAGTCATTAAACTCCCTCTGCAAGTGATGTTTTCAGCATCTGAGCAGATGAACATTTGAGCTTTTACAGATATTGATTGATAAGTGCAACACCTCCACCTGTAAAGCGCATCGGCTGGCCTGAGTGTGTGTGTGTGTGTGTGTGTGTGTGTGTGTGTGTGTGTGTCGCGTCTCTTACCTGTCTCCTGCTCTGCGCTCCTCACAATGAGCCTCCAGCCTCTCAAACAGCATTTGAAGTGACTTAAGAAAGAGAACAGGAACAATCACTTTGTTCTCATTTTTCAGATGAGTACCTTCGCAGAGAAGGAAGGAAGGGAGGGAGAGGAAGTCAACAAGCCTGTGCTTTCCTGCACGAAAATAAGGAAACACTAGATACACATCTCCATTCCTCTTCGAAACACTGCGAGGACTGAAGCGGGAGATCAGACCTCAAACACACCAGAGGATCCAGACATCGAGTCCTATTGCAGCCCTGGGTGTTGACCTCTGACCCGCACACATCGTTCTACACCGCTGTCCTGTTTATATGGCATTGGGTTTTATTTTCAGCATTATTCATTTCTTCACAGAATGCATTATATATATATATAGGGGGGAAAAAAATATGAGGAAATATAAGGAACTAAAACTTTTCAAAAATATATTTGTATAGATTTATAGTCTTGGTGGTATACATTTTGAGTAAATGTAATTGTCATAATTGTTTAATTATGCAAAAATGGCCAAAAAAATTATATAAATAATTTTTTTTATGTTTTAGTTACTTGTATTTCCTCATATTTTATTGTCAAATATATATTTGACAATAAAATATGAGGAAATACAAGTAACTAAAACATTTAAACATTTATTTATATAATTTTTTTTGCCATTTTTGAAATATATATATATATAGAGAGAGAGATTATACGCACACACATATATATACACATACATATACTATATACACATATATATACTATATACACATATATATACTCACATATTGATATATTTATACACACACACACATATATATATATATATATATACACACAAATATACTGTATATACACACACATATATACACACACACACATATATACTGTATACACATATATACACACACATATATACTGTATATTCACACACACACACACACACACACACACACACACACACACACACACACACACACACACATATATATATATACAGTATACACACAGACACACACACATATATACACACACACACATATATATACACACACACACACACATATATACACACACATATACAGTATATATATATACACACACACACACACACACACACACTATTTTGAGCTGAGACACGTTTTCATCGACACAGAAATGATGCAGCTGTTCGGCTCTCAGAAGCGTAATCTTATGATCTGATCGAGCTCATCTTCTGGAAGAGTGTGACGTCCTGTAGAGATGTGTGATTATAATCATCATTAATAAAGGTTTATTACAGTTTTTTCCAATTGCTAACACACTAAAATGACACACACAGCACAGTTATTAACACTGACACACACACACACACACACACAGCACAGTTATTAACACTGACACACACACACACACACACACACACACACACAGCACAGTTATTAACACTGACACACACACACACACACACACACACACACACACACACACAGCACAGTTATTAACACTGACACACACACACACACACACACACACACACAGCACAGTTATTAACACTGACACACACACACACACACACACACACACACACAGCACAGTTATTAACACTGACACACACACACACACACACACACACACACACACACACACACAGCACAGTTATTAACACTGACACACACACACACACACACACACAGCACAGTTATTAACACTGACACACACACACACACACACACACAGCACAGTTATTAACACTGACACACACACACACACACACACACACACAGCACAGTTATTAACACTGACACACACACACACACACACACACACACACACACAGCACAGTTATTAACACTGACACACACACACACACACACAGCACAGTTATTAACACTGACACACACACACACACACACACACAGCACAGTTATTAACACTGACACACACACACACACACACACACACACACACACACACACACACACACACACACACACACACACACACAGCACAGTTATTAACACTGACACACACACACACACACACACACAGCACAGTTATTAACACTGACACACACACACACACACACAACACAGTTATTAACACTGACACACACACACACACACACACACACACACACAGCACAGTTATTAACACTGACACACACACACACACACACACACAGCACAGTTATTAACACTGACACACACACACACACACACACACAGCACAGTTATTAACACTGACACACACACACACACACACACACATACTTGTTTTTGTGGTATAGAAGGACACTGATGCCCAAACAAGTTTGGTGGTGGTATATGGGGACACCCCTTTCCCAATGCCCTACAGTGATGATACAAATATCAAAAATTTTGTTTTAATCTGCAGATCACAAATCTGACTTCAAATGTTCTATACACACAACAGAACAGAAAATATGACCATATGATATTTTGGTGGTACACAAGGACATTCCCGCCCATCCTAAAATGTTCCCGCCTATGACATAATTGTGATTTTTGGGGCCCGACTTGATTATGAGGACACTCTTTTTACAATACACTAAATATGTCATTTCAGTGGATTACAGGGACCAATGTGTTTTACTGGTACATGACCACACACACACACAAACCTGACAACACAGTGTATTACCAAGACTAAGGTGATTTAAGAGGACTGGATCTTAAACACAATACACAACTGCATAATCCAACATTATAAGGACAGTGTGTTTAATGGTACATGCCCACACACACACACAAACCTGACAACACGGTGTATTACCAAGACTAAGGTGATTAAAGAGTACCGGATCTCCAATACAATACACAAAACAACTTGCAACATTACAGGGACAGAAGTGTTTTAGAAGTGCTTTAATTATGAATTCAATAATATCATCATAAACATTGAGTTTTTTTCAGTTTTACCATGTAATACAATCATGTCATGCCATTTTAAGGGGAAAGTGACATCCACAAACTTAAAAACATGGTCAATAAAACTTGCACAACTGTGTGATCTTTCAGAAAGCATACAGTATCATTACTGTTTTGACATTAAAATGACAAACAGATGAACCATTCAAAACTTCGAAAAGATTGACAAAACAGCCCTTGGAAACAGGCACAATTTAAAGATGTCATTAAACAGGCTTTGAAATGTATAAAATGAACTCACTCAACATGCAATATATGCTGCAACATGTAGAGAAACCGACTTACAAGGGACGGTTTACCTAAAAAGACAATTCTGTTATATCCAGAAAATGTAAACAGAATTGTCAAGTTTCAAAGCAGAATTACAGAGATAACAGGAAAAGTATTCAACAAAGTTAGTTTGGGCTGTACGTCAGCTCTAGAAGAGTATAGTGTCATTAGAATACAACCATCATTGTAAGTACAAAAGCTCTCATGTGTTTAGAGAATACTAAAGCATGTATTCTTCTGTACAGAGAATGAGAGAGAGGCAGAAATTGAAAACCCACGGAAAGGATCCTCAGCGGTCTTACACTGCTGGCATTCAGTCAGTGTGGCCAGTTTTCCTTTGGTTATACACTCACCGAAAGGATTATTAGGAACACCTGTTCAATTTCTCATTAATGCAATTATCTAATCAACCAATCACATGGCAGTTGCTTCAATGCATTTAGGGGTGTGGTCCTGGTCAAGACAATCTCCTGAACTCCAAACTGAATGTCAGAATGGGAAAGAAAGGTGATTTAAGCAATTTTGAGCATGGCATGGTTGTTGGTGCCAGACGGGCCGGTCTGAGTATTTCACAATCTGCTCAGTTACTGGGATTTTCACGCACAACCATTTCTAGGATTTACAAAGAATGGTGTGAAAAGGGAAAAACATCCAGTATGCGGCAGTCCTGTGGGCGAAAATGCCTTGTTGATGCTAGAGGTCAGAGGAGAATGGGCCGACTGATTCAAGCTGATAGAAGAGCAACTTTGACCGAAATAACCACTCGTTACAACCGAGGTATGCAGCAAAGCATTTGTGAAGCCACAACACGCACAACCTTGAGGCGGATGGGCTACAACAGCAGAAGACCCCACCGGGTACCACTCATCTCCACTACAAATAGGAAAAGAGGCTACAATTTGCACAAGCTCACCAAAATTGGACAGTTGAAGGCTGGAAAAATGTTGCCTGGTCTGATGAGTCTCGATTTCTGTTGAGAAATTCAGATGGTAGAGTCAGAATTTGGCGTAAACAGAATGAGAACATGGATCCATCATGCCTTGTTACCACTGTGCAGGCTGGTGGTGGTGGTTTAATGGTGTGGGGGATGTTTTCTTGGCACACTTTAGGCCCCTTAGTGCCAATTGGGCATCGTTTAAATGCCACGGCCTACCTGAGCATTGTTTCTGACCATGTCCATCCCTTTATGACCACCATGTACCCATCCTCTGATGGCTACTTCCAGCAGGATAATGCACCATGTCACAAAGCTCGAATCATTTCAAATTGGTTTCTTGAACATGACAATGAGTTCACTGTACTAAAATGGCCCCCACAGTCACCAGATCTCAACCCAATAGAGCATCTTTGGGATGTGGTGGAACGGGAGCTTCGTGCCCTGGATGTGCATCCCACAAATCTCCATCAACTGCAAGATGCTATCCTATCAATATGGGACAACATTTCTAAAAGAACGCTTTCAGCACCTTGTTGAATCAATGCCACGTAGAATTAAGGCAGTTCTGAAGGCGAAAGGGGGTCAAACACAGTATTACTATGGTGTTCCTAATAATCCTTTAGGTGAGTGTATGTGCCTTAAAATGTTCAATTGCAGCTGTAACTTCAGCATTTGACCAGCACACTTTTTGTCCTTTCCACAAGGTTTTCTATTCCTGCCTCACGTTCATTCTCTGTACAGAAGAATACATGCTTTAGTAAACTCTAACTATATGAGAGCTCATGTACTTACAATGGTGGTCATATTCTGATTTAAACCTCAGGTACCTTGAGGAACTTCAGTGGTTTCTCGATGGGCATCTTCTGAACACCTGTAGGAAATCAGTTATAGACAGATCAGAAACTCAGATGTAACTCAAACCTGCATCTAGAACTTAAAACTGGTTATACATCTGATATCTAAAAATTACATTTCAAATGACATTCAAAACATTATTCTGGAGATGGAATGTTGTGTTAAACATCTCCTTTTTAAAGTTTTTGACCAACATGAACATGATAAACTTATTGGTTTGGTACTGATTCCATTAATTTTGTTCTAGAAAAATTGTTATTTATAATAATATCTGATTATTGATTTTTACAATTAATGGCAAAAGGAATGTTTAGAAATGTAATCTGATATTATCTACTAACACACTATAGCAGGGTTCACCAATCTCGGTCCTGGAGGGCCGCTGTCCTGCAGAGTTTAGCTCCAACCAGCTCCAACACACCTGGTTGAAAGTTTCTAGTATGCCTAGTGAGACCTTGATTATCTGGTTCAGGTGTGTTTAATTGGGGTTGGAGCTAAACACTGCAGGACAGCGGCCCTCCAGGACTGAGATTGGTGAACCCTGCACTATAGTATGATATATATATACATACACTATGAACAAAATTCTAAACGCTTTTGTTTTTGCCCCCATTTTTCATGAGCTGAACTAAAAGTTAAGACTTTTTCTATGTACACAAAAGGCCTATTTCTCTCAAATATTGTTCACAAATCTGTCTAAATCTGTGTTAGAGAGCACTTCTCCTTTGCCGAGATAATCCATCCACCTCACAGGTGTGGCATATCAAGATACTGATTAGACAGCATGATTATTGCACAGGTGTGCCTTAGGCTGGCCACAATAAAAGGCCACTCTAAAATGTGCAGTTTTGTGTGGTGTCGGGGGGTCGTGGGGTCGGGGGGTGTCGGGGGTGTCGGGGGTGTCGGGGGGTGTCGGGGGTCTGGAAACAAGTCATTATCTGGTGTGACCATCATTTGCCTCACGCAGTACAACACATCTCCTTCGCATAGAGTTGATCAGGTTGTTGATTGTGGCCTGTGGAATGTTGGTCCACTCCTCTTCAATGGCTGTGTTAAGTTGCTGGATATTGGCAGGACCTGGAACATGCTGTCGTATACGCCGATTCAGAGCATCCCAAACATGCTCAATGGGTGACATGTCCGGTGAGTATGGTGGCCATGCAAGAACTGGGATGTTTTCAGCTTCCAGGAATTGTGTACAGATCTTTGCAGAATGGGGCCGTGCATTATCATGCTGCAACATGAGGTGATGGTCGTGGATGAATGGCACAACAATGGGCCTTAGGATCTCATCAAGGTATCTCTGTGCATTCAAAGTGCCATCAATAAAATGCACCTGCGTTCGTTGTCCATAACATACGCCTGCACATACCATAACCCCACCATGGGCCACTCGATCCACAATGTTGACATCAGCAAACCTGTCTGCCATCTGCCCTGTACAGTGAAAACCGGGATTCATCCGTGAAGAGAACACCTCTCCAATGTGCCAGACGCCATCGAATGTGAGCATTTGCCCACGCAGGTCGTTTACAACGACCAACTGCAGGTCGAGACCCCGATGAGGACGATGAGCATGCAGATGAGCTTCCCTGAGACGGTTTTTGACAGTTTGTGCAGAAATTCTTTGGTTATGCAAACCGATTGTTGCAGCAGCTGTCCGGGTGGCTGGCCTCAGACGGTGTTGGAGGTGAAGATGCTGGATGTGGAAGTCCTGGGCTGGTGTGGTTACACGTGGTCTGCAGTTGTGAGGGTGGTTGTATGTACTGCCAAATTCTCTGAAAAGCCTTTGGAGACGGCTTATGGTAGAGAAATGAACATTCAATTCACGGGCAACAGCAGGTGGACATTCCCTCAAAACTTGCGACATCTGTGGCATTGTGCTGTGTGATAAAACTGCACATTTTAGAGTGGCCTTTTATTGTGGCCAGCCTAAGGCACACCTGTGCAATAATCATGCTGTCTAATCAGTATCTTGATATGCCACACCTGTGAGGTGGATGAATTAACTCGGCAAAGGAGAAGTGCTCACTAACACAGATTTAGACAGATTTTTGAACAATATTTGAGAGAAATAGGCATTTTGGGTACATAGAAGTCTTAGAACTTTGAGTTAGATCTATAATTTTGTTCAGTGTATATAACTGGCTTAAAACCATTTTTCTTTGGTGAAAATACTAACGTAAAATTGCTGGGTACACACCAAAAGATAATCAGCCTGATTTTGGGCCGATTTCCCCCTTCTGACAATCCTAGCTGTGTCCCGATTATCTTGATGGTTATAGATTATCTTATCAGATTTTCCCTTGGTGTGAGGTGTGTTAAGATTGTCCGAACCTGATCGGAAGAATGTCGGAGCCGCCCTGATCGCGAATCGCAAATATTCAACTTGTTGAATATTTACGATCAGAAATCCTGAAATGTGGGGGGAAGCCCAAGGACAAAAGCGCGCATGCTCTGGAGATTATCACGTGAAAGGAAACAATATCCAATCAGAAAGCGAGATGAAGGAAGACGGAAGCATAACAAACGCAGTCATGGCGCAGCACAAAGTGAAATTGATGTGGACAGCAGAGATGGAGGATCAGCTTGTTGATTTGTGGCACAAATGTTTACACAACGTGTTGTGTAAAACTTTTCCAAACACTATCATTGCAATTTCTTCCTGCATATCGTCCGCCATGCTTATTCTGAGGTCTCTAGAGTGTTAACAGTCGAGACTCTGATTGCATGGTCTTTAGGGTTGGGTATCTAGAACCGGTTCCAAAATGCCAAAAACCGGGGATTCGATAAGACGTGCGCACTTCAATTCCACTTATCGATTCCTTACTTTGGTGATGCTCACATGCGCGAGGTGAATGGCAGTGAGCATTTGTTTACAGTTGTATTGATCTGCAAGGACCTGCCTGCCGCACATGCGCTGTACGTTATATTTACGATGGCGGAGCGCAGCAGACGTTCAAAAGTTTGGTTAAGCTTTTCAAAAAAAGATGAAAATACAGCGAATTGTATCACATGCAAGAAAGACATTTCATGCAAGGGAGGAAGCACCTCCAATATGATGAAACATTTGCTGCAACACAGGGTCAATTTGAAGGAATGCAGCGCATGTGATTCGGTGCGATCTCTCAACAGCAGTACCACAGGTTTCCACACACCAGATAAAGCTACTAGCAGCAGCAATAGCAGTCTCTCACACTCAGGTACAAAACTAGAGCCGCATAATTCTGGATAAAATGAGAACCAGTTTTGTTTAAAATAGAGATCATGAATAAATACATCAGACAATTAATACGAGTCGAGTCTATAATTCCTTAAAGTGTTATATATACAGTATATTGTAAATTAAGATGCATTGTCACAGTTTTACTGGTAATAGCCTAAATGTAACAAGAATAAAAGGTAGAAAAAAGTATTTGCTCTCTTTTTTCTCTCCAATAAATATTGGAATCGAAACCAAGAATCGTTAAGAACCGGATTCGATAAGCAGAATCGGAATCGTTAAAATTTAAACGATACCCAACCCTCACGGTCTTTTCACATCATGGCACACCATACACTATAGGAGCAAAACGGTTAAATCTAGGATTTTTTGTCCTCATGTTTGTGGTCTATCACATTTTGAAAATCTTATAAGATGTAAAAAATCTTTTGGTGTGTACCCAGCATTAGTTGACACATACCAACATTACTGGAGACGCCTGCAGCTCCAGCAGGAACATCACCTTCAGAACCGCTTTCATCAGGATCACTGGCATCAGAGTCCGTCATACTGATCTCATCTTAAAGAAAAAGAGACATTTAAAACAAGAACATCTTCAGTTTAACCTGTATTCAGAAGTCATTTATGAAACATGACAAATGGCACCGTTTAATAATAATAATCATATTAATAACAACTATAATACTTAGTGGTGGGAGAAAAAATCGATCCATCGATGCATCGCGATTCTCTCTCCAACGATTCTGGATCGATTCTGAGCTTAGTTTTTTACCAGATGTGCGATGACGCTGAGTTTGCTTTAGGAACACCCGTCTTCTGCTTGCTAACAATTCCTCACACACGTACACAACTCGAACCTTCCATAAAATAATCTTTCATAAAGTTCGGAAAGGTTGAAGCGAATTACAAGGACATTCACAGGCTTCGTTGCACAGGATGCGCTGTGAGAGACGCGCGCTTGTTTTGATGTTACACTTAAAGTGTGCTGTCTCACCCGTCTGTATTTTCCTTACAAATGCTCTACGAAGTCATCATTTATGTGGTTTGGAATGCAGTGGACTTATATATTTAAAATATGAATCTCACTAACAGAAGGCTGCTTTCAATTTTAAATGCTGACGCGCGCTTTGTTTGTGTACGAGACTGCTCGCGCAAGCGGCTGTGCGACTCCATGTAAGTGGTTTAATATACTTGTGCAAAATGAACGTAAACACAGCCAGTTATGTCTTAAGGGATTAAACGGACAGGACAAACCACATTACTTCTTATATTTCAAAAGAGATCCGAGCGTGAATGCAGCTTAATAGATCTCCCGCAGTCTATGTCATAGTAAAATACAAAAGTACGATGAAGAAAAATCACTCACAGTTCTTGAATGGAAAATGTTCAGATAATCTTAAATACTGAAAGCACTCTTTGTTTGTTGTTTGTCATGTTTCTATGCTCCTCTTTATTATTTGCTACTTGCTTGTATGTTTTGAAGTTATATAAGTTTAAAATTCTTAAAATACAACTGTTTTAATTCTTTTTTTAAATTTGTAATTATTTTTTAAAAAGTACTTAATTACTTATGTAAACTAATGAATTAATAAGGGGGGAAAAGTAGATAAAGAATCGATCTGGAATCGGATCGTGACCTCCAGAATCGGAATCGGATCGGATCGTGAGGTGACTAAAGATTCCCACCTCTAATAATACTTCACTAAGATCACTATTATTAGAATTATCGCCTAGACAGTGATATACTAATACTGTCAATGAAAAATTAATATTTTATAATGAGTATATTATTTTACAATAAGAGGTTATAATACTTTCTTAATTTCTTCACTTAAGCTGTTATACTGGCAGAAACCTGCAGTTTAAGTGAAAACAGGTTTATAAACGCATCTTATTGCAAAATTGTATTACCACAAAAAATGTGGATATAATGCGAATGTGAAAATAGAGAGTAACTGGTGCTGGTTGCGTTCCCAAATGCATGTTAAACTTATGGCACATGCAGAGATGGAGTTCACTGCATTCATTCCCTGTGAAACGAGGCATGGAAAAAGCCAGATCATGAGCTGATCGAGCGAGCAAAGTGTGCTCTTCAGTTTGAAACACGCAGCACAACAGACTACAGACTTACTTTCTTATCGTCTTTTGCGATTTGATAAGGGCATTAAGCCATGTTGTGCTTTTGATTTTAATATGTTTGAGAGATGCTTTGCCAAAGCAATTGCGCAAAAAACAAAGACAATTTATGTTATTATGAGGCGTAAAAATATTTTCGGTTCTTTTGGTTCAAACTGTGGAGGGACAGATTAGACTGTGGTGGGTCACTAGAGTAAAGGTAATTAATGGTAACACTATGAATTTTACTCCTCCCAAAAATGCCAAATAATAAACAGGTGAGAGCGTATTTTAGGCTATATGACACGATATAGTGAGATATGACAGCGCTTCTGCAACACGCATCACTGCAGATGAGTAGCTGAGGATCTCTTCAGCATGCTGATGCACAAAATACAAACTAAAAATAAATTAAAGTAAGTCGCAGATGCTCAACACACAGTCATCTTCATTAAAAGTAGTGAGAATAAATGATTTTACCAGTGCTGATGCTACTCTCTCTCCTATTGATCTTAAAATTAGCTGATACAAAAAATGCTGCTCATAGCGGTAGCTTTCGATGACGTGAACACCGTTAAATCTGATATAGCTCGGGAAATGAAGATCGGATTTATGTCTGTTTTGTGCAGACACATTTATGTGGCCAAGTGTAAATGGAATTGTTTTGACCAGGTGTAAAACAGCCCCAAAGATGATGTGAAAAAGTTCTTACTAGACTAGCATTTCCTAAAATGATGCAATGCTCTTTTTATTACCATCTCAACACAGTCTTGATCCTCCAATGATGATTGTTCCTTCTCAGGGCTCACCTGAAAGCAAGGCAAAGAAAGAAAAAAATAAACATCTATTAGATACAAAGGATTCAGAGATTCTCCAAATGAAGCAGCACAGATACTTGACTCCATTAACACTGACTGATCACTGTCATAAAACATAAAATTAAAACAATTTCACATTATCAATGATATACTTGAGCAAAAGAAGGCTGATGACGCCAAACTAATTCAGGTATGATGGGACATTTCAAACAGTGACTTAAGATTTAAAACACTGTGACATAAGTTGTAATCAAGTATAAAGTTAAAACCCTATAAATATATGGTCATAACCAATCAGGGATGCATGAAAATAATGCTCATTATTAATGTTATCATTGTCAATCCGATAAGAAAATTAGGCCGCTATATTAACACTAATAAATAATGGATTACTTCCTTCAGCTTCAGATGTGCGCTGTTCACCATGATGGTTTTGAAATGTTTGAATCACAAATCTGTGAAATCAGCGCATTGTTACAGGGAGAGTTCGCTTGTGGAATTGTAAGTTGTAATATTTTTTATTTTTGTTATATATCTGATTTATCTCATATAGGATGCATTTGGCTGAGTTAATGAGTGCTGCAGTAAACACTTCACTGTAGGCCTACCGGTGGTCAGCAAAACATTAATTATGATTGGGACTGTCATATATACATAACACTATAATGAGCAAACTATTGCATTAAAAACGTCGTGAATTCTTTGGGTTTAGTTGCTGTGTTTCAGCGTGTAGTCCTGGGAGGAGCGCATCCACAACAGGAGTTTCACTATGTAATAGTTGATTACTATTAATAATAGCTCAAGTTAATCTGTGCATGATTTTGTGCAAGTATAAGTTGTAATATTGTGTTTATTTTGTATAAATATATAATTTATCATATATAGGTTGTGTTCCGTTGAGCTAAAACCATCTAACAAAACCTCAGTTTAGGGGTGTTCCTTCAGCTCTTTAGGCCATTTCATTTTAAGTTTAATGTTGTCTAATAACTTGTTTGCATTTTAATTTCATTTGATTTATTATTATTATTATTATTAAGGCAATAGATGTTTTGGTAAAACTTCACAATGTGAAGTGCAATGTATTGCATTAACTAACATGAACTAACAGAGAGAAGAACTTTTGTTAATGTGAGTTAATAAAATATGTGAGTTCATGTTAGTTCACAGTGCATTAAATTAACAGATTCAACACTGGATCCTAAAATGTCTTGGAAAATGTTGAGATTAACGTTAAGTAAGATAAACATTAAGTAAATCATGTATAAGTATTGTTCATTCATTGTTAGTTCATGTTAACTAATACTAACAAGATGAAACCTTTTTATAAAGTATTGCCATTTTTTTATAAAGAAAGTTGGAAATATGAATGTAAAATTCATTTTAGAAGTTAAGAAACCTTACACTGGTTCAAACTAGGCCACTGTACTGTATATGTTTGATTTATGTTGAAGTGTTTGGGACATTGGCTTTAAATGATGTGCATTTCGTTTTTGTAATCAGGCTTTCAAAGTATATCAAATTTTGGATTTAGATTCATCGGCTAATATATCAGATATCGGCTTTCGAATATAAAGAATGATCAGTTATCGGCCCAAATGTTCATATCGCTGTATCCCTAATTTGATTTCCAAAAAAACAATACCTTCTGTACATCTCTGACTTCTGACTGGGACGGGGACGGACTCTTCATTTCGAGAGTGGAGGGTTCAACCTCACTGAGAGTCTACAAAACATAACATTAGACATGAAACAGTGGTGTAAATATGTGAACACTAGATCTCACAGATGTCTCTGCTTCGTTTGCTCGTTCTCTTCCAGCACAACTCTCACTTACTTTGTCTAGTCCCACAGTAAGAGCAGCACAATCACTGCCTGATGACCACTGGCTCTTATGGCTCATCTGAGAATATGAAATTAAGCGTTACATACAGAAACACTTCACCTAAGAGTTTAAAAAAAGCATTATAAATGGAATATATAAAGGATAATGTACAGTCAGTCAGTAATTAATACAAAATAAACTGACAGGATAATAAGGGTCCTGATACACAGCTACCTATCAATAAATATTTGCACATGAAATACTGATTTAAGATAATATACAAGATTACAAAATAGTTAAAGTTTTCAAATCAATATTTCAATATTTAAATGCTACCACAAGGTAATGTTCACGGCTTTTATGCATCACATTACATGTGTTTTCATTCCAGTGTGTCAGGTTGTGTGTAGCTTTACACCAGTTTTATGAGGACATCATAAGAACATGATCCTGATGTTTGACTTGACTGAAGAATCTCAGTGTGTTGTGTAAGTTTAACAGAATCCTGGTCTATGAGGACACTAGATTTATGAGGACATCATAAGAACATGATCCTGATGTTTGACTTGACTGAAGAATCTCAGTGTGTTGTGTAAGTTTAACAGAATCCTGGTCTATGAGGACACTAGATTTATGAGGACATCATAAGAACATGATCCTGATGTTTGACTTTGAGTGTGTTGTGTAAGTTTAACAGAATACTGGTCTATGAGGACACTAGTTTTACTGGGACACTGGTAACTAGATACATTTGGACGGCACTGAGTTCAAGTGTGTGTATGTATGAGAGTGATACGAGACATTGCGCCTGTGCTAGATGTACAGTAAGTGATCGTGACTCACTTCTTACACACACAATCATAATTCAGGGACTGATAACAGTGGCAAATAATCTGTTTCTGAGGAAACAGAGTTATTACATTAACTTATTGGATACCTTTAGAGTTGCTGTATCTTGTTCAGGTTTCATCGGATTCTTCAGAGTTATCATCTGAAAAAAAAAGTAGTAAAAATATATAAAAAAGACAAATAAATACTAATTTTAGTATCACTTATTGAAAGCCAAACAGAGGTTGCTATTTTTTACCAACTTCTTCAATGATTATATTTAATCTGACAAGCACAAATAGTTTTCGCTATTGGTATTAGCCACAATGAGCTGTGAATTATGGGTTATCAGTATCGATCCTAATATTCCATATGTGTGTCCCGGTAAAACTAGTGTCCTCATAGACCAGGATTCTGTCAAACTTACACAACACACTGAGATTCTCCTGTCAAGTTAAACATCAGGAACATGCTCTTATTATGATGTCCTCATAAAACGGTGTCCTCATAAAACAGGTGTAAGACACACACACACTTGACACACTGTAATGAACATGCATGTAATGTGATGCATTAAAGCCATGAACATTAACTTGTAGGGCTGCACAATGTATTGCTTTATCATTCATACCCATCTGTGGTAGTGACATTGCAGTATAGGCCTCTGTGAAGTCAGGCTATATAAAGACTCTGCCGTGTTATTTTACAGTTGATTACTCAAGTTCTGTACCTAAATGCTGTTAGACTTACCTGGAATATATGAGGCATTGTTTATTTCACATCTTTGTTATTTTTTTTTATCTCTGCTTGCAATTTATTATTTTCTATGCAGATGCAAACCCCTACAAAATCACACCAATCATTCTAGATTGATTAATTATTTCCAAATAGAGCTATTCAATTCATTTAGTGAAATTGCTTTTCATATTGAAAAACTTTTGTTAATGTGAGTTAATAAAATATGCGAATTCATGTTCGTTCACAGTGTATTAAATTAACAGATACAACACTGGATCCTAAAATGTCTTGGAAAATGTTGAGATTAACGTTAAGTAAGATAAACATTAAGTAAATCCTGTAGAAGTATTGTTCATTCATTGTTAGTACATGTTAACTAATACTAACAAGATGAAACCTTTTTGTAAAGTGTTGTCATTTTTTTATAAAGAAAGTTGGAAATATGAATGTAAAATTCATTTTAAAAATTAAGGAATCTTACATTAGGCCACTGTACTGTATATGTTTGATTTATGTTGAAGTGTTTGGGACATTGGCTTTAAATGATGTGCGTTTCGTTTTTGTAATCAGGCTTTCAAAGTATATCAAATTTTGGATTTAGATTCATCGGCTAATATATCAGATATCGGCTTTCAAATATAAAGAATGATCAGTTATCGGCCCAAATGTTCATATCGCTGTATCCCTAATTTGATTTCCAAAAAAACAATACCTTCTGTACATCTCTGACTTCTGACTGGGACGGGGACGGACTCTTCATTTCGAGAGTGGAGGGTTCAACCTCACTGAGAGTCTACAAAACATAACATTAGACATGAAACAGTGGTGTAAATATGTGAACACTAGATCTCACAGATGTCTCTGCTTCGTTTGCTCGTTCTCTTCCAGCACAACTCTCACTTACTTTGTCTAGTCCCACAGTAAGAGCAGCACAATCACTGCCTGATGACCACTGGCTCTTATGGCTCATCTGAGAATATGAAATTAAGCGTTACATACAGAAACACTTCACCTAAGAGTTTAAAAAAAGCATTATAAATGGAATATATAAAGGATAATGTACAGTCAGTCAGTAATTAATACAAAATAAACTGACAGGATAATAAGGGTCCTGATACACAGCTACCTATCAATAAATATTTGCACATGAAATACTGATTTGAGATAATATACAAGATTACAAAATAGTTAAAGTTTTCAAATCAATATTTCAATATTTAAATGCTACCACAAGGTAATGTTCACGGCTTTTATGCATCACATTACATGTGTTTTCATTCCAGTGTGTCAGGTTGTGTGTAGCTTTACACCAGTTTTATGAGGACACCGTTTTATGAGGACATCATAAGAACATGATCCTGATGTTTGACTTGACTGAAGAATCTCAGTGTGTTGTGTAAGTTTAACAGAATACTGGTCTATGAGGACACTAGATTTATGAGGACATCATAAGAACATGATCCTGATGTTTGACTTGACTGAAGAATCTCAGTGTGTTGTGTAAGTTTAACAGAATCCTGGTCTATGAGGACACTAGATTTATGAGGACATCATAAGAACATGATCCTGATGTTTGACTTTGACTGAGTGTGTTGTGTAAGTTTAACAGAATACTGGTCTATGAGGACACTAGTTTTACTGGGACACTGGTAACTAGATACATTTGGACGGCACTGAGTTCAAGTGTGTGTATGTATGAGAGTGATACGAGACATTGCGCCTGTGCTAGATGTACAGTAAGTGATCGTGACTCACTTCTTACACACACAATCATAATTCAGTGACTGATAACTGTGGCAAATAATCTGTTTCTGAGGAACACTGGTCGCATGGCACTGCTTAAGCATGGAAACCCTGAACTCACCTTTATAATGATTGCTGAATCTGCCCTGGAGCTCATCTTTGTCTGTAAACGGCATGTCCTCTTCCAGATCTTGATCTTCTCCTTCACTGAATCACTTCAGTCATCATCCCATGTGTCTGCACGCATAGAAAAAGACTCTCATTAATCACGACCAATGCATTTCATTTGACATATTATTCAAAAAGCTTGTTTTAAATAAATTGATCAATTATGGTAAACAGCATTCAAGTTATTTTAATACTTTATTATTATATGATATTTAAGGAATATGTTCATTGATAATAACTATTCATTCATAGATTTCATTCACAATTGATACATTATAGGCAATAATAGTGACAGTATTAATAAGACTGAATCAGACTGACAGTTCTAATAATATTCAGAGTATATTTTATTATAGTCAGGAGTAATATGAGCACATATTTGTGTCTTAATGTGTTTAAAGCAAGCATAACTGTAGTAATATTAACAGTAGCATATCAGGATACTGTACTGGGTGAAATAGCCTCCCCTTCACATACTGTAGTCATGACAACGCGTTATTATGATGGCTAGACTATTTTATGAGATCAGAAAAGGTAGCAGTTACAAATATAGTGCAATCGAAAACGAGTTTAAAATGACAAGCATCGCTGATTCCCTCATGTCAGTCTGTAAACAGAATCACTATAGGTCCGCTAGCACCGTTAGCATCACGCGCTAGCTGCTTTCTAACTGTAAAACGAGCAGCGAAGAGCATACAGAACATGCACAAACAAGCCAACCGGACCCACATGCTATTAGAGAAGCAATTAAACAACGTTATAACTTACCTTTTGGATAACAGTTGCCTTCATCAGGTCCACAGATGTCTTCTCAGGTGCAGAGTTTGTCCAGTCCAAACAGGAAATGACGTAACGACGAATGACTACACCTCTGATTACGTTGTACTTATCATAATATAAACGGGATTGTATTTATTTATTTATCATATATTTAATGCAAAATTAATAAATTACAGGCAAAAATACTTAAATAATTAGTATTTTGCATTAAGTTGCTACACATTTTAAAGCTGATTGAAGCTCCGCCCACTGGCGCCATCTTGTTTTCGCGATCTCCCGCCTACCGGTACCGATCTGACCAATCACTAAAGCTGATTGAAGCTCCGCCCACTGGCGCCATCTTGTTTTCGCGATTTCCCGCCTACCGGTACCGATCTGACCAATCACAGGCCCCAAAGAATACACTTGTGTAAAAGATGCAAATTTTTGATGACGCGGGTGTAATACCAGGACCTGGCTACAGGGGCGCACTCTCGAAATCAGGGATACACTGTGTATGGTAAAATGTCAGGGTTTTGTGGTATGTAAGGACATGGCGCCAAACTTTGAGAGGGAGCTTCTGGAACGTAGTAAATGACATCTACGCTGTCGGATTTATGAGGACATGGCCTCTGTCCTCATAAACCCAAATGTCCCCATAGTGCTGGTGCGTATTCAGGTCAAAAGTCCTCGTAAACCACAAAAACAAACACAGCACAGTTATTAACACTGACACACACACACACACACACACACACAGCACAGTTATTAACACTGACACACACACACAGCACAGTTATTAACACTGACACACACACACACACACACACACACACACAGCACAGTTATTAACACTGACACACACACACACACACAGCACAGTTATTAACACTGACACACACACACACACACACACAGCACAGTTATTAACACTGACACACACACACAGCACAGTTATTAACACTGACACACACACACACACACACACACACACACACACACAGCACAGTTATTAACACTGACACACACACACACACACACACACACACACACACACACACACACAGCACAGTTATTAACACTGACACACACACACACACACACACACACACACACACAGCACAGTTATTAACACTGACACACACACACACACACACACACACACAGCACAGTTATTAACACTGACACACACACACACACACACACAGCACAGTTATTAACACTGACACACACACACAGCACAGTTATTAACACTGACACACACACACACACACACACACACACAGCACAGTTATTAACACTGACACACACACACACACACACACACACACACACACACACAGCACAGTTATTAACACTGACACACACACACACACACACACACACACACACAGCACAGTTATTAACACTGACACACACACACACACACACACACAGCACAGTTATTAACACTGACACACACACACACACACACACACACACACAGCACAGTTATTAACACTGACACACACACACACACACACACACACACACACACACAGCACAGTTATTAACACTGACACACACACACACACACACACACACACACACAGCACAGTTATTAACACTGACACACACACACACACACACACACACACACACACAGCACAGTTATTAACACTGACACACACACACACACACACACACACACACACACACACACACACACACAGCACAGTTATTAACACTGACACACACACACACACACACACACACACACACACAGCACAGTTATTAACACTGACACACACACACACACACACACACACACAGCACAGTTATTAACACTGACACACACACACACACACACACACACAGCACAGTTATTAACACTGACACACACACACACACACACACACACACACACACACACAGCACAGTTATTAACACTGACACACACACACACACACACACACACACACACACACACAGCACAGTTATTAACACTGACACACACACACACACACACACACACACACACACAGCACAGTTATTAACACTGACACACACACACACACACACACACAGCACAGTTATTAACACTGACACACACACACACACACACACACACACACACAGCACAGTTATTAACACTGACACACACACACACACACACACACACACACACAGCACAGTTATTAACACTGACACACACACACACACACACACACACACACACACAGCACAGTTATTAACACTGACACACACACACACACACACACAGCACAGTTATTAACACTGACACACACACACACACACAGCACAGTTATTAACACTGACACACACACACACACACACACAGCACAGTTATTAACACTGACACACACACACACACACACACACACACACAGCACAGTTATTAACACTGACACACACACACACACACACACAGCACAGTTATTAACACTGACACACACACACACACACACACACACACACACACAGCACAGTTATTAACACTGACACACACACACACACACACACACACACACACACAGCACAGTTATTAACACTGACACACACACACACACACACACACACACAGCACAGTTATTAACACTGACACACACACACACACACACAGCACAGTTATTAACACTGACACACACACACACACACACACACACACAGCACAGTTATTAACACTGACACACACACACACACACACACACACACACACACAGCACAGTTATTAACACTGACACACACACACACACACACACACACACACACACACACACACACACACACACACACACACACACACACACACAGCACAGTTATTAACACTGACACACACACACACACACACACACACACACACACACAGCACAGTTATTAACACTGACACACACACACACACACACACACACACACACACACACACACACACACAGCACAGTTATTAACACTGACACACACACACACACACACACACACACACAGCACAGTTATTAACACTGACACACACACACACACACACACACACACACACACACACACACACAGCACAGTTATTAACACTGACACACACACACACACACACACACACACAGCACAGTTATTAACACTGACACACACACACACACACACACACACACACACACACACACACACACACACACACACACACACACACACACACACACACACACACACAGCACAGTTATTAACACTGACACACACAGAGCAAAACCTCTTCTCAAGTCTCCAAAAGTCTAAACACATTTTCTGCTTTACACACAATTTTTCAATTCAAAATGGCACTTTTTAAACACACTGAACACAGTTCTCTGCATAACACACACAATCTGACATGAAGTCACATGATTGCCTTTTCAAAACACTGCCATTCAAAATGACACTCCGTGATCTGATTGGCCGATACATGCGTCACCTGACCAAACACCTCAATGCTTAACTGGTATAACACTTCAATCTTTATATTTCTGCTGGTCATATGTTGCACTGACTTGTTTGGTGAAAAAGAAAAAAATTATTGTTTCAACATGTGTGTGTCTCTGCAAATATTACTGTGCATGTGAACAATCTGAAGAAATTTCTACAATTTGAACGTCGGTTTTGAAAGTGTGTCGTCGGTCAGACTAAATCTGCTAATATGAATGAAGTGTCATTTCCTGCAGAAGTTTGATCTTGATAATGCTGTGTGTAGTTTTGGTTGCAGTGCTTCATTCTGCAGGATATATGAGCTATTTTGCAGTTTGGGTGTGTGGTTGTGAGAATTGTGTTCAGTATTTTGATAAAAACCAGCCTAGTTTGCAAAATTGTGTGTTAGCAATTGGAAAAAACTGTAAACCAGTAAAGCTCTAGACCAATCAGACGTCTCAAAGCTGAGAAGTGCGAGAAAGACTCGATCTAATGATAGAAGAGCAGTTTTACCCTCCAGTGACCTCCTGTGTTCCTCTTTCACACACTGACCCCAGTTCATCTGTCAAACAGATCATCAGATGTGTGTGTGTGTGTGTGTGTGTGTGTGTGTGTGTGTGTGTGTGTGTGTGTGTGTGTGTGTGTGTGTGTGTGTGTGTGTGTGGCATGCGGTCCTGGGGAATAAGGGCCGGTGTTTGGGCCCCAGGATCTGGATGTGGAGCCTGAGATCTCGGAGTGTTTTACAGCGTCTCAGATACTAGAGTTTATGATAGCGATGTTGAGTAATGCGAGTCTTTCACACACGTGATTGTGATGATTTCACACTCTTCTTATCACTGGTTCTGAACAGAGAGTTGCAGTGCCGACCCGTCGTGTTTAACGTCCTGATCAGCGGAACCCACCAATGAGAAGAGCAGGAGCAGACGGAGCTCCGCCTCTATGCAAATCAGATCGCTTTCTACCCAATCACCTTCTGTTTTCTGGATTATAGAGTGTCTGTGTTCATGACTGTAGATCAGTGTTAAATACATCCTGAATCAGTTTGGCTGCTTAACATCATATTGATTTTTTTAAACATTTAATTAAGCTTATAATTATTCGCAACAGGGTTATGATTGTTAATCACAACTAAAAAAGTTTGAAATCAAATAAACATGAACTAACATAAAATATCAGCTAGTTGCCAAGACAGCATTTCTTATTTTTATTTTATTTAACTTGAAGTACTAAAAAATATACATTTTTGGTAAGGGTCAAAGGTCATCGTGCTCCAAGTCACATTACAAGCAGAGTTATTATCATTAACTAAAAAGAAAAAAAATTTTTAAATTTTTTTATTTTTTTTTCTATATATATATAAATTTTTTATTATTCTACTTGACAAGGTAACATCTTTATTTTCATTAAAATAAGTACTAAAATAACTAAAACTGAAATAAAAATCTATAAAACTATATATGCATTTAAAAAAACAAGAATAATAAAAATGACAAAAAACACTTTTAACTTCAATTAAAATGAAAACCATTCAAAACTATTTTGAATACTTGAAATAAAATAAAAATATATATTTTTTTAAACTTATTTAATTAGAGCAACATTCCTCATTTGTGATAAAATATCTAAAACTAAAATAAAAACGATATAGACATAGTTTTTAAACTGACAAATACAACAAAACTGCTAAACCAAAAATCTAAATATGAATAAAAACTATAAAAAGTATATTAAAGTTAAGCTCCTAAAATAACACTGATTCTGATGTATTTCGAGAGAGTTGCACATTTGTGGACACAGATGGTAAATATTCCTCAGTATGTCACCTATTACAAACATAGGTAAAGGTCAAAGGTCGTGCTGCTTTCAGGCAGCGTTAATGAATGCGTTTTCACAACTTGAAATGGCAGAAGCGTTATATATTTTAAACTTGACATCATATTGATCTAGTGCTGATAAAGCAGATAAACTCAATCTGGGTTTATTGTGTTCGTTCTCTTATCTGCACCAGCTTTGAAGAGTCGTCAGTGTGTTCCTGATAAAACACTGATAATCAATAGGGTCTGATAGATGCAGTCCATAGTTCAGGAGTCAGGAGAACGATCAGACCAATGCTGACGGGTTATTATGAGGATAATGAGACATAGATGTGCAGAAATCACTCATAAACCGAGGTTACGATGCATGTGTGTGTGTGTGTTTCATGTGTTTCCTCTGATGTTGCATGAAGGGTTTGTCCTTGAAGATCCGTGAAAAACGTTCCTGTTCTCCTGCTGAAAGGCTCTTCTGTGCTGCAGTTCCGGATCATTTCCACCACTTTAGACACGCTCTTTATTTGTCCAAATTCTGCTCACAAGACCTTATAATGAAATATGCTTTATTTTTAATAGACTTGTGACTGGTTCATGATTTGAAGAATGCATTGACATACAAATGTGTATTTATAAGTGAACATGCCATGATATCATTTATAATTATGTCATATTTCATTATATAAAAAATTACAATATATATAAAATTGCAACAGCTAAAAGTTTCTTACACATGCATCTAATATTCTAACTCAATATATATATATATATATATATATATATATTCATATTTACATTAGGATTTGTTAACATTATGCATTGAGTAATATATTTTTACAGCATTCATTAATCTTTGTAAAATGTAAGTTAATAATAAAATGTGTTATTGTTTAGGCATGTTAGTGCATTAACTACATTAAAAAATACAACTTTTAACTAAGATTAATAATTGCAGTTGAAGTTTCTTTCATTGTTAGTTCATCTTAACTAAAGATAACAAATGAAAACTTACTGTCAAGTGTTTTTGTAAAAGGAAAAATCTAAAGAAAATATACAGTGAGGATCTTTTATATACTATTATAGTTTTTACTAATGTACTTTACTTATTTTAGCTAAAAGTTTATTTAAAAAAAAATTATTTAGAATATATGATTGTTTGTTTTGTGTTTTTGTCAGTTTAGTACTTTAAATAACTATGTATTTACTTATTTATTTATTTAAATATATAATATAAAATTAAATAAATAAAAATACAAATAATTTATCCTTTTTTTCTGTTTTAGTTAATCCCAAATGTTGTAGCTGTGTGACCCTTGCGTCCGATAGGGTGTGATGATGTCATGGTCTGAGGGCAAAGGTTAAGGCCACGATCTGATTATAGATTATAGATCTGCACTGTTTTGCACTCAGAACAACTTTTACCCCGAATGACATTTCACCTGACACGATTTCACAGTGATCGACCAATCAGGACCATCCTATCCGGTTAATAATTATTAATCTGTGTATATTTGACAACATAAAAGCGTCTTTCACACACTCGGGTGTCACTCTTTATCCACTCGTCACCATGTCGTTCAGTGGGAAATATCAGCTGGAGAGTCAGGAGGGATTCGTGGAGTTCATGAAGGCCATCGGTGAGTCAAATATCACGCAATTTAATGCATTCAAAATGAACACTGATGATCAATAAGTTATGACAACGTATGTTTTTACATTGCTTTGACTCATCAAAATGAGTTTCAACTTTTTAAAAAAGTTATTAAAGATTCAACTCATTTTTTTTTAAGTCAGTTTAATGTAATTTAAGTTGAAGTGACTTAACAACCAAAGTTGATTGTATGTAAGTGAATTACATTTTTAAATACAATCAACTTGGGTGTTTAAGTCACTTCAACTTAAATTGCATTAAACTGGCTTAAAAAAATTTGTTGAATCTTTAATAACTTTTTAAAAAAGTTGAAAATTGCTTAACTTATTTTGAGGAGTCAAAGCAATGTACAAATAAGTTAAGCAATTTTCAACTTTTTTTTAAAAGTCACTTCGTTTTTTAAGTCACTTCAACTTAAATTGCATTAAACTGACTTAAATAAAATGAGTTGCTGCAGAAATTTTTTTTTTTTACACTTTAGCTCGATCGGAAAGAACTGACGGCATCGTATATGTTTCACGATAACTTGCTTAATTTAGTCCTAAATTGTAGTTCGCTTTGGACAAAAGCGTCTGCTAAATGACTAAATGTAATGTCCGCTTGTAATGTCCTTCAGGTCTTCCCGATGATTTGATTGAGAAAGGCAAAGACATCAAGAGCATCTCCGAGATCGAGCAGAACGGAGATCATTTCAAAGTGACCGTGACGACCGGAGCCAAAGTTCTGACCAACTCCTTCACCGTCGGGCAGGAGGCCGACATAGAGACGCTGACCGGAGAGAAAGTCAAGGTACGGAGAGATGGATCTGAGTGCATGATGGGATGGATCTGAGTGCATGATGGGATGGATCTGAGTGCATGATGGGATGGATCTGAGTGCATGATGGGATGGATCTGAGTGCATGATGGATCTGAGTGCATGATGGGATGGATCTGAGTGCATGATGGGATGGATCTGAGTGCATGATGGGATGGATCTGAGTGCATGATGGGATGCGGAAGGAAGTGCATTACGGGTTTTTTCAACTGCTTACACACAAAATCCTTTCTTGTCACACAATTTCTGAAACCTGACACTCGAACACCAGAACCACAGAACAAATCTGCAAAACCATACACTAGTTCTCGGCCTTCGACTCAGTTTTCAATTTCATGAAACTCTTTTTGCAAACCACAACACACAGTTCTCTGTGTAACACACACAAATCTAACCAGAAGTCTCTTGATTTCCTTTTTCAAACACAACCTATCAAAACACCACAGTAATTCATCAGAGCCTCACACACACTCACTCACACACACACTCCTCACACGCACACACACACACACACACACACACACACACACACACACACACACACACACACACACACTCCTCACATGTGCAAACACTCATTGCTTTACTGAACACCAACCAATCATGGCTTTAGAATAGATCTATAAATAGGTCAAAGGTCAAGTTATAGGTTTGTCGGACTGTGTAATACTGTATTCACACTCACAAATGCTTACAGTAAAAAAATAGTTTGGTTTTAATCTTGCTTTCGTGTTTACCGTTAATTTTTCAACATCTCTCTGCCAATTACTTTCAATCTTGTACAGAAATGTACGTGAAATGAGAGCTTTAGGTTTTGAATAACTGTGTGAATATGATATATCCAAAAATATAATATTATGGCAAAGGTGTTTGAAACGTAACCGAAATGTTTGCTTTTGAGATGTTTGTGATATTGTGAATGCAGTGCAAGAGATGTGAGGCATTTTGCATTTTGTGTGCAATTCTTGGATTTGTGTGTAAAGTTTTGGAAAAAAAGAGGCAAAGTTTTGAAAATGTGTGTGAGCAGTTGTGTGTGTAACAGTAATGTGTGTGAGCAGTTGTGTGTGTAACAGTAATGTGTGTGAGCAGTTGTGTGTGTAACAGTAATGTGTGTGAGCAGTTGTGTGTGTAACAGTAATGTGTGTGAGCAGTTGTGTGTGTAACAGAAGTGTGTGTGAGCAGTTGTGTGTGTAACAGTAATGTGTGTGAGCAGTTGTGTGTGTAACAGAAGTGTGTGTGAGCAGTTGTGTGTGTAACAGAAGTGTGTGTGAGCAGTTGTGTGTGTAACAGAAGTGTGTGTGAGCAGTTGTGTGTGTAACAGAAGTGTGTGTGAGCAGTTGTGTAACAGTAATGTGTGTGAGCAGTTGTGTGTGTAACAGAAGTGTGTGTGTGAGCAGTCGCTGATGATGTCATTTGTGCTCTAGGCTGTTGTGAATAAAGAGGGAAACAAGCTGAAGGTCGTCCTGAACAAAATCACATCAGTCACGGAGCTGGTGGACGGAAACACACTGGACAACGTGAGTGAGAACATCATGAACATCAGGAACGAGCTCACAGTGACGGTCAGATCTCATGTATGATGTGTGTGTGTGTGTGTGTGTGTGTGTTTCAGACTCTGACTCTCGGCAGCCTCGTCTACAAGAGGATCAGCAAGCGTGTGGCCTGAACACACACGGACCTCCACATGATCTGAGAAAAGACAAATATCATGTTTTTTTATTTTTTATTAAACTGTTCTCAAAATCACATCCGTGCCCTTATTTGTATTCCTTGAAAGAGTTGGTGTTGTGCATGTGTTTAAAAAGGAAAAGGAGATCAAGTTACTGAAATTAACTTCAGAATGAAGTTAACTTCTTTTTGTTTAAAATGTTGAATCCTCTGTCTCAACTAGCTAGTAAACTAGTGTGAGTGTGTGTGTGTGTGTGAGTGTGTGTGTGTGTGTGTGTGTGTGTGTGTGTGTGAGTGTGTGTGTGTGTGTGTGTGCCTTTTACAGTCTTTATGGCTTAGAGTTAAACCCATTTATTGCTTGTATTACCAAGTATAATATGTATAACATATAATTACTGAGCTGTGAAAAAGCGACATTTTGAGTCTCAACTCTTTTATGGACGAGAACAATGAAAGTCAAACCACAAACATCATCATTTAAACCTGACGAGTCTTTAATTACAAAAAAACTTTAATATTCCAAATGACACTCAAAAACAAAGAACAGCCTAAAAAATCCGTGCGACCCGTTACAGTCGTCACACAGTCATCGTTTAGAAAACCATACATCTCTACATGTACAGATGCACATACCAGTCAGTGAAGATGAAGATGATTCCTAATCTAGTTATCTAATAAACCTGCACTCTTAGAAGAAGAGGTTCTACATAGAACCTTAAAGGGATCATTTTATGGATTTAGCTGTAATTAATTAATTTTGTTTTAATTCAATTCGTATTTTGATTACATTTTATGAATTAAGCAGTTCGTTAATATACTTTATCACTAGAAAAAAATGAAATAACCCATTAAACATGAAAGTATTAAGCAATAATTTAAGACACTTCTCCTTTTTTGGCATAAAATTGAGTCAAGAACCCTAAAGTTCTATATAGAACCTTTGTTCTAAGCCTGTGCACTTTATATTATTTAGGGATGCACCGGTATAAAAAATTTGGCCGAAAACAATAACCGATAATTTATATTTGAAAGCCGATAACCGATATATCGGCCGATAAATCTAGATCCAAATCCAAATTTTTATATAATTTTTGAGAGACTGATTACAAAACCAAAGTCTCACATTTAAATCCATGTTCCAAGTACACAATTATAATATTCTCATTATAATCTTATGTAGCCGATATGACACATGTTGCACTTTTCCTTTTTTGAAGTGATTCCAATCATATTTCAAGCAATTCATAATCATCATGTTGAACAGTGCGCATCTGAAGAGTCTCAGCTGAAGGAAATAATACATTATTTATCGGCTTTAATATATCGGCCAAATTTTATTATTGGGCCGATAATGATAACATAAAAAATGAACATATATCGGCCGATACCGATATATCGTGCATCCCTAATATTTTTGGCTATTTGATGCTTTGGTTTTTGTCTGAATGCATAAATATAAAACGTGAGTCTAACGTTGACCTGAGCGTGTGTGTCTCAGTGGACTGTGATGTCACTTCCTGCGGAACAGGTTCTTGATGCTCTCGTTGGCCGCCGGTTCTGACATCATCTTCATGGGCTGGTTCTGCAGCGCCGCCTCACGCATGGAGTGATACACGTACTCGTTCTGCTTGAACATGCGCAGCTCCATCTCCGTCTGAATGCGCATGGCCTGATGGGAAGAGAGCAACACTTTCAAACACTACAGCGAATTACACCAACTCAGTGTCAATGATGCTAAAATAGCATGTTTGGAACGACATGAGGGAGAGTAAATGATGACAGAACCTTCATATACAGTCAAACCACAAACTATTCAGACACCAGATATGATTTTTGATGTTTTCACTAGTGTGATCAGGACACTATAGTTCATTTCTGTAAGTGAGGAGAGCAGAATAAAGTAAACTGTGACATATTATACCCAAATATTCTTCATACAGTGACTACCAGTGACATTTGGGACCAAAAATGATTCCGACATATGCTCATGCTCTTTTTACACACAGACTGAACAAAATGAAGCATTGCTTGGTGATTGGTTGAACTAAACTGGTATTATCTAATTGTGTAGTTAAATTTAACAGCTGACAGATATTCAACATAATTCATGTGTGAGACAGTCTAACAGAAGGACGTATACAACTATAGCGAATAATAGGGGTGTAACAATATATATCGCAAATACAAAAAATGCATCAATATGTCTCGTGGATAGTTCACCCAAAATTAAAATTACTGTGTGAGAAACAAAATCAAGTTTTCAGAGTTTATGTGGCAGTACTACATTAAACTGTTATGATGTTGAATATAATGTATAATAATGCAATGGGGGAATATTTGTGGGTCCTGATAATGCCAAATGTCTGATGTTACCAGTAAAAAGTGGCCTTTATTATTTTAAATATATCTAGTGAGTGACAGAGTACAAGCATATTCTGTATTTACATAAAATAATTCTGTATTTTCAGCATTTTTTGTTAACCTTACGTCATTAACGTCTTGGAGTATCGCAATAATATCGTATCGTGAGTTCAGAATCATTGCACACTTAGCGAATAAACTGTGATAACGTGAGAAATGTCAAAGGTGTCTGAATATTTACATTTCTGCATTTACCAGATGCTTTTATCCAAAGCGAATTGCATTGCATTTCAAGCTACACATTTACATTCTTATCAGCTCTTGCTTTCCCTGGGAATCGAACCCATGACCTTGGCGTTGCAAGCGCCAGCTCTCTACTGTTTGAGCTCCAGGAAAGCTTTGAGTATATGTTTAATATACTTTGAACACATTCTGGTTTGACTGTATGTGTGTGAAGGCTCACTGTAACTGGGGTTAGTCCGAGCTTTACCTCCAGGTCTTTGGTGATGGGGTGCATGGGGCCGTGTGTGATCATTAAGATGGCGTAGGCTTTGCAGATCATGCCGTGACCGACCTCGATAAGCCCCGCCTGCCAGTGCGTCACGCCGGCACGCATCGTAGCCATTCCCAGCTGAGCGTTGTTGGGATGGTACAGTTTTCTATTTCAATACACAAACATATAAACACGACATATTAGGGCTTAAGTCTTGATGTTGTTCCCCTCAACCAGTGTTGCAGCTCCTCTCTTCCCAGTCTGTCAGTAACGCTCTGGTGTGTTTCCCGTATAACGCTGTAACTCGCTGCTTCACTACTATAGTGCGATGCATCGCTGAAGAAATCAACTAGCGAGTCACGACTGTTTCCAGAAACTGTATTGTCAAAAATTGGTCGTTCAAACACGTTGGTTAATGATGTCACGCAGGTGTTGGAGTAATGACTACTTTTAATAAATCTGTTTGAGATTGAATTAATGCGAGATGTTTTGCTATAAATTACGGACATGCATCTGAGGACTATTTCTCATTTTTCTAAGTTATTTTGCTTTATTTCCAGATTCAATCATAGGCTCGTTCTTACGCTCTAGAGCTCGTTCACACATGCGCACTCTTCAACAACTACGTTTAAATCCATAGTTGGCTAACGATGCTTTCGGGAAACACACCCCTGATTGGTTCCTGTCTCTATGAAGCCCCTCCTTCTGAAAAGCACACTGTGCTCTGATTGGTCGGCTGGATCAATGTGTTGTGATTGGTCGAGCGCTTCGAGTGTGTTTGGGAAATGTCCCGCCCCTAATTACCATAACCACTAGTTTAACAAACTACTAACTAACTCACCCAGGCCCCGCCCCTTTATTCTGCGTATTAATTATTTAAATGAGGAATATTGTGACGTGTTCGTTCCCGGAAGAAACTCAAGACTAATGGAGGCGTTTCAGGAGTTCAGAAACACTGACACTGATATAGAGAAGAACTGGAGCTTCTTCATGATCAAACAGCAACATCACACACACTTAATTAAGAACAATGAACATGGAGAAAATCTTCCTTTAATTGTGCATGATTGCATGAAAGCCTCACACACACACACACACACACACACACACACACACACACACACACACACTCACAGGTATCCCTCCACCATCTTGCGCGCATACGTAGACGCCTCGTCGAAGAACTGCAGGTATGAGAGCACTTCGCTGAGCGTGCACCACATGCGCAGCTGATAGATGTGTGTGTCGGCCAGCACGTCCTTCTGCTTCTCCACACACTCGCGGCAGATCTTCACCACCTGCGCGCACACACACACACACTCATGTTACGTTACACACCTGCAGCTGCATGCACTCGTCCGTATGGAGACTCATCTTTACCTCGTTGTAGTTTGCATCTAACCGGGCCTTCTCCATCTTCTCCAGCATCTTCCGGCTGTATTCCGTGATTTCTTTCACCTTTTCTTCTGGAACCTGGAGCAGAACATCAAATATCATGTTTAAAATCTATTAGCCTAATTTATTTATTTTTATTATTGATTTTATTTTATGTTATTTAGGTTTTTTTGTTTTATATTTCAATCAACTTTTTATTTATTTTTGGTCAAATTTTTATTAAATTATTTATACATTTATTTATTTAATCTTAGTTATTTCTTTTTTATATTTGAATCTACTTTTTATTTATTTTTATAAATAAAATACATATTTTTATTGAATTATTTATTTAAACTATTTTTAAATATTTACTTTCTTTTTATTTTTTAGTATTAATGTTTTTGTCTCATTTTCTTTCACAAGGGCTTTCATCTTAACCCTGATTTAGATGATCGGCCTCATAATCCTCCTCTGTGTTCTGAGGGTCAGTAACACGAGCTCCAGACTGGAATTCTGTTCCTTATCTTTCACTGAAGGACTGATATATATATATAACGGCACTAATCTCTGCAGAGCCACGGGACTCAGATAGTGCTGGAGACATGCTGTGTGTCTCCTGTCTTCTCATTCATTCAATCATTCATTCATTCATGCGTTTGTTTGTTCATTCAAGCGTTCGTTCGTTCGTTCGTTCATTCATTCATGCGTTCGTTCATTCGTTCATTCATTCATTCATGCATTTGTTCGTTCATTCATTCATTCATGCATGCGTTCGTTCGTTCGTTCGTTCATTCATTCGTTCATTCATTCATTAATTCATTCGTGCGTTCGTTTGTTCATTCGTTCATTCATTCATTCGTTCGTTCATTCATTCATTTATGCGTTCGTTCGTTGTTCGTTCGTTCGTTCATTCATTCATTCATGCATTCGTTCGTTCATTCATTCATTCATGCGTTTGTTCGTTGTTCGTCGTTCGTTCGTTCGTTCGTTCGTTCATTCATTCATTCAATCATTCATTTATTCATTCAATCATTTATTCATTCACTCATTCATTCAATCATTCATTGATTCATTCATTGATTTATTCATTGATTCATTCAGTCATTCATTGATTCAATAATTCATCCATTCATTGATTTATTCATTCATTCATTGAATCATTCAACCATTCATTCATTCATTCAATCAATAATTCAATCATTGATTCATTGATTCATTGATTCATTGATTGATTGATTGATTAATTTTAGGTCTGTGAGTAACATCACCTTCTCTCCCTCCACCTCGGCTCCGGCCATCTTCAGGTCATCTTTGGTTTTGTTGGTGCAGTGTTCGCATGTGCAGTCGAAGTAATACTGCTGTTTCAGCAAACGCTTGCGGTCTTCAGACAGGTTCAGATAGTCCACATACGACACGGTCACTTCTTCCCCGGGACTGATCTTCCCCAGCGCTCGCAGCTCGATTCTGTGACACACACACACACACACACACAAGCTCGAATCAGAGCACACACACTTCAGCATCACGAACCCGTTCCTGCGTTCACAGGCCCTCCAGATCAAGCAAGCGCACACAACCAAACACTCTTTGCTAACTAGAGGAGTTTTGTATATAGACCCAGATTGTGATCATATACAACATCTTAACTTGATCTGACAGCAGACAGAAACACAGTGACACACACAGACAAATGTTCAGGATGTTGTAAACCCACTTATATTTGCATATCAAAGTGGTAATTAGTTGTGGCAGCTGTCAAGACTGGAAGAGAGTGTTATTAGATGTGAAAGAGGTTAGAAGTGACAACAAACGGACCAACCACCCGTCATCAGCTCTCGCCTTACTGTCGAACTCTTCAATTCTGTCATCATTTGACTCTCGCGTCGTTACAACTTTCTTTCTTTCTCCAGCAGAACGCCAAAGAAAACACAATGAAACATGAAAACGAACATGAGCATTTGTAAATGATAACAGAATTTTTAACTATCCCATCTATCTTATCTTTTTTTGATTTGGGGTTTAATCCAGATCCAAACGTTCTCCCAGTAAAATGAATAGAATGTTTGTTCGCTGTTTTCTGTTCTCGAAACGTTGGCACACATTGTAACATTTTTAAATGTTACTACTTGGAATGGAAATGTTCACATGTTACAAAATGGAATGTTCAGTTAACAAGGAATAACTTATTTAAAGTCCCCCTGTGGTGTAAATCCAGCTTTTAATGTTGTTTATGTGTCTATGTGGTGTTATTAATATGCTTTAAGACAAAGCATGTGTAAGTTCATAAGTCGACACCATTGCTGAGTATTTTCTCCTTAAAACTGCAGTGAACCAAAGACAGTCTCAAAAACACGCTTTGAAATCGCTGGTGTTTCTGACGTCACAAACTACCTTGTAACCAATCAGATCAACGTGTGATCGTCAACCAGTGGATCTCTGAGCTGAGTGAGTGAGTGGAGGCGGGGCTCATTTGCATATTCATAGAACAGCGCATACTAAATGAGGCGAGGGTGTCGAGTTACATTCAAGATATTTTAAGGAAAAAAAATTAAATATGTAATTTTGGTGATTAAAGATGAGTTTTAAGGGATAAAATGATTTACTACAGGGGGACTTTAAAACCTGGACGTTCAGAGAACATTATAATAACTTAACTGGAACGTTATTAAAAATATTGTGTCAGCTGGTTAGGCAGTACAAGCAAACTCTCATGATTAAAGCTGTTCTCAGTGTCTCCATCATGTTTCGTTTGGCTGTGTATGGGTAGTTGATTATTTGAAGAGATGGATGTGATGATAGAAAGAAGAAGATCTGATGAAAAGAGGAGCGGCTGAACGGACCCACCTCTTCTGAGAATGATACATAGTATCGACAGCCGACTGACTGAAACACAAAGCAAGAAGCAGCTGGACTTACTGAACTCAGGATACTGCAATCAATCTAATTCTGTTGTTGTTCTGACGTTAAAAAAAAGAGGCAAAACTACAATTATGCACATTATATACGTCTGGAGGCCGAGGTGTGCGAGAGGAACGCTAGTGTACTTCAAATTAAAAGTACACAGCTTTATTTGGACATTCTATGTAAGCTTGTTTGAGCCACAGAATGAAAAATAAAAAGGGTAATTGCAACTTTTTATTTCAGAATTTGGTGATAGAAATTTGGTGATAAAGTCAGAATTGCGTGATATAAACTTGCAATTGCGAGAAAAAAGTGTATAGACTTTATAACTCGCAATTCTGACTTTATATCTCGCAATTCTGACTTTATATCTCACAATTCTGACTTTATAACACGCAATTCTGACTTTATATCTCGCAATTCTGACTTTATAACACGCAATTCTGACTTTATATCTCGCAATTCTGACTTTATAACACGCAATTCTGACTATATCACACAATTCTGACTTTATAATTCGCAATTCTGACTTTATATCACACAATTCTGACTTTATGGGCCCTATTTTAACGATCTGAAATGCAAGTGTCAAGCGCAAAGCGCAAGTAACTTTGTGGGCGGATCTCCGGCGCTGTTGCTATTTTCCCGGCGGGATAAATGCCTCTTGCGCTCGACGCAAATCTAAAATGGGTTGGTCTGAAGTAGCTTCATTATTCATAGGTGTGGTTTGGGCGTAACGTGACATAAACCAATCAGAGCGACATCTCACATTCCCTTTAAGAGCAGGCGCGCTTGTTCCATGGCGGATTACTATTATAACGGTGGATTTGCCAGACACACGCCAGGAGCGGTTCACAGCCGAGGAGACCGACGTTCTCGTCAGGGCCGTAAAACACAGAGAAGTGACATTGGGGATGGAGAAACACACCCAAATTAGCTTCGGTTAAACAGGCGTATGATAATTTGGGTAAATGTGTAAGCTAGATGTATGCTTTTATAATAAATTGTCTGTCTATCTATCTATCTATCTATCTATCTATCTATCTATCTATCTATCTATCTATCGTAATAATGTATGATTTGCAAAAATGAAAACTGCTGCTTCTGTGTAGATGAGAGAATCAAAGTGCGCGTTGTGCACACGCTACATTGATTATGGCCAAGCATGCGCCCTTAAAATAGCATATGAATAACATGCGCAACGCACCACTGACTTTAGACGAGGTTTCTCCTGGTTAGTGGCGCAATTGTTTTCTAAACCTGCAAAATAGCATGAAGGAACGTTTGCGCCGGAACACGCCTCCTCTTTGCGCTGAACCGCCCCCGGGAGCGCAAGTGTATTTCCTAACTTACCGACGTCCTTCTGTGGAGGGAAAAGTCCGCTTTGCGCGGGTGCAAAATAGGAATGACACATGCGTCGTGTACAAAGTCAATTGCGCTGGGTGTGAGATAGAGCCCTTAATCTCGCAATTCTGACTATATCTCGCAATTCTGACTTTATATCTCACAATTCTGACTATAACTCGCAATTCTGACTTTATATCACACAATTCTGACTATAACTCGCAATTCTGACTTTATATCACACAATTCTGACTTTATATCTCGCAATTCTGACTATAACTCGCAATTCTAACTTTATATCACACAATTCTGACTTTATATCTCGCAATTCTGACTTTATATCTCACAATTCTAACTTTATATCACACAATTCTGACTTTATATCTCGCAATTCTGACTTTATATCTCGCAATTCTGACTTTATATCACGCAATTCTGACTTTATATCTCGCAATTCTGACTATATCACACAATTCTGACTTTATAATTCGCAATTCTGACTTTATATCTCACAATTCTGAGAAATAAAGTCAGAATTTCGAGATGTAAACTCGCAATTGTGAGATAAAAAGTTGCAATTATCTTTTTAAATGTTTTATTCTGTGGCAGGAACAAGCTTGTTGAAAGGATGCATGTGCATATACAGCATCGCACACACAGGCCACAGTATTTGTGTTAATGCACATTTCACGGAAACCCTGAATCACATGAGCGGGTTATTCCAGTTATTCCCTTCCCAACTCTTTCAGTTCAAACTCTCAGTTCCTCCAGCCATCTTTCTCTCTCATTCCTCGCCCACAAGTTACTTTCACCTGTTCGCTCTCACGCTCCAACTGAGGATCTGAAGACCAGCGCTTCAACTTACTTGCCGTTGTTGAGGATGACGGTGCAGTTGGGCCAGCAGTCGTGGTTCACCAGACACAGGTTAGGAAACAAACCGACGCCAACCGCCTGCAAACCTCTCTGATCGCTCACCATGAACCCATTACAGTTAATCTGGCAGACGGAGAGGAAAGAAGAGTCACCGCATGTCACATGCACACGACCGTCACACGTTTGGAACGATTATGATTTCAAATGATGTCACAAATGATGTTAAAAAATTTGATATATTATTGCAATTTAAAATATCTGTTTTCTATGTGAATATATAGTAAAGTGTAATTTATTCCTGTGATCAAAGCTGAATTTTCAGCATCATTACTCCAGTCTTCAGTGTCACATGATCCTTCAGAAATCATTCTAATATGAGGATTTGATGCTCAAGACAAATTATTATCAATGCTGAAAACAGTTAATATTTTGTGGAAAATATGATACACTGCCATTCAAACGTTTAGGATATGTAAGATTAGTAAAAAAAAAAAAAAGAGAAATTAATCATTTTATTCATCAAGGAAGCCTTTAATTGATCAAAAATGACAGTAAAGACATTTATCAAGAATCGTCAAGAATCCTGAAAAATAAAATGTATGATGGTTTCCACAAACAAACATATGAACTGTTTTCAACATTGATAATAATGAGAAATGTTTCTTGAGCATCAAATCATCATATTAGAATGATTTCTGAAGGATCATGTGACACTGAAGACTGGAGTAATGATGCTGAAAATTCAGCTTTGATCACAGAAATAAAAATGATTTTCTGAAATTCTGAAAATTGAAGCACATGCTCTTCCTGAGCACCTAAACGGATGATTGGAAGTTGACGTACCACTCCGAGGATGTGTGAGATGCTGTCCACCGTGTGCTGTTTGCTCCCGCGAGGCCAGAAGTCGAGGAAATTGTGGATATCGACTTTGAAGTCCTTCAGGTCGTCCTCGTTCATGTCACAGATGTGGTTTTCCAGTTCGTCCAGGGTCGTCATCTGTGTGTCCGAGACCACCATTCCCTCCTTATCGACACGCCACATGATGTGCGCAGCGAGACTAAAACACAGAACATCAGATTTTTCCATCATTTCTGTCACATATGAGTGTGAACGCTACGTGCAGAAAGCTAGGGAACGTGTCTAAACATTCCCAAACCTCATCCTTCCCTCGCACTTCGTAACACATCTCTCCCTCGCGGGTCAAAATGACCCGAAGCCCTAAAATCATACTTATTTTTTTCAACTTTTTAATGCAATTTATTTTATTTACCTTTAAATGGTTAAAGATTTGATCAATAAATAATAAATGAATAGTAATTTAAGCACATTCCTCACATTCTTTCAACTTAAATTCAAAATAACTCACAATTTCATGCATAACCCTTTTAATTCAGCTCTAAATATCTTACATTGTGTCTTTGCCGACCTTTTGTGGAAAATAATAATATAAGATGATATTTCATGACTCTATATGGCCTTATATCTCTATATGGAGCAAATGAGCTGTTCCTCTGGGTCCTAAAGTCAGTTTCTCTTCAGTGTGCATTCAGATACACATGTAGACATTATTAAATCATTTTTTGGTACAGTTTTAGCATTTTTAGTTTGAATTTTGAGCATTTTTAGGTTTTTCTATGTGAACTGAAGCATTCCTCACATTCCTAATGGGGTCAAAATGACCCGCGACGGAAGGATTTGTTACTTTTTTAAATTTCAACCCCAAAACTCCTCGAATCCATACATTTTTTGTGTGTATTTGTGGTTCAAGTGTGACAAAAGTTTAGGGGTCTTGATGAACAGTCAATAAAAAAATAAAAAAATTCGTTCAAAATGACCAGAGGGAATCATGAGGCCTAAAACACGGCTCAGTACGGCTCATACCGGATGTTTTCATTGGGTGCTTTTCCGTAGCTCTTGATGGCAGCGCACTCGAGTTTGTGTTCTTCCCAGGATGCTCGCTGGCACGTTCTGTCACAGTATTGAGCAAAGCGGCACTGACCGCAGCGCTGGAGCTTCTCCTGACGCCGGAAACACCCGTGACACACATTGGACACCAGACTGGAACAGAGAACGCTTCGTTAGATCTCTCACACACTCCACACACTTTAATCTCAGTTACAAACACATCTACAGATGAAGCAGCTGTAACACACTTGTTTTTCTTTCTATTTTTTGATTAGATAAGATAACACTTTAGTCTGTCATATGGTCATGTTATGATGTACCCCACCTATGGGGCATGTTGTCACTTCCATTCTTTCGGGATATATCAAGAAACAAGCGAACACTGTATATGAATGAAACAAAACCACATAATTTTACTAGACGTGTGAAATTAATGTGGGTAAAAATGAATACTCTGAACCCCAAGAGAATTTACACAAACTGAGAAAGTCAAAAAGTGTGTCAGTTGTGCCCCGCTCTCCTCTACACATCACATATATCTGAGCTTACATTACTCACAGAGTATCGGGTGACACACTCATCTTATTCATTCATGCTGAATCATCTTATGCAACCCAGTTTTTATATCTCATGTTCAGATTGGAAAACTGATTCTTCATGGAGAGCAAATAACGATTCTTCACTTCTGATCCTAAATTGCTCGATTCTAATCTTGATTTTACAGTGTTTTATTTTAAGACAAGTTCGGCTCTGGAAAAGCCACGCAAGTTCTCTTCGGGACTTCAGGTTAAATATAGACTATAAACAGCATATGACACCACGACTCAATCCACCCCTGCTATTTAAAGCTCAATCATAATCAGTGTTACTGCAGAATCTCTGATATGCATTCTTACTTGTAAAGGTTACATATGGAACTTTAAAGGTTCTGTCAGGCGCTTTTAGGGGTTACATCATTTATCATTATTTTTTATTAATTAAATTTAATTTAATGAAGTCATTAGTAAACATAATTTATCACTAGAAAAAAATTGAAATAACCTGTTTAACATGAAAGTGTTATGCAATCATTTAAGAGTTCTATATAGAATCCCTTTATTTTCTAAGGGTGTACCATTATAGTTTTTAGTAATAAAAATCTGCTGTATGGAAGCTTGTTTCCGCCACAGAATAAAAAATAAAAAAGGTTATTGCAACTTTTTATCTCACAATTGCGAGATATAAAGTCAGAATTGCAAGATATCAGTAAACTCGCAATTCTGACTTCATAACACACAGTTCTGACTTGATATCTCACAATTCTGACTTGATATCTCGCAATTCTGACTTTATATCACACACCTTATATCTATCTATGTGAGTTATAAAGTTAGAATTGCGAGATGTAAACTCACAATTGTGATACAAAGTTGCAATTTTCTTTTAAAATGTTTTATTCTGTGGCGGAAACAAGCTTCCATCACTGTAGGATTCACCAGTTTCACTCAGAAATGACAACAAAATTTCAGAAATAGTTACAAAGAAACGGAAAGTAACATTGAATTAAATGAAGTTCAAAGCGTAGTTCCGGAGGAGCCTAAACATTCAGTCCTGTCAATCATCATTACGAGCGTACTGTATAAATCGTTTTTCTTGCAAACATACTTCAATAATCTTACAACCTTAATTTTTATGTTTATATTATTCGGTTTTCATTCAAATTTTAGTTAAAGTTTTACTCATTTTGTTGTTGTTAGTTTTTGTTCTTTGTAAATATAGTTTTTATTCATATTATTTCAGTTTTAGTTATTTTAGGACATCAAGTTAAAATGAAAAATGTCACTTTGGCGACTAGCTGAGATAAAATACGTTTTTATAATTCACTTTATTTCAGTTAAACACACAATACAATGATCAAAAGTGTAACTTTACTCTTCAAACATGATGTTCTTCCTCAGTGTTTCTGTCTCGTTCTCCAGCACAAACATCTAAACATTCATAAATCAAGAGACATTTACTGGAGAAGAAGCAAAATGACTGAAGATATTAAGATAAAATAACGTGACTTTATGCTTAATATGGGGTCAGAAAAGTTCTCACTTTGAATTAAGTTTATTTTTCTGACTCCATTGTCAGATATTTGTTCTTGTTTTAACACAAACTCACTTAATTTTTCAGACTTAATATCTTCAGTCATTTTGCTTCTCCAGTAAATGTGGATGTGGATGAAATGAGGAAGAACATCAATTTTGAGAAGCCATTTTCCTCCTCCTCCACATCAGGTCTCGCTGGTCGATCAGGCTCTTACCTGTCCAAAACCACAGATGCCAAAGGGGCTTCAGCGAACAGAACGTCTCCAGCCCAAAGTTCTTTGGTGGCCCGAAGGCCCCTGCCTTTCCCCGGGGAGTCGAACACTTCCACAAACTCCATGTCTTCACTAAAGCCCGTCAGCTTCGATCTGGCGTCTGGGATTGCTCTAGCACTCACTAAAATACTAAAATAGCCGAGGGCTCCAGCTGTACCATGTTGGGGTTCAGAAGGGGGTGTTTCGAGAAGGTGTGTGTGTCGTCACACGGGACGATCCGGGGCAGGGTTCCCAGAGGTCTGTGGAAAGAGCAGGAACAGGTGATGCAACAATCACAGCTGGATGAGATTTAATGCTGTTTGAGGATGCAAACTTTTGCACACTTTTCACATGCATGTATTTCCCTCGGCGGGAGAGCCTCGTTCGGGATATTTCTGTCCTTCAGTTGGAGCCGCCAGTCAAGAGACAGCTGCCGCCACCTGGACCTTCCAGCACCTTCCTTCCCCCACACACACACACACTCTGGATCCTTCACACACATTCTGGATTGTTCCATTCAAGAAGAGTCTGTTCAATGCATTCACAAAACATGCAGTTGTTACTTTAAAGACATATTTCTATCTGATCTGACCTTAAGTAGAACGTCTGACATATCTACTCAAAACTGGCCATATGTCGGACTAACAGAATGGAATAATAATAGTGATGAAAACTCTGAAATGGCACATATGGAAGTCTGGGAATGAGGCCATGATCATGTGACACACTCTTATATTTGAGCTTCTTTAAAAAAAATTTTTTTTTTTATATTAATAATAATAATAATAATAATAATAATATATATTTTTTTATATAATATTTATATTTTACTTTTTTATTCGAATATATATATATATATATATATATATATATATATATATATATATATATATATATCATTAAAATTTAAAAATGTTAAATGAAATACAATTAAATATACAAAACTAAATAAAAACAGAAAATTACAAAAAATTTTACTAAAATGGAAAGTGTAAAAAAACTAATTAAAAATATTGCTAAATATAATAGTATATAAATAATACTATCATAACACTTCTCGAGGTGCATCATGGGTTGCTTTTAAAGACGAGTGATGAGAACTTCATAAATCTGCTCATACATTAAAAGGTCAAATTAAAAGAATAATAATAATAACGAGGCACAGTTTTTATTTGTCTCCAAAATCACAGTCTAATTCAATCATATTTACATTTATGCATTTGCCAAAAACTTTTATCCAAAGCGACTTACATTGTTAGAAGCTTTCTTTAAAGGAATTAATACTTTTATTCATAAACGACGCATTAAATTGATCAAAAGTGACATTTATAATGTTACAAAAGATCCTATTTCAAACAAACGCTGTTCTTTTCAACTTTCTATTCATCAAAGAATCCTGAAAAATAAAATGTATCACAGTTTCCACAAAAATATGAACATTGATAATAATCATAAATGTGTCTTGAGCATCAAATCATCATATTAGAGTGATTTCTGAAGGATCATGTGACACTGAAGACTGGAGTAATGATGCTGAAAATTCAGCTTTGATCACAGGATATAAATTACACTTTACTATATATTCACATAGAAAACAGATGATTTACATTAGAATAATATTTAACAATTTTTGATCAAATAAATGCAGCCTTTCCGTATTGATTATTTTTGTGTTTTAAAGGGTTAAAGGAAACATCTTAATGCAAAATGCCCAACTTTCTGCTGATTTCTTTGCTTACAGTGTGCATTTTTTAATAATGTGTTATAAAATATTGTTAATAATGTGTGTGGCTGTTTGTGTAGTTTGTTAAATGTGTCAGAAAGAGTGTGTGTCCTCCTGATCATCGCATGAGAACACATGGACATCTGATTAGCGACGGACATTACATTACACGACACACTTCAGGAAGGACATAATTCATATATTCATAATTATTTAGTTCTGCTTGTGTATCTTCTGAAAGAGAATCTCTTTTCTGTCCTGTTCCGCATTTACACTTCCACTCCGGCTGTTATTCTGCTTCACTCTCACTGGTTCCTGTATCATCATCTGCTTGTTTTTCTCATTTTTGTAAGACGAGATTTAAAGTGATTTACACTAATCGAGTGAGTCTGGCTGGATCTCGGTATTAGCGAATGCTAAAATTAACACTAACTTAAGATTAATAATCTTTTTTCCTCAGTGTTTCTGTCTCGTTTTCCAGCACAAATATCAAAACATTATTAAATCAAGATACATTTACTGGAGAAGAAGCAAAATGACTGAAGATATTAAGAAAATGAAGTGAGTTTGTGCTTAAAATGGGGCCAGAAAAATACACTTAACTCAAAGGGAAAACAAAATGATTTCTAAGCATAAACTTACATAACTGTCAAATTGATAACACTTTACTAATTACTAGAGCGTTATTAAGCTTTTCACTTTAGATACTGATCCAAATAATAGTTCTTTTAGAAAGATGTAGTAAACTATTAACTAACAACAAACTCTGATTAACACATTAGTAAGTAATAGCGCTCAGCTGAATGTGATATTTCACTATTAGCTAATCAGTACCTCACTGAGAACTACTATATACAGGTTCATAATTAATATCAATAATGCATAATGTATAATATAAGGTACGGTAACCCACTAGTAATGACTCGAGTGTTTCTACATCTTTCTAAAGGAACTACTAATTATTTGGATCAGTATCTAAAGTGAAAAGCTTAATAACGCTCTAGTCATTACTAAAATGTTATCAATTTGACAGTTATGTAAGTTTATGCTTAGAAATCATTTTGTTAAGTTTATTTTTCTGACCCCATTGTCAGATATTTGTTCTTGTTTTAAGCACAAACTCACTTCATTTTTTAAGTCTTAATATCTTCAGTAATTTTGCTTCTTCTGCAGTAAATGTCTCTTGATTTAAAGAATGTTTAGATATATTTGTGCTTGAAAACGAGACAGAAACACTGAGGAAGAACATCATGTTTTGTTTGTACTACTTTTCTATCATGCAGAACTTTCACACTTTCATGGATGATCTCTCATGGCTCTCAGTGTGACATGGATTCGTTCCTCTCGGAGTCTCTCCGCATAAAGCGCTCCGTCTCTGAGTTTCACCATCATTCGACTCCCAGGCTTTTTTCCTAAGCGTCCCACAATGGAAGACTTGATCTCTCGGGAGCCCAGGGATCTGGGAAGAGCTCTGTGCATCATCACAGGAGCGTCGAAAGGTTACGGGCGAGCGCTGGCGTTCCAGCTGAGCTGTCGACTGAAGCCCAGATCCGTCCTGGTTCTGGTGGCCCGAAGCACAGCCCAGCTGAATGAGCTGAAGGAGGACATCGTGAGTCTGTGTGGACAGAACAAACTGGACATCCAATGCATTCAAGCGGATCTGGAGGAGACAGAAGGAGTGGAGAAAACAGTGCAGGCGCTTAAAGAGACGAACTCGACTGAAATGGACCACGTGCTTCTGATCAACAACGCAGGTGTGCTGGAGTTTTATATAGTTTTTTTGGGGTTATGTGAATGTTAAAGTCTCCCTTGTGGTGAAAATCAAGCTTTTAATGGTGTTTATATGTCTATATAATATGCTTTAAGACAAACCATGTGTAAATTCATAAGGTCGACACCATTGCTGAGTATTTTCTCCTTAAAACGTAAAAAACATGTTTGGTTATGTGAGCGTTAAAGTCCCCCTGTGATGAAAATCCAGCTTTTAATGTTGTTTATCACGAGTATGTGGTGTTTTTAAGCAAGCTTTTAAAGTTTTAGTATTTATTGTTTAATCCAGATTATGAACAAACGTTCTCCCAGTAAAGTTAATAAATCGTTTTCTGTTCTCGAAACGTTGGCACAAATTGTAACATTTTTTTAAATGTTACAACTTGGAATGGAAATGTTACAATGTTACAAAATGGAATGTTCAGTTCACAAGGAATAACTTATTTAAAGTCCCCCTGTGGTGAAAATCCAGCTTTTAATGTAGTTTATGTGTCTATGTGGTGTTTTTAATATGCTTTAAGACAAACCATGTGTAAGTTCATAAGTCGACAGCATTGCTGAGTATTTCCTCCTTAAAACTGCAGTGAACCAAAGACAGTCTCAAACACACGCTTTGAAATCGCTGGTGTTTCTGACGTCACAAACTACCTTGTAACCAATCAGATCAACGTGTGATCGTCAACCAGTGGATCTCTGAGCTGAGTGAGTGAGTGGAGGCGGGGCTCATTTGCATATTCATAGAACCGCGCATACTAAATGAGGCAAGGGTGTCGAGTTACATTCAAGATATATCAAAGATGAGTTTTAAGGGATTCAATAATTGACTACAGGGAGACTTTATGGGAACATTCCATTCTTCAAATGCATTCTGGGAATGTTACTTTTAAGTGTTTTCTGAAACAAGTAGTAACATTTAAAAACGTTCCATGAATGTTTAATAATTCCATAATGTTTTCATGCTAACGTTTGTTCATAACGTTGAGAGAGCCGATCGTTCTCTTGTAATGTAAAAGAACGTGTCTCTCTCTCTTTTCAGCCTCTCAGTGAGTGAGTGGGGGCAGGGCTCATTTGCATATTCATAGAACCGCATAAATTAAATGAGGTGTCGAGTTACATTCAAGATAGATTAAGTCATGAATAAAAAATTTCAAGGAAAAAACGCTTTAATGTCATTTTGGTGATCAAAGATGAGTTTTAAGGGATCAAATTATTGAATACAGGGAACATTTCATTCTTCAAACATGAAAATGTTAAATGTTCTCTGAAACAAGTAGTAACATTTCCATGAATGATGTATAAATAATGTTTTTTACATTTTGAGAACATTATTAAAGATCACATAACTTAAATTTTAAAGTTACTTGAAGAACGCTTGTTCATAACGCTGAGAGAGCTGATCGTTGTCTTGTAATGTAAAGAAACGTGTGTCTCTTGTTCTCAGCGTCTCTGGGCGACGTGTCTCGCTTCGCTCAGTCGTTCACGGACCCCGCGGAGGTGAACCGCTACCTGTCGCTGAACGTTAGCGGCGCGCTCAGTCTGACGGCCGGCGTTCTGCAGGCGTTCCCTCGTCGTCTGGGTCTGAGGAGAACCGTGGTGAACATCAGCTCTCTGTGTGCGCTGAAGCCCTTCCCCTCGTGGGTCCTGTACTGCACCGGGAAAGCGGCCCGAGACATGATGTTCCGGGTGTTAGCCGAAGAGGAGCCGGACGTACGGGTGCTGAGTTACGCCCCGGGTGAGTGTCGAGTTCTGATGATCGATCTCCTGTACCTTAAAGCAGACGTGCATATAGTTATGTTTTTAGGAAAGGTTTTGCATGTTTTTAGCAAAGGTCTTGCATGTTTTAGGAAAGGTTTTGCATGTTTTAGGAGAGGTTTTGCGTGTTTTAGGAGAGGTTTTGCGTGTTTTAGGAGAGGTTTTGCATGTTTTAGGAAAGGTTTTGCATGTTTTAGGAGAGGTTTTGCATGTTTTAGGAAAGGTTTTGCATGTTTTAGGAAAGGTTTTGCATGTTTTAGGAGAGGTTTTGCATGTTTTAGGAGAGGTTTTGCGTGTTTTAGGAAAGGTTTTGCGTGTTTTAGGAGAGGTTTTGCATGTTTTAGGAAAGGTTTTGCATGTTTTTAGGAAAGGTTTTGCATGTTTTAGGAAAGGTCTTGCATGTTTTTAGGAAAGGTTTTGCATGTTTTTAGGAAAGGTCTTGCATGTTTTAGGAAAGGTTTTGCATGTTTTAGGAAAGGTCTTGCATGTTTTTAGGAAAGGTTTTGCATGTTTTTAGCAAAGGTCTTGCATGTTTTAGGAAAGGTTTTGCATGTTTTAGGAGAGGTTTTGCGTGTTTTAGGAGAGGTTTTGCGTGTTTTAGGAGAGGTTTTGCATGTTTTAGGAAAGGTTTTGCATGTTTTAGGAGAGGTTTTGCATGTTTTAGGAAAGGTTTTGCATGTTTTAGGAAAGGTTTTGCATGTTTTAGGAGAGGTTTTGCATGTTTTAGGAGAGGTTTTGCGTGTTTTAGGAAAGGTTTTGCGTGTTTTAGGAGAGGTTTTGCATGTTTTAGGAAAGGTTTTGCATGTTTTTAGGAAAGGTTTTGCATGTTTTAGGAAAGGTCTTGCATGTTTTTAGGAAAGGTTTTGCATGTTTTTAGGAAAGGTCTTGCATGTTTTAGGAAAGGTTTTGCATGTTTTAGGAAAGGTCTTGCATGTTTTTAGGAAAGGTTTTGCATGGTTTAGGAAAGGTTTTGCATGGTTTAGGAAAGGTCTTGCATGTTTTAGGAGAGGTTTTGCATGTTTTAGGAAAGGTCTTGCATGTTTTTAGGAAAGGTTTTGCATGTTTTAGGAATGGTTTTGCATGTTTTAGGAAAGGTTTTGCATGGTTTAGGAAAGGGTTTGCATGTTTTAGGAAAGGTCTTGCATGTTTTTAGGAAAGGTTTTGCATGTTTTAGGAAAGGTTTTGCATGTTTTAGGAAATGTCTTGCATGTTTTAGGAAAGGTCTTGCATGTTTTAGGAAAGGTCTTGCATGTTTTTAGGAAAGGTTTTGCATGGTTTAGGAAAGGTTTTGCATGTTTTAGGAAAGGTCTTGCATGTTTAAGGAAAGGTTTTGCATGTTTTAGGAAAGGTTTTGCATGTTTTAGGAAATGTCTTGCATGTTTTAGGAAAGGTCTTGCATGTTTTTAGGAAAGGTTTTGCATGGTTTAGGAAAGGTTTTGCATGTTTTAGGGAAGGTCTTGCATGTTTAAGGAAAGGTTTTGCATGTTTTAGGAAAAGTCTTACATGTTTTAGGAAAGGTTTTGTGTGTTTTAGGAAAGGTTTTGCATGTTTTAGGAAAGGTCTTGCATGTTTAAGGAAAGGTCTTGCATGTTTTAGGAGGTCTTGCATGTTTTAGGAAAGGTTTTGCATGGTTTAGGAAAGGTTTTGCATGTTTTAGGAAAGGTCTTGCATGTTTAAGGAGGTCTTGCATGTTTTAGGAGGTCTTGCATGTTTTAGGAAAGGTTTTGCATGGTTTAGGAAAGGTTTTGCATGTTTTAGGAAAGGTCTTGCATGTTTTAGGAGGTCTTGCATGTTTTAGGAAAGGTTTTGCATGTTTTTAGGAAAGGTCTTGCATGTTTTAGGAGGTCTTGCATGTTTTAGGAAAGGTTCCGCGTGTTTTAGGAAAGGTTTTGCATGTTTTAGGAAAGGTCTTGCATGTTTTAGGAAAGGTTTTGCATGTTTTAGGAAAAGTCTTGCATGTTTTAGGAGGTATTGCATGTTTTAGGAAAAGTCTTGCATGTTTTAGGAAAGGTTTTGCATGTTTTAGGAAAAGTCTTGCATGTTTTAGGAGGTCTTGCATGTTTTAGGAAAAGTCTTGCATGTTTTAGGAAAGGTTTTGCGTGTTTTAGGAAAGGTTTTGCACGTTTTAGGAAAGGTCTTGCATGTTTAAGGAAATGTTTTGCATGTTTTAGGAAAAGTCTTGCATGTTTTAGGAAAGGTCTTGCATGTTTAAGGAAATGTTTTGCATGTTTTAGGAAAAGTCTTGCATGTTTTAGGAAAAGTCTTGCATGTTTTTAGGAAAGGTCTTGCATGTTTAAGGAGAGGTCTTGCATGTTCACTGACGGTGTGCTGGACTCACTGTGACCCGCAGGTCCTCTGGACACAGACATGCAGCTTCAAGCTCGTCGTTTCTCAGGAGACCTGAACCTGCGTCGCTCGTTCTCCTCGATGTTCTCCGAGCACCAGCTTCTGTCCTGCGAGGAGTCCGGGTCCAAACTCATCAAACTCCTGCTGGACAACGACTTCCCATCCGGAGCGCATCTCGACTTCTACGAGCTTTAGGAGCAGATTCACACTTACAGCTCGTGTACATACAAACATGTGCTTCTTCCTAGGGTTTCCAGCACAAATATATAAACATTCTTACATCAAGATGCATTTACTGGAGAAGCAAAATGACTGAAGAAATTAAGACTGGAAAATGAATCAAAATCAGTGACTTCATTAGCAGATATTTCATTGTTAAGATATTTGTGCTGTTTTTTGTTTTGTTTTTTAGTTATTTATTTAAATTTTACATTTTATGTTAAAGTTTTTAGTGAGTGATCATTTAGATTTTTTAAATTTATTATTTTAATTTGACATTTTTATGATTTAAGTTTCAGTGTTTTATTTTGATGTTTTCCTTTTTTTAATAGTTTATTTAAAATGTACATTTTCAGGGTTTTATTTCCATTGTTTTTATTTTTAATTATTTGTTTATTTTAATTTTACATTTTAATTTGACATATTTTGTGTTTTCCAGCACAAATATCTAAACATTCTTGAATCAAGATACATTTACTGGAGAAGAAACAAAAATGACTGAAGATATTAAGACTGAAAAATGTATCCAAATTAGTGTCTTCATTGGCAGATATTTCATTGTTTAGATATTTGTGCTGGAAAACCAGACAGAAACACTGAGGAAGCTCATGTTAGACCATGTTGTTGATAGATTTGTGTTCTTTTTATTCATTTTAAGTCTACGTTAAAAATCTGTAAATTTGTTTAGACATATGCACACTTTTTTAAAGAAAGAAGAAATAAATGTTGCTGGTGTTTTAAAGCTGCTGTGTGGAGTTTGTTATTAATGCAGCTGAGGACCTCTAGTGGTGATCGACGGAAACACAAGGGAGGAAATCAAAGAATATTCAGAGAATATTTAGACTTATTTTCTTCACTATATCTTTGGTGTTTTCCATAATAAATTAATGATAGGGTACAAAGGCCGTATTTGTTGTTATTTTCCTCTAATCCACTAGATGGCATTAAAACCATTAAAACTCACCGCAACACTTCTCTTAAAGAGACAGTTCACCCAAAAATGAAAATCGTCATCGTTTACTCACCCTCAAGTTGTTCCAAACTTGTATGAGTTTCTTTCTTTTGCTGAACACAAAAGAAGATATTTTGAAAGATAAACAGTTGATGGACCCCATTGCCTTCCATAGTATTTTTTTTCCTACTATGGAAGTCAATGGGGTTCATCAAATGTGATACTGATTTTATACAACAGTTCAATAAATAATAAGTTAATATTGTGTTATATTTTAGACACAATATTGTCTGTTTTTGTTACTTATAAAGCAATAGCAGAACTGTTGTGCTCCTCCGAAAATGTAATTTCTGAAAGAATCCGCGGTTTGAGTGAATCAATCGGGTGAATCAATGATTCAATGACTCGTTCATAGAGAGAGCGAACCGAATGAATCAGTCGTTTGAACGAATCTAATGAATAGATGACTCACTCATTTAGACATTTACCGCCACCTACTGTCAGTTTTAGTTTCTTATTTAGAGTATAATTTCATATAAAAACATTTCATATTTCCAAATGAATAAAAACCCTTTAAAAGTACAGTTCACCCAAAAATTAGTCAAATAAAATAAATAAAAAATCTTAAGCTACTTTTTGTTGATGCTTTTTAACACAATAATGACTTTAATAATGGCAAGTTTGATGTGCGATTAATTTATCCACATTGTGCAATTAATTGATTTGAATTGTTTGACAGTTTTTCAATAACTGAAGAATATGTAAAAGCATGGTATTTAAGGGTAAATATAATATAAAAGTATGATGCTAATCAAATAAGTGCAATTTATTGTTAAGTGTAAAGCCATATTAAATTATTATGGGAAGGGTTTATTGTGCAGGCAAGCAGAATAAAATGTTTTTTTATTAAATTTCTGTATTTTTAATGATGGTGTTTTTTTTTATTGAATATCCAAAAACTAAACAGAATATCAGACCGTATTTGAACAGTGAAAGGCAGATTACATAGATTTCAGAAACATCGGATTCTCCACATCTGATCTGACATTAACACTTACAGGCTTTTTTTCATGACACGTCTTCTTCCTGTCACATGACACACACACAAGCTGTCTCTTTGATGGAGCCGGTTGCCATGGTAACAGCTGCGAGTTGATGTCATCGGTGAATTTGTGAATGGAGACCAAGTGTGTGAGATAACCTGCAGCTCTCCTGGAAGAGAAAAGACATGAACGCATGTGCTTTATAGAGGAGAGATGCATGAGATTCGCTTCTCAGTGTTTCTTTGTGACTCTGCAGGATTGAACAAGACAAATTTAATAAAATTAAAAATGTTTTGTCATTTTTTATGTATGTTTTAAAGTTGAAACCAACATGGCAATAATTTAACCTTTAAATAAACACAAACAATAACATGAAAAAAAAAAGAGTAAAAAGGTTAAATAATATATGCAAATATGTCAAGACCAATAACAATTCAGTATGCAAATCCCACATCAATATGCAAATATCGCATGATCTGCTTTTATTGAACATTAAATCAGTGAGAGATTTCAAAGCCTGAGGAACATTAACACAGAGCTGCCAAACAAATTCTGGAATTATGGGAGAATTTTATTAAAAAAACAGGACTTTTCATTGTTTCACTCAGTCTTGTGTGTTTATTATTAGTGATGGGGATTTTACAGTGACTCTTTCTGCAAGTTGCATCGTTCCGCCAGTAGGTGGCGACAAACGACTCTCTCCATGAGCGACTCAACTGAGTCAAGTCGAATCGTTCAAAAACAATGATTCATTCATGAACGCTACTATGTTTAATCTGAACACTGTGGTTACAGATATTTTGGAGAGTATCTACATCATTGGATTAATAAAGAAAATGTTGTGGTGAGCAAAAACCGCATAAGGGTTATTTTTAACCCTTTACGAAGCTCTGACTCCGGTTTCATCCATATAGTAGATTTAAAATGACCTTTTGAACATACATTTCTGGCCAAAGTCTTTGAATTTTAACTTTGTTTACACACTCATAGGCTCCTGATGTTTCATCAGACAGACAGTAGTCCATATTTGACCAATTGTACATATTTCTCGAAAGAGTCCTCAAAGGCTAACTTATACATTCTCATAGACGTCTTTTGATGTTACATCAACCATACAGTGGTCCATGTTTGACCTAGGGAACATATTTCTGGCCAAAGAGTCATCAAAGGGTAACTTACTAAGCGTTCTCGTAGACTTCTTTGATGTTACATCAACCATACATTGGTCCATATTAAATATGTTTGAGGAAAAACTTGAATATAAAATAAATGTGCTTGCTGAGGAAATATTTCACATCCTTTTTATGGCTCTCTCAGGAGTGCGCATGCGCACGTCGCTGCCTGACTGACTTCATGCCACATTCCACGCACATGCGCAGTGCCGTCTGCGTTTCAGGGGGCGTGGCTGACGAGCGAGAGAGGGGCGTGGCTGAGGTGGGTGTGTGGCTCAGCTGATACACGCATCCACTGACTATCATCATCATCATCATCATCATCTGAGACTTGCTCCTGTAAAGATAAACACCGCTCGGTGGTTTAATGGACTCTCTGTGGACGCGACGGTGAATGAACGCGACCGATGTGACGCGCGTCGCTGTCCGCGGTGCTGAAACAGTGAGTACGAGCACGCATTATAACCAGCGTTATTATAAAGACCTCCATTCTCTCTCGCACAGAAAGCCAGCGAGCACGCATTATGTAATGCATTGAAGGAACGAAAAAGCAGGTTTCCATCTTCACGCTGCGTCTTTGTTTGTGTGCAGAAGCTGGAGATTGTTAAGCAGAAAATGGAGAGTGTGTATTAGAGCAGGGCTTTATTAAGATGCATGCTTTTAGAAGGAGCTGCAGGTCTCTATTCAGACACAACACAGCACATGAAAGGCGATGCAATCTTTTGTGTTTGGACACACAGGTGGACTCGATGCTGACCGCTCAGATCACAACTCACAGGATTTCAGGGAGCTTGAGGCCTTAAGGAGGCAATAAAAGTTTGCTCATGCATTCTGATTCACCTTACACACAAAGCCACACATAAGTCACCTCGTGGCCCATCACAAGCCAATGTGCCAAAGCAAATGTGTGTGAGATGTGCAAGTGAGAGAACAGATGAGGTAATGGTAAAGCACTGGAGTGTGAAGCCCCTGTTGGTTGGACATGGTTCTGCATCTCACTCAGAGTCTTTAACGGCATCAATATGAGTGTTTTACAGGGGGTTTTCAACTGCTTACACACATTTTCAAAACTTTGCCTCTTTTTTTTTTTTTTTTACAAAACTTTACACACAAATTCAAGAATTGCACACAAAATGCAAAATCTCTTGCAAAATAAAGCACTGCATTCAAAATATCACACAAGCAAACATTTGTGTTACGTTGCAAACACCTTTGCCATAATATTATATTTTTGGATATATCATATTCACACAGTTATTCAAAACCTAAAGCTCTCATTTCACGTACATTTCTGTACAAGATTGAAAGTAATTGGTGGAGAGATGTTGAAAAATTTACAGTAAACATGAAAGCAAGATTAAAACCAAACTATTTTTTTACTGTAAGCATTTGTGAGTGTGAATACAGTATTACACAGTCCGACAAACCTATAACTTGACCTTTGACCTATTTATAGATCTATTCTAAAGCCCTGATTGGTTGGTGTTCAGTAAAGGGATGAGTGTTTGCACATGTGAGGAGTGTGTGAGGAGTGTGTGTGTGTGTGTGTGTGTGTGTGTGTGTGAGGAGTGTGTGTGAGTGTGTGAGGAGTGTGTGTGTGTGAGGCTCTGATGAATTACTGTGGTGTTGTGATAGGTTGTGTTTGAAAAAGGAAATCAAGAGACTTCCGGTTAGATTTGTGTGTGTTACACAGAGAATTGTGTGTTGTGGTTTGCAAAAAGAGTTTCATGAAAATGAAAACCGAGTCGAAGGCCGAGAACTAGTGTATGGTTTTGCAGATTTGGTGTGTGTGGCTCTGGTGTTCGAGTGTCAGGTTTCAGAAATAGTGTGACAAGTGAGGATTTTGTGTGTAAGCAGTTGAAATACACAAGTCTGGATCTTCATTGCATCTGTACGGTCACTAGGTTAAATTATTAGTGCATTATTATAAGTGCATTTGTTTATGGTTGGAGATCCTAAAGACATGTTGCTTGAGCACCGGATCTTAAGAAAGAAGATAAGAGCATTCTTAAGAAATGTATTTGGGAATACAAAATATTCGTAACTTTATTTATTCATAAGAATGCTTTGTGAATATTTTTGATTAACTCTTATCATGCTACTGTCATGCAAAGGTTTTCTCGCCACGGCTGCATTAAAAAAAAATAAAAAATACAGTAAAAACAGTGAAATATTATTATAATGTAAATCATCTGTTTTCTATGTGAATATATAATCAGAATCAGAATCAGAATCAGAAAGAGCTTTATTGCCAAGTATGCTTGCGCATACGAGGAATTTGTCTTGGTGACAGTAGCTTCCAGTACACATACAATATAAAGTGACAAGACAAGTGACAAGTAACATAAGTATAAATAAAAAATAGAAAAAAAATAATAAAAAGATTATAAATTATAAATATATATAAAGTTATAAGGTGCTACAATGAAATGTCTGAGGGAAGTATTGCACATGTTTGTTCCACAGTAGGGGAACATTTAAGTGTTCATGAGGTAGATGGCCTGTGGAAAGAAACTTTTCCTGTGTCTGGTTGTTTTTGTGCTCGGTGCTCTGTAGCGTCGACCAGACGGTAACAGTTCAAACAGAAAGTGTGCTGGGTGTGACGGGTCCAGAGTGATTTTGCGAGCCCTTTTACTCACTCTGGATGAGTGCAGTACTTTGAGTGTGGGAAGAGTAGTGCCAGTGATTCGCTCAGCAGTCCGAACTATCCGCTGTAGTCTACGGAGGTCGGTTTTGGTAGCAGAGCCGAACCAGACGGTGATGGAAGTGCAGAGGATGGACTGGATGACAGCTGAGTAGAACTGTACGAGCAGCTCCTGTGGCAGGTTGAATTTCCTCAGCTGACGCAGGAAGCGGATAATAAAGTGTAATTTATATCCTGTGATCAAAGCTGAATTTTCAGCATCATTACTCCAGTCTTCAGTGTCACATGATCCTTCACAAATCATTCTAATATGATGATTTGATGCTCAAGAAACATTTATGATTATTATCAGTGTTGGAAACAGTTTGTGGAAACCGTGATGCATTTTATTATTCAGGATTCTTTGATGAATAGAACGTTCAAAAGAACTGAATTTATATGAAATAGAATCTTTTGCAACATTTTAAATGTCTTTACTTTCACTTTTGATCAATTTAATGCATCCTTGATGAATAGTAAAGAGTTATTTTCTTTCTTGAATGTTGAATGTGCTTTCTCACCCCTGTGTCCGCCTCAGTGTCTGTCAGGAGGTCCGGCATCAGTATCGGCCCATGTGGAGGTTGAGTGACGGCCCGGTTCGCCCAGGATGGGTAGTGTCGGCAGTGGGGTGGCGGGCGAGCAGGAGTTCGCCATGAAGAGCGTGGGCACGCGCACCACCCTCCCTCGAGGCCCGGCTCTGACCCGGCGAGATCATGTCAGATCCAGCGCCGAGCGGCTCCACCCGCCTCCATCCGACCGTCTCCACCAGCCTCCGTCATCCGAGGGCTCCAGTGACGAGTTCACTACAGATCGAGGACTGGGTAACATCGCCTCGTCCCGGCTGGAGAGGGGTCCGGGGAACGGGAACGGGCCAGAGGGGAACGGGAAACATCGGACTGGAGCCGGAGGAGGAGTGACTCTGGATGCGTGTGGGAACGTCGTGGGTCACGGAGCGGAGAAGAGCCATGATGGAGTCGCACCGGGGAAGAACAGAGACGGAAACAACAGCAAGAGGGACAGTCGAACGCCACCTAAGATTCTCGCGGTCTCGGGAAAACTTGAGCAGGTACGACTGAAGCGGGAGATGGATGGATGGATGAACACATTTATGAGGGCTAATTAAAGAGATAGTTCACCCAAAAATTTTAATTAGCCCATGATTTACTCTCCCTCAAGCCATCCTAGGTGTATATGACATTTTTTCATTTAGATGAATGCAACCGGCGTTATATTAAAAAATGTCCTGGCTCTTCCAAGCTTTATAATGGCAGTGAATGGATGTTTCTGTTATGAAGTCCATAAAAGTGCATCTATCATCATAAAAGTGCATCTATCCATCATAAAAGTGCATCTGTCCATGATAAAAGTGCATCTGTCCATCATAAAAGTGCATCTGTCCATCATAAAAGTGCATCTGTCCATCATAAAAGTGCATCTATCCATCATAAAAGTGCATCTATCCATCATAAAAGTCAAGTCAAGTCAAGTATATTTGTATAGCGCTTTTCACAATACAGATTGTATCAAAGCAGCTTCACAGTATTAAAAGTGCATCTATCCATCATAAAAGTGCATCTGTCCATCATAAAAGTGCCTGTCCATCATA